>CM076953.1:23505000-23990957 GCA_039566865.1 Aurelia coerulea | reverse complement strand
CTAACCCTAACCCTAACCCTAACCTAACCCTAACCCTAACCCTAACCCTAACCCTAACCCTAACCCTAACCCTAACCCTAACCCTAACCCTAACCCTAACCCCTAACCCTAACCCTAACCCTAACCCTAACCCACCCAACCCTAACCCTAACCCTAACCCTAACCCTAACCCCTAACCCTAACCCTACCCCTAACCCTAACCCTAACCCTAACCCTAACCCTAACCCTAACCCTAACCCTAACCCTAACCCCTAACCCTAACCCTAACCCTAACCCTAACCCTAACCCTAACCCTAACCCTAACCCTAACCCTAACCCTAACCCTAACCCTAACCCTAACCCTAACCCTAACCCTAACCCTAACCCTAACCCCTAACCCTAACCCTAACCCTAACCCTAACCCTAACCCTAACCCTAACCCTAACCCTAACCCTAACCCTAACCCTAACCCTAACCCTAACCCTAACCCCTAACCCTAACCCTAACCCTAACCCTAACCCTAACCCTAACCCTAACCCTAACCCTAACCCTAACCCTAACCCTAACCCTAACCCTAACCCTAACCCTAACCCTAACCCTAACCCTAAACCCTAACCCTAACCCTAACCCTAACCCTAACCCTAACCCTAACCCTAACCCTAACCCTAACCCTAACCCTAACCCTAACCCTAACCCTAACCCTAACCCTAACCCTAACCCTAACCCTAACCCTAACCCTAACCCTAACCCTAACCCTAACCCTAACCCTAACCCTAACCCTAACCCTAACCCTAACCCTAACCCTAACCCTAACCCTAACCCTAACCCTAACCCTAACCCTAACCCTAACCCTAACCCTAACCCTAACCCTAACCCTAACCCTAACCCTAACCCTAACCCTAACCCTAACCCTAACCCTAACCCTAACCCTAACCCTAACCCTAACCCTAACCCTAACCCTAACCCTAACCCTAACCCTAACCCTAACCCTAACCCCCTAACCCTAACCCTAACCCTAACCCTAACCCTAACCCTAACCCTAACCCTAACCCTAACCCTAACCCTAACCCTAACCCTAACCCTAACCCTAACCCTAACCCCCTAACCCTAACCCTAACCCTAACCCTAACCCTAACCCTAACCCTAACCCTAACCCTAACCCTAACCCTAACCCTAACCCTAACCCTAACCCTAACCCTAACCCTAACCCTAACCCTAACCCTAACCCTAACCCTAACCCTAACCCTAACCCTAACCCTAACCCTAACCCTAACCCTAACCCTAACCCTAACCCTAACCCTAACCCTAACCCTAACCCTAACCCTAACCCTAACCCTAACCCTAACCCTAACCCTAACCCTAACCCTAACCCTAACCCTAACCCTAACCCTAACCCTAACCCTAACCCTAACCCTAACCCTAACCCTAACCCTAACCCTAACCCTAACCCTAACCCTAACCCTAACCCTAACCCTAACCCTAACCCTAACCCTAACCCTAACCCTAACCCTAACCCTAACCCTAACCCTAACCCTAACCCTAACCCTAACCCTAACCCTAACCCTAACCCTAACCCTAACCCTAACCCTAACCCTAACCCTAACCCTAACCCTAACCCTAACCCTAACCCTAACCCTAACCCTAACCCTAACCCTAACCCTAACCCTAACCCTAACCCTAACCCTAACCCTAACCCTAACCCTAACCCTAACCCTAACCCTAACCCTAACCCTAACCCTAACCCTAACCCTAACCCTAACCCTAACCCTAACCCTAACCCTAACCCTAACCCTAACCCTAACCCTAACCCTAACCCTAACCCTAACCCTAACCCTAACCCTAACCCTAACCCTAACCCTAACCCTAACCCTAACCCTAACCCTAACCCTAACCCTAACCCTAACCCTAACCCTAACCCTAACCCTAACCCTAACCCTAACCCTAACCCTAACCCTAACCCTAACCCTAACCCTAACCCTAACCCTAACCCTAACCCTAACCCTAACCCTAACCCTAACCCTAACCCTAACCCTAACCCTAACCCTAACCCTAACCCTAACCCTAACCCTAACCCTAACCCTAACCCTAACCCTAACCCTAACCCTAACCCTAACCCTAACCCTAACCCTAACCCTAACCCTAACCCTAACCCTAACCCTAACCCTAACCCTAACCCTAACCCTAACCCTAACCCTAACCCTAACCCTAACCCTAACCCTAACCCTAACCCTAACCCTAACCCTAACCCTAACCCTAACCCTAACCCTAACCCTAACCCTAACCCTAACCCTAACCCTAACCCTAACCCTAACCCTAACCCTAACCCTAACCCTAACCCTAACCCTAACCCTAACCCTAACCCTAACCCTAACCCTAACCCTAACCCTAACCCTAACCCTAACCCTAACCCTAACCCTAACCCTAACCCTAACCCTAACCCTAACCCTAACCCTAACCCTAACCCTAACCCTAACCCTAACCCTAACCCTAACCCTAACCCTAACCCTAACCCTAACCCTAACCCTAACCCTAACCCTAACCCTAACCCTAACCCTAACCCTAACCCTAACCCTAACCCTAACCCTAACCCTAACCCTAACCCTAACCCTAACCCTAACCCTAACCCTAACCCTAACCCTAACCCTAACCCTAACCCTAACCCTAACCCTAACCCTAACCCTAACCCTAACCCTAACCCTAACCCTAACCCTAACCCTAACCCTAACCCTAACCCTAACCCTAACCCTAACCCTAACCCTAACCCTAACCCTAACCCTAACCCTAACCCTAACCCTAACCCTAACCCTAACCCTAACCCTAACCCTAACCCTAACCCTAACCCTAACCCTAACCCTAACCCTAACCCTAACCCTAACCCTAACCCTAACCCTAACCCTAACCCTAACCCTAACCCTAACCCTAACCCTAACCCTAACCCTAACCCTAACCCTAACCCTAACCCTAACCCTAACCCTAACCCTAACCCTAACCCTAACCCTAACCCTAACCCTAACCCTAACCCTAACCCTAACCCTAACCCTAACCCTAACCCTAACCCTAACCCTAACCCTAACCCTAACCCTAACCCTAACCCTAACCCTAACCCTAACCCTAACCCTAACCCTAACCCTAACCCTAACCCTAACCCTAACCCTAACCCTAACCCTAACCCTAACCCTAACCCTAACCCTAACCCTAACCCTAACCCTAACCCTAACCCTAACCCTAACCCTAACCCTACCCTAACCCTAACCCTAACCCTAACCCTAACCCTAACCCTAACCCTAACCCTAACCCTAACCCTAACCCTAACCCTAACCCTAACCCTAACCCTAACCCTAACCCTAACCCTAACCCTAACCCTAACCCTAACCCTAACCCTAACCCTAACCCTAACCCTAACCCTAACCCTAACCCTAACCCTAACCCTAACCCTAACCCTAACCCTAACCCTAACCCTAACCCTAACCCTAACCCTAACCCTAACCCTAACCCTAACCCTAACCCTAACCCTAACCCTAACCCTAACCCTAACCCTAACCCTAACCCTAACCCTAACCCTAACCCTAACCCTAACCCTAACCCTAACCCTAACCCTAACCCTAACCCTAACCCTAACCCTAACCCTAACCCTAACCCTAACCCTAACCCTAACCCTAACCCTAACCCTAACCCTAACCCTAACCCTAACCCTAACCCTAACCCTAACCCTAACCCTAACCCTAACCCTAACCCTAACCCTAACCCTAACCCTAACCCTAACCCTAACCCTAACCCTAACCCTAACCCTAACCCTAACCCTAACCCTAACCCTAACCCTAACCCTAACCCTAACCCTAACCCTAACCCTAACCCTAACCCTAACCCTAACCCTAACCCTAACCCTAACCCTAACCCTAACCCTAACCCTAACCCTAACCCTAACCCTAACCCTAACCCTAACCCTAACCCTAACCCTAACCCTAACCCTAACCCTAACCCTAACCCTAACCCTAACCCTAACCCTAACCCTAACCCTAACCCTAACCCTAACCCTAACCCTAACCCTAACCCTAACCCTAACCCTAACCCTAACCCTAACCCTAACCCTAACCCTAACCCTAACCCTAACCCTAACCCTAACCCTAACCCTAACCCTAACCCTAACCCTAACCCTAACCCTAACCCTAACCCTAACCCTAACCCTAACCCTAACCCTAACCCTAACCCTAACCCTAACCCTAACCCTAACCCTAACCCTAACCCTAACCCTAACCCTAACCCTAACCCTAACCCTAACCCTAACCCTAACCCTAACCCTAACCCTAACCCTAACCCTAACCCTAACCCTAACCCTAACCCTAACCCTAACCCTAACCCTAACCCTAACCCTAACCCTAACCCTAACCCTAACCCTAACCCTAACCCTAACCCTAACCCTAACCCTAACCCTAACCCTAACCCTAACCCTAACCCTAACCCTAACCCTAACCCTAACCCTAACCCTAACCCTAACCCTAACCCTAACCCTAACCCTAACCCTAACCCTAACCCTAACCCTAACCCTAACCCTAACCCTAACCCTAACCCTAACCCTAACCCTAACCCTAACCCTAACCCTAACCCTAACCCTAACCCTAACCCTAACCCTAACCCTAACCCTAACCCTAACCCTAACCCTAACCCTAACCCTAACCCTAACCCTAACCCTAACCCTAACCCTAACCCTAACCCTAACCCTAACCCTAACCCTAACCCTAACCCTAACCCTAACCCTAACCCTAACCCTAACCCTAACCCTAACCCTAACCCTAACCCTAACCCTAACCCTAACCCTAACCCTAACCCTAACCCTAACCCTAACCCTAACCCTAACCCTAACCCTAACCCTAACCCTAACCCTAACCCTAACCCTAACCCTAACCCTAACCCTAACCCTAACCCTAACCCTAACCCTAACCCTAACCCTAACCCTAACCCTAACCCTAACCCTAACCCTAACCCTAACCCTAACCCTAACCCTAACCCTAACCCTAACCCTAACCCTAACCCTAACCCTAACCCTAACCCTAACCCTAACCCTAACCCTAACCCTAACCCTAACCCTAACCCTAACCCTAACCCTAACCCTAACCCTAACCCTAACCCTAACCCTAACCCTAACCCTAACCCTAACCCTAACCCTAACCCTAACCCTAACCCTAACCCTAACCCTAACCCTAACCCTAACCCTAACCCTAACCCTAACCCTAACCCTAACCCTAACCCTAACCCTAACCCTAACCCTAACCCTAACCCTAACCCTAACCCTAACCCTAACCCTAACCCTAACCCTAACCCTAACCCTAACCCTAACCCTAACCCTAGGGTTGGGGCCGAAAACCTAGGGTTGGGGCCGAAAACCTAGGGTTGGGGCCGAAAACCTAGGGTTGGGGCCGAAAACCTAGGGTTGGGGCCGAAAACCTAGGGTTGGGGCCGAAAACCTAGGGTTGGGGCCGAAAACCTAGGGTTGGGGCCGAAAACCTAGGGTTGGGGCCGAAAACCTAGGGTTGGGGCCGAAAACCTAGGGTTGGGGCCGAAAACCTAGGGTTGGGGCCGAAAACCTAGGGTTGGGGCCGAAAACCTAGGGTTGGGGCCGAAAACCTAGGGTTGGGGCCGAAAACCTAGGGTTGGGGCCGAAAACCTAGGGTTGGGGCCGAAAACCTAGGGTTGGGGCCGAAAACCTAGGGTTGGGGCCGAAAACCTAGGGTTGGGGCCGAAAACCTAGGGTTGGGGCCGAAAACCTAGGGTTGGGGCCGAAAACCTAGGGTTGGGGCCGAAAACCTAGGGTTGGGGCCGAAAACCTAGGGTTGGGGCCGAAAACCTAGGGTTGGGGCCGAAAACCTAGGGTTGGGGCCGAAAACCTAGGGTTGGGGCCGAAAACCTAGGGTTGGGGCCGAAAACCTAGGGTTGGGGCCGAAAACCTAGGGTTGGGGCCGAAAACCTAGGGTTGGGGCCGAAAACCTAGGGTTGGGGCCGAAAACCTAGGGTTGGGGCCGAAAACCTAGGGTTGGGGCCGAAAACCTAGGGTTGGGGCCGAAAACCTAGGGTTGGGGCCGAAAACCTAGGGTTGGGGCATGGGCGTTTTCCTCTACATCTCCTTGCACCTTATCCCCCCACCCACCTGTGCTCCTCCTCCTATTAATACCATTAATTCCACTCTAATGCTATCATTATGGACGCACACAGCTCTAATCCCATTGAGCATGCTCAGTTCTTCAAAACAGAGAATAGATCGTTTCAACGACTCCATCACTTCCAAAATCAAAATAGAGCATGAAATCAAAACAGAAACCTCAAAACACGTTTCCTGACCCTCATTTCCATGTAAATGGCCTATTTGGGCAAATGTAAATTTTAAAAATTATCAATAGAAAGTTTTTTTGTTGCCAAATACTCCCTAAATATGTCTCCTGGGACACTAAAAACATGTTTCCTGACCCATATTATTTGGTAAAATGGCCTATTTCGGCCTGAAATAAAATTCAAAAACTGTCAAAAAATATTTTGTTCACCCAAAACTCCCTAAAAAAAGTCTCTTGGGACACTAAAACATGTTTCCTGACCCTCCTTCACGTGTAAAATGGCCTATTTGGGCCTAAAATCGATTTTCAAAATTTTCAAAATTAAAAATTTTTTCGCCCAAAACTCCCTTAAAAATGGCCCTTGGGACACTAAAACGTGTTTCCTGCTCCTTTTCCTTGAGTAAATTTGCCTATTTTGGGCCTAAAATCGATTTCAAAATTTTCAAAATAAAAATTTTTTTCGCCCAAAACTTCCTAAAAATGTCCCCTGCGACACTAAAACATGTTTCCTGACCCTTATCCTTGAGTAAATTGCCAATTTGTGCCTAATATCTATTTTAAAAAGAAATAAAAAAAATTGTTTGCGCTAAAAACTCACTAAAATTGTCCCATGCGACACTAAAACATGTTTCCTGCCCTTTTTGTATGCATAGAATGGCCTATTTGGGCCTGTTTGGGCCAAAAATTGATTTTGAAACTTTGCAAAAAAAATTTCCTTTCGCCAAAAACTCTCTAAAAATGTCCCATGTGACACTAAAACATGTTTCCTGACTCTTTTTCTTGTGTAAAATGGCCTATTTGGGCCTCAAATCAATTTTCAAAATTCTCTACAAAAAATTTTCTTTCGCCCAAAACTTGCTTAGAATTTCCTGTGGGACACTAAAACATGTTTCCTGGTCCTTTTTCTCGTGTAAAATGGCCCATTTCGGCCTAAAATCGATTGTCTTAATTTCCAAAAAACATTTCTCACCCAAAACTCCCTAAAAATGTCCCGTGTTACACTAAAACATGTTTCCTGACCCATAGTCTTGGGTAAAATGGCCTATTTGGGCCTGAAATCAATCTAAAAAGAAATAATTTTTTTAATTGTTTTCGCTAAAAACACGCTAAAATTGTCCCATGGGACACTAAAACATGTTTCCTGACCCTTTTGAATGTGTAAAATTGCCTATTTGGGCCTGTTTGGGCCAAAAATTGATTTTGAAACTTTGCAAAAAATTTCCTTTCACCCAAAACTCTCTAAAAATGTCCCGTGTGACACTAAAACATGTTTCCTTACCATTTTTCTTGGGTAAAATGGCCTAAATGGGCCTAAAATCGATTCTCAAAATTCTCAAAAATAAATTTCCTTTTGCCAAAAACTCCCTAAAAATGTCCCGTGTGACACTAAAACATGTTTCCTTACCCTTTTTCTTGGGTAAAATGGCCTATTTGGGCCTAAAATCGATTTTTTTTTTAATTTTCAACAAACAATTTTTTTCACCCAAAACTCCCTAAAAATGTCCCGTGGGACACTAAAGCATGTTTCCTGACCCTTATCCTTAGGTAAAATGGCCTATTTAGGCCTACAATCGAATTTAAAAATTTTCAAAAACAAAATTGAAGCTTTTCCACTCCCTTGCAACCTTTGCATTGTTGAAGGAAGCAAACACAAGCGGCTCTTGGAAATGCTTGACAACTGCTAACAAATCATTGTTGCCATAATCACCATCTGTCTGAAACGGTGGATCAAACCATCGCATTTTAGAATAGATTTCACTGTTGAAATCGAAAAATCTTGTTTCCAACATCTGGATCATGGAGGGGATGACCTTTTGCTTGATACTCCATATCTTTGCAATGCACTTCTTGGACGAAAATGGATTCATTGAAACATCAAAGTGAATACATTTCGCTCTTCAATAAAGGTTTTCGCACCTGAATTATTGCTCTCGTGACACCACTGGGGCGCGTGCCTGCATGCTCGCGCGCGTCTCATTGAAAGCGTCTCATTAAAATTGAAAGATCAATTTTCAAAATTTCCGAAAGCCTATTTGGGCCTAAAATCGATTCTCAAAATTTCCAAAATTAAAAATTTTGTTCGCCCAAAAATGTCCCCTGGGACACTAAAACATGTTTCCTGACCCTTTTTCTTGTGTAAAATTCATAAGAAAAATTTTCAGAAAAACAAATTCTTGGCCAGAACAATCAATTTGCCTTTGAATTATGAGTCAGAAACACATTTTAGGGTCCCTAAGGACAATTTTGTGATGTTTTAAAAAAATTTTTAAATACCATCAATTTCCTGAATAGTGTATCGAATGAAACACAGAAACAACATTTATTTCTATTACTTTTCGATTTCAACATACCTTGCCTATTTAGTTCAGCAACAGCATATTTATATCATCTTCTTCGTCATTACATTCAATTGATCAACACAAATAGCAATCAGCTTACCACGATCTTCAATCTTCCTTAACTAATCTAAAGAAAAAGAACATTTTCTAAATTCATATTGGAAATCAAGTGTGAAATAAAACCTTCAACAGAAACAGGAGCGGCATGAAAATATAAACATCTGACACAAAGAAAATGTAAATGATATGGCATGACAATTAAGGTCAGATGAAAAAGACAACACTTACCCAGTTAAACTTCCGTGGAGCAGGAAGTAAGAATCTGACATAAGACAAATTTCGTAGAAAAAATTATATTAGAATATTTGAGATTTTTGAATTATAACGAAAATCCTTCAACTAGTTGAATATAACCTAACAGTGACATTATATCAATAATTGAAGATACAATAGCAGTAAATTGTGCAAATAATTGAAGATGAAATAGTAGTTAAATTATGCAATAGATGAAGAATAAATAATGAATGAAATTATGCAAATTTAAAATGGTTGAGAAATAATGCAAATAATTAAGGATGAAAGGAGAGAAATTGTGCAACTAATTCAGGATAAATGGCAGAGAAATTGTGCAAATAATTCAGGATGAAATGATGGAGAAATTGTGCAAATAATTATGGATGGAATGAGAGAAATTGTGCAAATAATTAAGGATTAGATGCTAGAGTAATTCTGAAAATAATTAAATATAAAATGATAGAGAAATTGTGCAAATAATTATGGAAAAAATGGTAAAGAAATTGTGCAAATAATTAAGGAAGAAATGGTAGAGCAATTAAGCAAATAATTAAGGATGAAATGAGAGTAATCATGCAAATAATTCAGGAAAAAATGGTAAAGAAATTGTAGAGAGATTGTGCAAATAATTAAGGATGAAAGGAGAGAAATTTTGCAAATAATTAAGGATGAAATGGTAGAGAAATTCTGCAAAGATTAAGGATGAAATGAGAGAAATTGTGCTAACAATTAAGAATGAAATGATTGATAAATTGTACACATAATTACAAATTACAAATAAGGATGAAATGAAAGAAATTGTGCAAATAATTAAGGATGAAATGGTAGAGAAATTGTGCAAAAAATTAAGGATGATACGAGAGAAATTGTGCAAATATTTAAGGACGAAAGGGTAGAGAAATTGTGCAAATAATTCAGGATGAAATGGTAGAGAAATTTTGCAAATAATTAAGGACGAAATGAGAGAAATTGTGCAATTAATTAAGGATGAAATGGTAAAGAAATTGTGCAAATAATAAAGGAAGAAATGAGAGAAATCGTGCAAATAATTAAGGGAAAAATGGTAAAGTAAATGTGCAAATAATTTAGGATGAAATGGTAGACAAATTGTACAAATATTTAAGGATGAAATGAGAGAAATGTGTAAATAATTAATAATAAAATGGTAGTGTAATTGTGCAAATAATTAAGGATGAACTGGTAGAGAAATTGTGCCAATAATAAAAGACCTAATTGTAGAGAGATTGTGCAAATAATTAAGGATGAAAGAAGAGAAATTTTGCAAATAATTAAGGATGAAATGGTAGAGAAATTCTGCAAAGATTGAGGATGAAATGAGAGAAATTGTGCTAACAATTAAGAATGAAATGATTGATAAATTGTACAAATAATTAAGGATGAAATGAAAGAAATTGTGCAAATAATTAAGGATGAAATGGTAGAGAAATTGTGCAAAAAAGTAAGGATGATACGAGAGAAATTGTGCAAATATTTAAGGACGAAAGGGTAGAGAAATTGTGCAAATAATTCAGGATGAAATGGTAGAGAAATTTTGCAAATAATTAAGGACGAAATGAGAGAAATTGTGCAATTAATTAAGGATGAAATGGTAGAGAAATCATGCAAATAATTAAGGATGAAATAAGAAAAGTTGTGCAAATAATTAAGGAACAAATTGTAGAGAAATTGTGCAATTAATAAAGGATGAAACGACAGACATTTTGCAAATAATTATAGATTAAATGGTACAGAAATTGTGCAAATAATTAAGGAAGAAATGTAAGAGAAATTGTGCAAATAATTAAGGATGAAATGAGAAAATTGTGCAAATGATTACGGAATTAATGGTAGAGAAATTGTAAAAATAATTAAGGATGAAATCAGAAAAATTGTGCAAATAATTATGGATGAAATTAGAGAAATTGTGCAAATATTTAAGGAAGAAATGGTAGAGAAATTGTGCAAATAATTGGAGAAGAAATGGTAGAGGAATTGTGCAAATAATTAAGAATGAAATGGTAGAGAAATTGTACAAATAATTAAGGATTAAATGAGAGAAATTGTGCAAATAATTAAGGATGATATAGTAGAGAAATAGTGAAAATAATTAAGGATGAGATGAGAAAAACTGGGCAAATAATTAAAGATGAAATGGTAGAGAAATTGTTCAAATAATTAAGGAACAAATGGTAGAGAAATTGTGCAAATAATTAGGGATGAAATGAGAGAAATTGTGCATATAAATAAACAAAGAAATGGTAGAGAAATTATGCAAATAATCATGGAGGAAATTAGAGAAATTCTGCAAATAAATAAGGAAGAAATGGTAGAGAAATTGTGCAAATAATCAGAGAAGAAATGGTAGAGAAATTGTGCAAATGATTAAGAATGAAATGGTAGAGAAATAGTGCAAAAAATTAAGGATAAAATGAGAGAAATTGTGCAAATAATTAAGGATGAGATGGTAGAGAAAATTTACAAATAATTAAGGATGAAATAGTAGAGAAATTGTGCAAACAATTAAGGATGAAATGAGAGAAATTGTGCAAATAATTAAGGAAGAAATGGTAGTGAAATTTTGCAAATAATTAAGGATGAAATGGTAGAGAAAATGTGCAAATAATTAGGGTTAAAATGAGAGAAATTGTGCAAATAATTAAGGATGAAATGATAGAGAAAATGTACAAATAATTATGGATGAAATGAGAAAAATTGTGCAAATAATTAAGGATGAAATGAGAAAAATTGTGCAAATAACTTAGGATGAAATAGTAGAGAAATTGTGCATATAATTAAGGATGAAATAGTAGAGAAATTGTGAAAATAATTAAGGATTAAATAGTAGAGAAATTGTGCAAATAATTAAGGATGAAATGAGAGAAATTGTGCAAATAATTAGGATGAAATGGTAGAGAAATTGTCCAAGTTATTAAGGAAGAGATGGTAAAGAAAATGTGCAAATAATTAAGGATGAAATGAGAGAAATTCTGCATATAATTAAGGAAGAAATGGTAGAGAAATTGAGCAAATAATTATGGATGAAATGAGAGAAATTGTGCAAATAGTTAAGGAAGAAATGCTAGAGATATTGTGTAAATAATTAAAGAAGAAATGGTCGAGAAATTGTGCAAATAATAAAGGAAGAAGTGGTAGAGATATTGTGCAAACAATTAAGGATGAAATGAGAGAAATTGTGCAAATAATTAAGGATGAAATAGTAAAGTAAATGTACAAATAATTAAGGATGAAATAGTAGAGAAATTGTACAAACAAGTAAGGATGAAATGAGAGAAATTGTGTAAATAATCAAGGAAGAAATGGTAGAGAAATTTTGCAAATAATTAAGGATGAAATGGTAGAGAAATTGTGCAAATGATTAAGGAAGAAATGGTAGAGAAATTGTGCAATTAATTAAGGATGAAATGGTAGAGAAATTGTGCAAATAATTAAGGATGAAATGAGAGAAATTGTGCAAATAATTAAGGATCAAATTATGATGAAAGATGAAATAGTAGAAAATTGTACAAATAATTAAGGATGAAATAGTAGAGCAATTGTGGAAATAATTAAGGATGAAATGAGAGAAATTGTGCAAATAATTATGGATTTAATAGTAGAAAAATTTTGCAAATAATTTAGGATGAAATAGTAGAGAAATTGTGCAAATAACTAAGGATGAAATAGTAGACAAAATGTACAAATAATTAAGGATGAAATAGTAGAGAATTGTGCAAACAATTAAGGATGAAATGAGAGAAATTGTGCAAATAATTAAGGAAGAAATGGTAGAGAAATTTTGCAAATAATTAAGAATGAAATGGCAGAGAAATTGTGAAAATAATTTAAGGAAGAAATGGTAGAGAAATTGTGCAAACAATTCAGGATGAAATGTGAGAAATTGTGCAAATGATTAAGGATTAAATAGTAGAGAAATTGTGCAAATAATTAAAGATGAAATAGTAGAAAATTGTACAAATAATTAAGGATGAAATAGTACAGCAATTGTGGAAATAATTAAGGATGAAATGAGAGAAATTGTGCAAATAATTATGGATTTAATAGTAGAAAAATTTTGCAAATAATTTAGGATGAAATAGTAGAGAAATTGTGCAAAAAACTAAGGATGAAGTAGTAGACAAAATGTACAAATAATTAAGGATGAAATAGTAGAGAATTGTGCAAACAATTAAGGATGAAATGAGGGAAATTGTGCAAATAATTAAGGAAGAAATGGTAGAGAAATTTTGCAAATAATTAAGAATGAAATAGCAGAGAAATTGTGAAAATAATTTAAGGAAGAAATGGTAGAGAAATTGTGCAAACAATTCAGGATGAAATGTGAGAAATTGTGCAAATGATTAAGGAAGAAATGGTAGAGAAATTGTGTAAATAATTCAAGATGAAATGAGAGATATTGTGCAAATAATTAAGGATGAAATGGTAGAGAAATTGTGTGCAAATAATTAAGGATGAATTGGTAGAGAAATTTTGCAAATCATTGAATATTAAATAGGAGAGAAATTGTGCAAATAATTAAAGATGAAAGATGAGTTAAATTGTGCAAATAATAAAGGAAGAAGTGGTAGAGAAATTGTGCAAACAATTAAGGATGAAATGAGAGAAATTGTGCAAATAATTAAGGATGAAATAGTAGAGAAAATGTACAAATAATTAAGGATGAAATAGTAGAGAAATTGTACAAACAAGTAAGGATGAAATGAGAGAAATTGTGCAAATAATTAAGGAAGAAATGGTAGAGAAATTTTGCAAATAATTAAGGATGAAATGGTAGAGAAATTGTGCAAATGATTAAGGAAGAAATGGTAGAGAAATTGTGCAATTAATTAAGGATGAAATGGTAGAGAAATTGTGTAAATAATAATGGAAGAAATGAGAGAAATCGTGCAAATAATTAAGGGAAAATGGTAAAGTAAATGTGCAAATAATTTAGGATGAAATGGTAGACAAATTGTACAAATATTTAAGGATGAAATGAGAGAAATGTGTAAATAATTAATAATAAAATGGTAGTGTAATTGTGCAAATAATTAAGGATGAACTGGTAGAGAAATTGTGCCAATAATAAAAGACCTAATTGTAGAGAGATTGTGCAAATAATTAAGGATGAAAGGAGAGAAATTTTGCAAATAATTAAGGATGAAATGGTAGAGAAATTCTGCAAAGATTAAGGATGAAATGAGAGAAATTGTGCTAACAATTAAGAATGAAATGATTGATAAATTGTACAAATAATTAAGGATGAAATGAAAGAAATTGTGCAAATAATTAAGGATGAAATGGTAGAGAAATTGTGCAAAAAATTAAGGATGATACGAGAGAAATTGTGCAAATATTTAAGGACGAAAGGGTAGAGAAATTGTGCAAATAATTCAGGATGAAATGGTAGAGAAATTTTGCAAATAATTAAGGACGAAATGAGAGAAATTGTGCAATTAATTAAGGATGAAATGGTAGAGAAATCATGCAAATAATTAAGGATGAAATAAGAAAAGTTGTGCAAATAATTAAGGAAGAAATTGTAGAGAAATTGTGCAATTAATAAAGGATGAAACGACAGACATTTTGCAAATAATTATAGATTAAATGGTACAGAAATTGTGCAAATAATTAAGGAAGAAATGTAAGAGAAATTGTGCAAATAATTAAGGATGAAATGAGAAAATTGTGCAAATGATTACGGAATTAATGGTAGAGAAATTGTAAAAATAATTAAGGATGAAATCAGAAAAATTGTGCAAATAATTATGGATGAAATTAGAGAAATTGTGCAAATATTTAAGGAAGAAATGGTAGAGAAATTGTGCAAATAATTGGAGAAGAAATGGTAGAGGAATTGTGCAAATAATTAAGAATGAAATGGTAGAGAAATTGTACAAATAATTAAGGATAAAATGAGAGAAATTGTGCAAATAATTAAGGATGAGATAGTAGAGAAATAGTGAAAATAATTAAGGATGAGATGAGAAAAACTGGGCAAATAATTAAAGATGAAATGGTAGAGAAATTGTTCAAATAATTAAGGAACAAATGTTAGAGAAATTGTGCAAATAATTAGGGATGAAATGAGAGAAATTGTGCATATAAATAAACAAAGAAATGGTAGAGAAATTATGCAAATAATCATGGAGGAAATTAGAGAAATTGTGCAAATAAATAAGGAAGAAATGGTAGAGAAATTGTGCAAATAATCAGAGAAGAAATGGTAGAGAAATTGTGCAAATGATTAAGAATGAAATGGTAGAGAAATAGTGCAAAAAATTAAGGATAAAATGAGAGAAATTGTGCAAATAATTAAGGATGAGATGGTAGAGAAAATTTACAAATAATTAAGGATGAAATAGTAGAGAAATTGTGCAAACAATTAAGGATGAAATGAGAGAAATTGTGCAAATAATTAAGGAAGAAATGGTAGTGAAATTTTGCAAATAATTAAGGATGAAATGGTAGAGAAAATGTGCAAATAATTAGGGTTAAAATGAGAGAAATTGTGCAAATAATTAAGGATGAAATGATAGAGAAAATGTACAAATAATTATGGATGAAATGAGAAAAATTGTGCAAATAATTAAGGATGAAATGAGAAAAATTGTGCAAATAACTTAGGATGAAATAGTAGAGAAATTGTGCATATAATTAAGGATGAAATAGTAGAGAAATTGTGAAAATAATTAAGGATTAAATAGTAGAGAAATTGTGCAAATAATTAAGGATGAAATGAGAGAAATTGTGCAAATAATTAGGATGAAATGGTAGAGAAATTGTCCAAGTTATTAAGGAAGAGATGGTAAAGAAAATGTGCAAATAATTAAGGATGAAATGAGAGAAATTCTGCATATAATTAAGGAAGAAATGGTAGAGAAATTGAGCAAATAATTATGGATGAAATGAGAGAAATTGTGCAAATAGTTAAGGAAGAAATGCTAGAGATATTGTGTAAATAATTAAAGAAGAAATGGTCGAGAAATTGTGCAAATAATAAAGGAAGAAGTGGTAGAGAAATTGTGCAAACAATTAAGGATGAAATGAGAGAAATTGTGCAAATAATTAAGGATGAAATAGTAAAGTAAATGTACAAATAATTAAGGATGAAATAGTAGAGAAATTGTACAAACAAGTAAGGATGAAATGAGAGAAATTGTGCAAATAATTAAGGAAGAAATGGTAGAGAAATTTTGCAAATAATTAAGGATGAAATGGTAGAGAAATTGTGCAAATGATTAAGGAAGAAATGGTAGAGAAATTGTGCAATTAATTAAGGATGAAATGGTAGAGAAATTGTGCAAATAATTAAGGATGAAATGAGAGAAATTGTGCAAATAATTAAGGATCAAATTATGATGAAAGATGAAATAGTAGAAAATTGTACAAATAATTAAGGATGAAATAGTAGAGCAATTGTGGAAATAATTAAGGATGAAATGAGAGAAATTGTGCAAATAATTATGGATTTAATAGTAGAAAAATTTTGCAAATAATTTAGGATGAAATAGTGGAGAAATTGTGCAAACAATTAAGGATGAAATGAGAGAAATTGTACAAATAATTAAGGAAGAAATGGTAGTGAAATTTTGCAAATAATTAAGGATGAAATGGTAGAGAAAATGTGCAAATAATTAGGGTTAAAATGAGAGAAATTGTGCAAATAATTAAGGATGAAATGATAGAGAAAATGTACAAATAATTATGGATGAAATGAGAAAAATTGTGCAAATAATTAAGGATGAAATGAGAAAAATTGTGCAAATAACTTAGGATGAAATAGTAGAGAAATTGTGCATATAATTAAGGATGAAATAGTAGAGAAATTGTGAAAATAATTAAGGATTAAATAGTAGAGAAATTGTGCAAATAATTAAGGATGAAATGAGAGAAATTGTGCAAATAATTAGGATGAAATGGTAGAGAAATTGTCCAAGTTATTAAGGAAGAGATGGTAAAGAAAATGTGCAAATAATTAAGGATGAAATGAGAGAAATTCTGCATATAATTAAGGAAGAAATGGTAGAGAAATTGAGCAAATAATTATGGATGAAATGAGAGAAATTGTGCAAATAGTTAAGGAAGAAATGCTAGAGATATTGTGTAAATAATTAAAGAAGAAATGGTCGAGAAATTGTGCAAATAATAAAGGAAGAAGTGGTAGAGAAATTGTGCAAACAATTAAGGATGAAATGAGAGAAATTGTGCAAATAATTAAGGATGAAATAGTAAAGTAAATGTACAAATAATTAAGGATGAAATAGTAGAGAAATTGTACAAACAAGTAAGGATGAAATGAGAGAAATTGTGCAAATAATTAAGGAAGAAATGGTAGAGAAATTTTGCAAATAATTAAGGATGAAATGGTAGAGAAATTGTGCAAATGATTAAGGAAGAAATGGTAGAGAAATTGTGCAATTAATTAAGGATGAAATGGTAGAGAAATTGTGCAAATAATTAAGGATGAAATGAGAGAAATTGTGCAAATAATTAAGGATCAAATTATGATGAAAGATGAAATAGTAGAAAATTGTACAAATAATTAAGGATGAAATAGTAGAGCAATTGTGGAAATAATTAAGGATGAAATGAGAGAAATTGTGCAAATAATTATGGATTTAATAGTAGAAAAATTTTGCAAATAATTTAGGATGAAATAGTGGAGAAATTGTGCAAATAACTAAGGATGAAATAGTAGACAAAATGTACAAATAATTAAGGATGAAAAAGTAGAGAATTGTGCAAACAATTAAGGATGAAATGAGAGAAATTGTGCAAATAATTAAGGAAGAAATGGTAGAGAAATTTTGCAAATAATTAAGAATGAAATGGCAGAGAAATTGTGAAAATAATTTAAGGAAGAAATGGTAGAGAAATTGTGCAAACAATTCAGGATGAAATGTGAGAAATTGTGCAAATGATTAAGGATTAAATAGTAGAGAAATTGTGCAAATAATTAAAGATGAAATAGTAGAAAATTGTACAAATAATTAAGGATGAAATAGTAGAGCAATTGTGGAAATAATTAAGGATGAAATGAGAGAAATTGTGCAAATAATTATGGATTTAAAGTAGAAAAATTTTGCAAATAATTTAGGATGAAATAGTAGAGAAATTGTGCAAATAACTAAGGATGAAATAGTAGACAAAATGTACAAATAATTAAGGATGAAATAGTAGAGAATTGTGCAAACAATTAAGGATGAAATGAGAGAAATTGTGCAAATAATTAAGGAAGAAATGGTAGAGAAATTTTGCAAATAATTAAGAATGAAATAGCAGAGAAATTGTGAAAATAATTTAAGGAAGAAATGGTAGAGAAATTGTGCAAACAATTCAGGATGAAATGTGAGAAATTGTGCAAATGATTAAGGAAGAAATGGTAGAGAGATTGTGTAAATAATTCAAGATGAAATGAGAGATATTGTGCAAATAATTAAGGATGAAATGGTAGAGAAATTGTGTGCAAATAATTAAGGATGAATTGGTAGAGAAATTTTGCAAATCATTGAATATTAAATAGGAGAGAAATTGTGCAAATAATTAAAGATGAAAGATGACTTAAATTGTGCAAATGATTAAGGATAAAATGGTAGAGAAATTGTGCAAATAATTAAGGGTGAAATAGGAGGGAAATTGTGCAAATAATTAAGGATGAAATGGTAGAGAAATTGTGCAAATAATTATGGATGAAATGAGAGAAATTGTGCAAATATTTAAGGAAGAAATGCTAGAGATATTGTGTAAATAATTAAAGAAGAAATGGTAAAAAAATTGTGCAAATAATTAAGGAAGATATGGTAGAGAAATTGTCCAAATGATTATGAATGAAATGAGAGAAAATAAAACAATTAAGGAAGAAATGATAGAGAAATTGTGCAAATAATTAAGGATGAAATGAAAGAGACCATGCAAATAATTAAGGATGAAATGGTAGAGAAATTCAGCAAATAATTAAAGGCCTTATGCAGCCAAATTTTAGTCCTCGATTTTTCAATCTTTTCAAATAACTTATAATGTTATAAACCTTTTGTGAAAATTTCAAATCGAAATTATCAGTTTAAGTACAGAAAATTGTGTGTCAAAGTTGAGAAGTTTTGCGAGTTTAGCGCGACATTGACTTGGCCAATGTGACGTCACAATTATGACGCGCGAAGCTGCGTGCATTGAGCACACAGTACGAGCATGGCCATTGCATCACTGAGAAAGGGAGGGATTTGTATGAAAAAAGCTTTGAAAATCTTGGGAGTTCTTGAAGAAAAGGCTGGTATTTTTACCATGATATCCATGAAATCAAGGAGCTTGGAACCAGGGTGAGAAAACTGTAACGTCACCGTCATTAAGGGTGATGTTGTGGTGCTCTACAGTGCAGCCTAATGAAGTTCAATTGGTTCCTACATCAAATTGCCTGGTCGTCGACTTTCAGCAAGGCTTCACTTGTACAAGGACTTCGTGAAGCTCATCAGTATCTTAGATTATTTTGAAAAACCTTGAACGGTCTTTGATCTTCTCGCAAGCTCCGCATTGGGGTTTACGTGACAAAACTTGTGCGTTGTGTTTGTGGTCATAATTGTGACGTCACGCGTGAAGGTCAAATGTCGCGCTGAGTAGCAATTTTCAAAACGGAATTTCACACCCTAACCGCAATGATGTTGAGTAAAATTTGGTATCAATGAAATCAGTAAAGTTTGAATATTTCGAAAATCGAAAAAAATCAATGTCGAAAATTTGGCTGCATAAGGCCTTTAAGGAAGAAATGGTAAAGAAAATTTGCAAATATTTAAGGATGAAATGGTAGAGAAATTGTGCAAATAATTCAGGATCAAATGAGAGAAATTGTGCAGATAAATAAGGAAGAAATGGTAGAGAAAATGTGCAAATAATTGAGAATGAAATGAGAGAAATTGGGCAAATAATTAAAGATGAAATGGTAGAGAAATTGTCCAATAATTAAGGAACAAATGGTAGAGAAATTGTGCCAATAATTAGGGATGAAATTAGAGAAATTGTGCAAATAATTAAGGAAGAAATGGTAGAGAAATTGTGCGAATGATTAGAGAAGGAATGGTAGAGAAATTGTGCAAATAATTAAGAATGAAATGGTAGAGAATTGTGCAAATAATTAAGAATAAAATGAGAGAAATTGTGCAAATCATTAAGGATGAGATGGTAGAGAAAATGTACAAATAATTAAGGATGAAATAGTAGAGAAATTGTGCAAATAATTTAAGGAAGAAATGAAAGAGGAATTGTGCAAACAATTCAGGATGAAATGTGAGAAATTGTGCAAATGATTAAGGAAGAAATGATAGAGAAATTGTGCAAATAATTCAAGATGAAATGAGAGATATTGTGCAAATAATTAGGGATGAAATGGTAGAGAAATTGTGCAAATAATTAAGGGTGAAATATGAGGGAAATTGTGCAAATAATTAAGGATGAAATAGTAGAGAAAATGTACAAATAATTAAGGATGAAATAGTAGAGAAATTGTGCAAACAATTAAGGATGAAATGAGAGAAATTGTGCAAATAATTAAGGAAGAAATGGTAGATAAATTGTGCAAATAATTCAGGATGAAATGAAAGAAATCATGCAAATAATTAAGGATGAATTGGTAGAGAAATTGTGCAAATCATTAAATATTACATAGGAGAGAAATTGTGCAAATAATTAAAGAAGAAAGATGAGTTAAATTGTGCAAATGATTTAGGATAAAATGGTAGAGAAATTGTGCAAATAATTAAGGATGAAATAGGAGGGAAATTGTGCAATCATTGAATATTACATATGAGTAAAAATGTGTAAATAATTAAAAAAACAGGAGTCAATTGTGAAAATAATTGTAGGTAACATAGGAGATAAATTGTGCAAATAATTAAAGGGGCTGGGTCACGTAAAGTAAACAAACTTCTTTCGAAACGGCGATTTTGCAGCTTTTTTGACAGGCCATATCACAAAGATTTTCCACTATTTTTCTCAAAATGAAAATGTTATTTTGAAGATGAACTCTTGAACTTCAGAGGGAAACAGACGAAACAACCATATCTTGTAAGATTGCATAGATATTGATGGATTTTAGAAGTAACTTTATCGTGGATTCACCCCATCCACCAACATCTGTGCAGAACACAATGGGCGCGTGCCAGCGCGTGCGGGCAACACTATAGATTATAAAGATAACAGATTTGTTTACGGTTACGTGACAGAGCCCCTTTAAAGATGAAATAGAAGTGAATAAAACACAAAAACATCAATTATTTCGAGTAATTTCAACATACCTTGCCTATTTAGTTCAGCAACAGCATATTTATATCATCTTCTTCAACATTACATCTCATTGATCAATGCAAATATCAATCGGCTTACGATGATCTTCAATCTTCATCGACTAATCAAAAGAAGAAGAACATTTTCTCAACTCATATCGTAAATCAAGTGTGAAATATAACCTTCAACAGAAAACGGGTATTGAACATATGAACATCTGACACAAAAAGAAAATGTACATATCCAGGGAAGTAAGGATTTGACATATGAAAAATTATGTAGAAAATTTAAGGAGAAAATCACACATTTTAACACCAGCGGTTCCTGTGATATGATATACCTAACTAGAATAGATAAGGTGTGAATAACGAGGCATTGGATGGCAGTAATTGGGTGACTGTTTACCGTTTAGTAATGAAAGGTGTCCATGTATTGCTCGTTTATCAAATGGAAGTTCAAAGTCGTTGCTGCTTATTAAAAGGCCTGCAACGTATTTGCCCCTTTATCGACAGGGGGCAGAACGTATTTGCTTTTTGTCGGTAGGGGGCAGAGCGTATTTGCCATTTATCAAACAGGGGCTAAACATATTTGCCGTATGTCGAGCGGGGGCTCAAAGTATTTGCTGTCTATTGAATGGGGTCTCGAAGTATCTGCCGTTTAGTAATGAAAGGGGTCCATGTATTGCTCGTTTATCAAATGGAAGTTCAAAGTCTTTGCTGCTTATTAAAAGGCCTGCAACGTATTTGCCCCTTTATCGACAGGGCGCAACATGAAAATTTTACAAAAAATCGACTAAAAATGCCCGATTGACTTTGGCCGATTCTGAAGCGGATAAATGTCGAAACTCAAAACAAACTTTTGGAGGACATTATTTGAACCCTTTTTAAGGTATTTAATCATTAACCTCGAGTTAGCAAGTGCATTTAATAGGAAAACGAGCCTAATCCATTTGAGAGGGAAAAAGGGCCTAAGTGGAAATTTTTGGTTTTTCACCACAGCTTTGAAAAAAGAAAAGGCCGTTATTCTGCGAGTTTTCGAGATAAATTCGAGATTAAAAGTGTTTTAGTGAAAGAATACGGTTTCCCGTCGATTTTTGGCATGGGGTCGGTGGGTTGTTGGTTCATATAGCTTATATGCTACCATACTTCTGACTGTGTGGGTCCGTGGGTTGTTGGTTCATATAAAAACATAGCTTATATGCTACCATACGTCTGACTGTGTGGGTCCGTGGGTTGTTGGTTCATATAAAAACATAGCTTACATACTTCTGACTGTGTGGGTCCGTGGGTTGTTGGTTCATATAAAAACATAGCTTATATGCTACCATACTTCTGACTGTGTGGGTCCGTGGGTTGTTGGTTCATATAAAAACATAGCTTATATACTTCTGACTGTGTGGGTCCGTGGGTTGTTGGTTCATAAAAAACATAGCTTACATACTTATGACTGTGTTGGTCTGTGCGTTGTTGGTTCATAGAATAACATAGCTTACAAATTCTACCATACTTTAGACTGTGTTGGTCCGTGACCGTGGCTCGTGTATAAAAAAGAGTACCTTCAATGGGCCCTGCATTCTATAATCGCTCCAAATTATTTCTACCTACCGCTTGTTCATCAATACTGCTTTGCTGTGCTGATGATGGGAAGGGCACATCTGCGTTTGCTGATTAGCTGTATGACCAAGATCTTGCCAGAAAGAAGGAGCTTCCCTGACAAATTTGTTGGGTGACGACAGACAGACGAACCAGCAGTTTGGTAGTTATTGCATTGGTCAAGGTGATACAAACTCGTTCCTTTAGGTTGTTAGGTATCTTTAGCCAGAGAGTGAACATGATGACAACTTGTTGAGGTGGCTTTGGTGCTTTCTTCTGACTGTTAAGCGGGCGCAAAAGGAGCAATCCGTTTCGACAAGAAGCCAATTTTTTGCACGAGGCGCAGGAAGAAGTTTGGACGCGCCATGATTGGGGGACTGAGACGATACCGTGCCTTATAAGGCAATGAGAACAAAGATGGTTACCTGATTGCCAGGGGGGGTACATGACTTGAGGATGGACGGGGGTCTGCCGCCCGGCTTTCAGAAAGCTACCCTCTTCTAATTACCCAAACTTGCCTTTGGAAATTCTGTTTTGGCCAGAATATAGAGAAATTCTGTAGAAAGCATTATTTTCTCAAATGTCATCCATTTCCATTATTATTAAGCATTTATATGACTTATCTCGCCGATGAAGCATAAGCTGGCTCTTCAATCCTTGCTTGTAATCAATCGTTTTCCTTCTTTTACGTAAATTTTGTTAAGTTTTATTTCTCCATATTCTGGCCAAAGAGAGATACACTCAAAATTACTTTTCCTAAAGTTTTATTGGATTACACGTTTTTTCTTTTATAAGAAACTTGGATAAGCCCCTAGTACTAAAAGTTTCTTAATTTCACGTGAAAATTTCATCTTTTTAGTACTAAAAGTTTCTTAATGTGTTTCTTATTTCAAGATGCATTTAGGATGCATGTAGTTTCTACCCACTGCCATGTATTCGTTTCTTGACAGACAGCACAATTTTTAGCGAGAAGGAGAGTTCTATTTGATTCAAAACATAAATCTATCATCAATAATACTAAAATATAAAGGCTAAACCACAATTATCCCATGATTTCCTCGTATTTGGCTTTAAAAGTTTCTTAGCAATTCTCAAGCATAGTAGTAGAGTTTCTTAATTTTTTCGCCATCCTAGTACTAGTTTCTTATAAACCAGTTTCTTACAAAAGAAAAAACGTGTATTTTACAGTAAATATGTGTCTTAAGTTCTCTTTAGCCTGCTCTAAAAGAAACAAATAGAAAACCGCCCGTTTATGGAGCAAATTTATTCTGAGGGGGCCTCCTGAAAGGAATTTCTCCATATTCTGGCCAAAGAGACATACACTCAAAAATTATTTTTTCCAAATTTTTATTGGATTATTTCACAGTAAATATGTGTGTTAATTTCTCTTTAGCTTGCTCTAAAAGAAACAAATAGAAAACCGGCCGTTTATCGAGCAAATTTATTCTGAGGGGGCCTCCTGAATGGAATTTCTCCATATTCTGGCCAAAGAGAAATACACTCAAAAATTATTTTCTTTTAATTTTCTTTTTATCATTTCATAGCAGATATGGTTTATAGCTTCTCTTTGGCTTATTAGCTATTAAAACTGGTCGTTTTTCACGTATTTTGAATAGTTGGAAATACAACCGCGACGGAATTTCTCCATTTTCTGGCTAAAGATCTATGCAAAATACGTGGAAATTGACTATGCAAAATACATGAAAAACGACCAGTTTTAATAGCTGATAAGCCAAAGAAAAGCTATACACCATATCTGCTATGAAATGATAAAAAGAAACTTCAAAGAATATAATTTTTTAGTGTATTTCTCGGGGTATTTCTCTTTGGCCAGAATATGAAGAAATTCCTTTCAGGAGGTCCCCGCAGAATAAATTTGCTCGATAAACAGGCGGTTTTCTATTTGTTTCTTTTAGAGCAAGCTAAATAGAACTCAAGACACATATTTACTGTGAAATAATCCAATTAAACTTTGGGAAAAGTAATTTTTGAGTGTATCTCTCTCTGGCCAGAATATGGAGAATTTAAACTTAACAAAACTTACGAAAAAGAAGGAAAACGATCAATTACAAGCAAGGATTGAAGAGCCAGCTTATGCTTCATCGGCGAGATAAGTGTCCTATAAATGTTTAATAATGGAAATGGACGACATTTGAGAAAAAAATGCTTTCTACAGAATTTCTCTATATTCTGGCCAAAACAGAATTTCTCTCCGCTCTGGCTTTTCTCTGTTCTGGCGCTCCGCGCCATGATGGCTGCACTTTTATGATGAATTTTGGCATAAAACTGCCCATTTTAACCATTTTTTGCGAATCTCAGCAAAACCCCACCTTTGTTTATGGAAAATCTGCCGAAAAAGGAGCCTTGTTTAGAGAATTTTAGGCCCACAAACCCACCCATATGGGCGGCACATACCCGTATCCTAAATGTGCTATGAACCCCCCCCCCCCCCGGGCCTGATTGCCCTGTCGTTAGATGCTAACTTTATAACATTATCGTACTTTTTGGCTACTTCATCATTTTGTCTTAACTTGAGATAAAAGCCTACCTTTAGCAAAATCATAATTATCTGGTAGCAAGAGGTGGCTTTTTTTTCTCTCATTGGGAGTTTTACTTGAGGTGGTTTGCTCACTTTTTTGCTCCTTTATTCCCATTGATTCGTCCTCCCAAAATTGTTTGAGCTCTTTCGAAATCAACTCATGCTCTCCCAAAGACATAACTTGAATATTTAAAACATGTGAATTTGGACTTAAATTGTGACTTACCCTCTCTGTCGGGCCTGATAAGACCTATCTACCTTTCGTTATTATGGCTACTGACCCGCTCGAATAATTCCACGATGAATTTCTCTGTCAACTAATCTCGAATAAAATCAGCTCCTTCTAAAATTTGAACTGTTTTGTCAGCTTTTATAACTCGTCTTCATTTGAAAATCAGCTTGCTCCAGTCTTTCAAGAGCTCCAGAAATGACTTGATTGCTGGGGGGTACATATCACAGTACGATGTACGCGGTCATGACCACTTCAACTCCATCAAGGCATCTGATACCAATTTGAACAACTTCTCTTACTCTCGTTCTTACTTTCGGTGAACTGTCACCAAACGATTCAATCATCAATTTTTGCATGGCAGTAACTGGCAAACTCAAAGCTCTCTGTAAATCAGCATCAACGTAGCTTTTTTGACTTCCTCAATCAAAAATCAAAGAAAATCAAACGGATATTCTGCTCCTTTCCTTTGTGGCGAATCTTGGGGCTCTTGCAAACGCACGAGCGGTCTTTGGTAAAACTGTCCTTGCCGTTGTACCTCAACTACGAACTCAAGTGCTCAACTCATAAAACTAACACATGCATATTTATACCAAACAGACAATGAACTATTTTTGGTACGTAAATTATGATTGATAGTCGGTAAGCTTTTACCCAAAGTGGAATAATTATTTTGTTTACCTTATGTTCGGCCTAAAACAGTACTGTCAGTTGTGTCGAGGATATTAGAAAAAATTGCACATGACCAATTAATGGAGTATCTGAAAGAGCAAAACAAACTTTGTTTGAACCAATTTGGATTTCAAAAACTGCACAGTACACTGACATGTCTATTGAATGTTATAGACCCATGCTTCAAGAACTCTGATGAGGGAAATAAACTTGAGTGTATTTCTTGATCTTAAAAAAGCATTCGATACCGTTGACCATAAAATCTTATTGTCAAAGTTACGAGAGTATGTTGCCGACGGTACTTCCCACGACTGGTTAACTTCTTATCTGACCAATAGGGAGCAGTTCTTTTATTTTGATGGATCTAGCTCCAACATAAGCAGCATAAAGTGTGGTATTCCGCCGGGCTCGTGTTTGGGACCCTTGTTTTTCATACTATACATTAAGGATTTTGAGAACTGTCTGGAAAGCATTAACCCAAATATGTATGCAGATGATACATGTGTGAATATCGCATCGGAAAACCTGAATGAACTTCTAACAGATTTGAAAAACGAGCTAGAAAATATATCGAACTGGATGAGGATCATTAAACTTAGTTTGAATGTCAGAAAAAAAGAATATATGGTTACAAGGCATAGGCGACAATTGAATAGAATAGGTGATGATTTGCCAGATCTTGTCCTCAATAATGAAGATTTCAAAAGGGTTAAGAAGACAAAATATTTAGGAATCAACATCGATGAGAGCCTTACTTGGAAAGAGCAGTACACAACTATCAAAAACAAGCTGAAAGGGGGCTTGAGCTCCCTGAGAAAGCTAAAGACATCCTTCCGCAAAGGAAACTTGACCAGGTCTACAAAGCTCTCTTTGAAAGCCACCTTCGCTATGACGACATTGTTTGGAGTACTCTTTCCAACAGCAATCTATCCCAACTGCAACGACTACAGACAAGGGCAAAGAAGCTAATACTGGACGCCAAGTATAAGGACCGTTGGAACTGTTAATGGCTCAATGTAAAGTCTTTGTCCTCATTTGACAAAGGAGTCATAACATATAACATTCTGCATGACCTTTGTCCCTAAAATCTTCTTCATAAGTTCACTGAAAGATCCATGATTTCAGATCATAGAACCAGAAATAAAGGAGAAATCACATTGTAAATGGGCCATTTTACATGGGAATAAGGGTCAGGAAACATGTTTGGGGTTCTTCGGGACATTTTTAGGGGGTTTTGGCCGAAAAAAAAATTTTTTTTTCAAAAATTTTCAAAATCGATTTAAAGCCTAAGTAGGCCATTTTACATGGGAATAATGGTCAGGAAACATGTTTGGGGTTCTTCGGGACATTTTTAGGGGGTTTTGGCCGAAAAAAAAATTTTTTTTCAAAAATTTTCAAATTCGATTTAAGGCCTAAATAGGCCATTTTACATGGGAATGAGGGTCAGGAAACATGTTTGGGGTTCTTCGGAACATTTTTAGGGGGTTTTGGCCGAAAAAAAATTTTTTTTTCAAAAATTTTCAAATTCGATTTAAGGCCTAAATAGGCCATTTTACATGGGAATAGGGGTCAGGAAACATGTTTGGGGTTCTTCGGGACATTTTTAGGGGGTTTTGGCCGAAAAAAAAATTTTTTTTTCAAAAATTTTCAAATTCGATTTAAGGCCTAAATAGGCCATTTTACATGGAAAAAAGGGTCAGGAAACATGTTTGGGGTTCTTCGGGACATTTTTAGGGGGTTTTGGCCGAAAAACAATTTTTTTTTCAAAAATTTTCAAAATCGATTTAAAGCCTAAGTAGGCCATTTTACATGGGAATAAGGGTCAGGAAACATGTTTGGGGTTCTTCGGGACATTTTTAGGGGGTTTTGGCCGAAAAAAAAATTTTTTTTTCAAAAATTTTCAAATTCGATTTAAGGCCTAAATAGGCCATTTTACATGGGAATAGGGGTCAGGAAACATGTTTGGGGTTCTTCGGGACATTTTTAGGGGGTTTTGGCAGAAAAAAAATTTTTTTTTCAAAAATTTTCAAAATCGATTTAAGGCCTAAATAGACCATTTTACATGAAAAAAAGGGTCAGGGAACATGTTTGGGGTTCTTCGGGACATTTTTAGGGGGTTTTGGCCGAAAAAAAATTTTTTTTTCAAAAATTTTCAAAATCGATTTAAGGCCTAAATAGACCATTTTACATGAAAAAAAGGGTCAGGGAACATGTTTGGGGTTCTTCGGGACATTTTTAGGGGGTTTTGGCCGAAAAAAAAATTTTTTTTTCAAAAATTTTCAAAATCGATTTAAGGCTTAAATAGACCATTTTACATGAAAAAAAGGGTCAGGGAACATGTTTGGGGTTCTTCGGGACATTTTTAGGGGGTTTTGGCCGAAAAAAAATTTTTTTTTCAAAAATTTTCAAAATCGATTTAAGGCCTAAATAGGCCATTTTACATGGGAATAAGGGTCAGAAAACATGTTTGGGGTTCTTCGAGACATTTTTAGGGGGTTTTGGCCGAAAAAAATTTTTTTTTTCAAAAATTTTCAAAATCGATTTAAGGCCTAAATAGACCATTTTACATGGGAAAAAGGGTCAGAAAACATGTTTGGGGTTCTTCGGGACATTTTTAGGGGGTTTTGGCCGAAAAAAAAATTTTTTTTTCAAAAATTTTCAAAATCGATTTAAGGCCTAAATAGACCATTTTACATGGGAAAAAGGGTCAGGAAACATGTTTGGGGTTCTTCGGGACATTTTTAGGGGGTTTTGGCCGAAAAAAAATTTTTTTTTCAAAAATTTTCAAAATCGATTTAAGGCCTAAATAAACCATTTTACATGAAAAAAAGGGTCAGGGAACATGTTTGGGGTTCTTCGGGACATTTTTAGGGGGTTTTGGCCGAAAAAAAAATTTTTTTTTCAAAAATTTTCAAAATCGATTTAAGGCTTAAATAGACCATTTTACATGAAAAAAAGGGTCAGGGAACATGTTTGGGGTTCTTCGGGACATTTTTAGGGGGTTTTGGCCGAAAAAAAATTTTTTTTTCAAAAATTTTCAAAATCGATTTAAGGCCTAAATAGGCCATTTTACATGGGAATAAGGGTCAGGAAACATGTTTGGGGTTCTTCGAGACATTTTTAGGGGGTTTTGGCCGAAAAAAAAATTTTTTTTCAAAAATTTTCAAAATCGATTTAAGGCCTAAATAGACCATTTTACATGGGAAAAAGGGTCAGAAAACATGTTTGGGGTTCTTCGGGACATTTTTAGGGGGTTTTGGCCGAAAAAAAAATTTTTTTTTCAAAAATTTTCAAATTCGATTTAAGGCCTAAATAGGCCATTTTACATGGGAATAGGGGTCAGGAAACATGTTTGGGGTTCTTCGGGACATTTTTAGGGGGTTTTGGCAGAAAAAAAATTTTTTTTTCAAAAATTTTCAAAATCGATTTAAGGCCTAAATAGACCATTTTACATGAAAAAAAGGGTCAGGGAACATGTTTGGGGTTCTTCGGGACATTTTTAGGGGGTTTTGGCTGAAAAAAAATTTTTTTTTCAAAAATTTTCAAAATCGATTTAAGGCCTAAATAGACCATTTTACATGAAAAAAAGGGTCAGGAAACATG
Source organism: Aurelia coerulea (assembly GCA_039566865.1). Taxonomy (NCBI): domain Eukaryota; kingdom Metazoa; phylum Cnidaria; class Scyphozoa; order Semaeostomeae; family Ulmaridae; genus Aurelia; species Aurelia coerulea. Next base: position 23,961,117 of record CM076953.1, on the reverse strand, counting down.
TTTGGGGTTCTTCGGGACATTTTTAGGGGGTTTTGGCCGAAAAAAAAATTTTTTTTTCAAAAATTTTCAAAATCGATTTAAGGCTTAAATAGACCATTTTACATGAAAAAAAGGGTCAGGGAACATGTTTGGGGTTCTTCGGGACATTTTTAGGGGGTTTTGGCCGAAAAAAAATTTTTTTTTCAAAAATTTTCAAAATCGATTTAAGGCCTAAATAGGCCATTTTACATGGGAATAAGGGTCAGGAAACATGTTTGGGGTTCTTCGAGACATTTTTAGGGGGTTTTGGCCGAAAAAAATTTTTTTTTTCAAAAATTTTCAAAATCGATTTAAGACCTAAATAGCCCATTTTACATGGGAATAAGGGTCAGGAAACATGTTTGGGGTTCTTCGGGACATTTTTAGGGGGTTTTGGCCGAAAAAAAATTTTTTTTTCAAAAATTTTCAAAATCGATTTAAGGCCTAAATAGACCATTTTACATGAAAAAAAGGGTCAGGGAACATGTTTGGGGTTCTTCGGGACATTTTTAGGGGGTTTTGGCGGAAAAAAAAATTTTTTTTTCAAAAATTTTTAAAATCGATTTAAGGCCTAAATAGACCATTTTACATGAAAAAAAGGGTCAGGGAACATGTTTGGGGTTCTTCGGGACATTTTTAGGGGGTTTTGGCCGAAAAAAAATTTTTTTTTCAAAAATTTTCAAAATCGATTTAAGGCCTAAATAGGCCATTTTACATGGGAATAAGGGTCAGGAAACATGTTTGGGGTTCTTCGAGACATTTTTAGGGGGTTTTGGCCGAAAAAAAAATTTTTTTTCAAAAATTTTCAAAATCGATTTAAGGCCTAAATAGACCATTTTACATGGGAAAAAGGGTCAGAAAACATGTTTGGGGTTCTTCGGGACATTTTTAGGGGGTTTTGGCCGAAAAAAAAATTTTTTTTTCAAAAATTTTCAAAATCGATTTAAGGCCTAAATAGACCATTTTACATGGGAAAAAGGGTCAGGAAACATGTTTGGGGTTCTTCGGGCAGTTTTTAGGGGGTTTTGGCCGAAAAAAAAATTTTTTTTACAAACATTTTCAAATTCGTTTTAAGGCCTAAATTGGCCATTTTACATGAAAAAAAGGGTCAGGAAACATGTTTGGGGTTCTTCGGGACATTTTTAGGGGGTTTTGGCCGAAAAAAAATTTTTTTTTCAAAAATTTTCAAAATCGATTTAAGGCCTAAATAGACCATTTTACACGGGAAAAAGGGTCAGGAAACATGTTTGGGGTTCTTCGGGCAGTTTTTAGGGGGTTTTGGCCGAAAAAAAAATTTTTTTTCAAAAATTTTCACATTCGTTTTAAGGCCTAAATAGGCCATTTTACATGGAAAAAAGGGTCAGGAAACATGTTTGGGGTTCTTCGGGACATTTTTAGGGGGTTTTGGCCGAAAAAAAAAATTTTTTTTTCAAAAATTTTCAAATTCGATTTAAGGCCTAAATAGGCCATTTTACATGGGAATAGGGGTTAGGAAACATGTTTGGGGTTCTTCGGGACATTTTAGGGGGTTTTTGCCGAAAAAAAAAATTTTTTTTTCAAAAATTTTCAAAATCGATTTAAAGCCTTAATAGGCCATTTTACATGGGAATAAGGGTGAGGAAACATGTTTGGGGTTGTTCGGGCAGTTTTTAGGGGGTTTTGGCCGAAAATAAATTTTTTTTTCAAAAATTTTCAAATTCGATTTAAGGCCTAAATAGGCCATTTTACAAGGAAAAAAGGGTCAGGAAACATGTTTGGGGTTCTTCGGGACATTTTTAGGGGGTTTTGGCCGAAAAAAAAATTTTTTTTTCAAAAATTTTCAAATTCGATTTAAGGCCTAAATAGGCCATTTTACATGGGAATAGGGGCCAGGAAACATGTTTGGGGTTCTTCGGGACATTTTAGGGGGTTTTTGCCGAAAAAAAAAAATTTTTTTTCAAAAATTTTCAAAATCGATTTAAAGCCTAAATAGGCCATTTTACATGGGAATAAGGGTGAGGAAACATGTTTGGGGTTCTTCGGGCAGTTTTTAGGGGGTTTTGGCCGAAAATAAATTTTTTTTTCAAAAATTTTCAAAATCGATTTAATGCAAACATTTACGCCTCAGAGTAAATGTGGTTTAACTACAAGGGTTAGCACAGTTGTTTCCTCCCCCCTCTCGGTCCCTTCTCCCCCTGTCACGCATCTCATACTTCCCAGCATGCATCATGCTGCGAGTCCTCCTCGTGCATCAAGACTCGATCAAAAACGAATTTCAAGGCGAAGCTGCAGAAGAATTTCGATGATTATTCAATCAAATGCAAAAATAACGACAAGTTCAGCGAATAGATCTTCTATCAGTACCTTGTGGTCACTGATGTAAAAGAAAAGTCGACCATTTTGAAGGCTACCACCGAAAGATGAAGGATTGCTGTCTGCAGCAGAGCGCGCCACAGTTGGCCTAAGGAATTTGTATGAACCTTGCCCAACACCAATTCAAATTGCGTTCACTTCAGTCCAGCGTAGCACCACCATAACGCCTTATGCCTCATCTGCAAGAAGTCGCTGTAACCGAACATTGATTCGAGGTGGAACATTGTTCTATTTCAACCCGAAAGGTTAACAACGCAGCACAAGGATCAATTCAAGTTCTTCTTCCCGACACAAACACTGATAGAAGTCACAAGATACCACAAACAAAACCTTTCCTTACGAACGAGCAAAAAGGAGTAAAGAAAGAGGAAGGAAAGTCAGGTCTGTCAGCAGCAGAACTAAAACTAGTAACAATGTCAATCATCTGACAGACAACAGTAAAAAGGAAATCAAAAAAGAGAAAAGCAACAAATAGTATTTTGAACTGAAGCAAATCTCTTTGTTATTGGCTGGCAGCCAAACTCTTCAATCCTTGGTTGGCAGGTTGGATCAAACTGCATCAAGCATCACCTATCCTCTTTGCGGCTGGCGGCATTATCCACATGTAAAGATTCACAGTTACAGCCAGGTGACGTATTTCAAATTTCTCTCCGCAGTTACAGCCAATTTTCTTAAAGAGAATCAACGGGGATAAAAGCACGGCGCGGAAGGAGTCTGCGCATTCTATTATTAACCTATTGTATTTGTTTTGTCAAGACGTTAGTGGATATTGTTTATCCAGAGGAATAATAACGTGCGTAGGAGTTTCCTTGTCCTATATTTAGACTGCCTCTACTTAGCTCCGTTGATTCACTTTGAGTTGCCTATCCATTTAAAACAAAAAAACTAAACAATACAGCAAAACAACAGCAAAACTGTCACACACACACAAGGAAATTAAACACCTAAACCCCCCCCCCCTTTTCTTCTTGCTGCCCAATAACCTTGGCACAAGTAACATCCAGCACACAAACTCCACTACTCCCTTTTTGTGCCAACGGCTCAAAGAACAAGAAATTCGCGAACCAACATGAGCCAGCATTCAACCACCCATCAATCAAGGGCCAGGAGGGTTTTCAAAGGCCAGCGCGCGATGGGCTACACCAATATTGCTGTGTCCCCTAAGATCCACATTGAGTGAGGGTCATATCTGGAAATCTGCAGAACTCGTCAGTCACCCGAGCAGTTTATTCACCTTGGGACAGGTACACCCAGCACAAAAACCCCATCACCCCCTGTTTTTGTGCCAATGGCCCAAGGGACTATAAATTCACAAACATGACCCAGCATTCAACTACCCTATGAATTTTTCAAGAAGGCCTAATTACTGTGGGCTGCACAAATGTTGCTGTGTGACCTAATATCCACATATGTCATAATCATAGGGTGTGTCATGTCTGCAAAAATTTGGAAAAAGCCAACGAACTCCTCCCCCCCCTTTTTGCGTCCTTCTGTGCATGGCATGTATAAGCTCTGTTCTGCGTCGCAGGCGTTTGCCTATGAATATGCACTCATATAATAACCCCTCATTGTTGTTGCACGCCGAAGTGGCACTTACACACCCAAAATCAAGGCAAAAACAAAAACAAAAACAACAGGGTTTTTCGAAAACTACAACCATTCTGGAGGATTCCGTTCATTCAAAGTTGTTCCTTATTGTAGCTACTAACTTATTTCTTTCCTTGCAGGGTTTCAAATTATTTGATTTAACTGTTGTTGTTGTTTTTTACAGGAACTACCAGATTTCTTTCCATAGATTAAAGCGTCTTTGTTGTGCCTCTGTTCTGCGTCGCAGGCATCTGCCCACGAATCGTTTGCGCTCATATAATAACCCCCCATTGTTGTTGCACGCTGGAGTGGCACTTATACACCCAAAAACAAAAACAAAACAAAAACAACAGGGTATTCAAGAACTACAACCGTCCTGGAGAATTCCGTTCATTCAAAGTTGTTCCTTATTGTAGCTACTAACTTATTTCTTTCCTTTCAGGGTTTCAAATTATTTGATTTAACTGTTGTTGTTGTTTCTTACGGGGACTACCAGCTTTCTTTCCACAGATTAAAGCGTCTTTGTTGTGTTTATGGGTTCATTGCAATGAGCCTGTTATTCATTACTATCAAGATTTCTATTAGCATAAAAGGACTACCTCCTCCACATAAGGGGGAATGCTGCTTTGTGCTTCCCTGGTCTACTCCCTCCTTCCAGATGAGCAAAGGTGCCCTTGACATTTGTGGTCTTAACTGGTCTCAAAACGTAAATAAGGTAGGCCTCATTCTACCTCCCAGGGTGCTTTCCCTGCAGAGGGGTCACTGGTCCGTCCGCGCTTTTTATGAAGTGCCCACCTTACATGCATGCCAGGGTTTTGCTAAGGACAATGTCCATATTGTTTAGCCTCTGTCAGACTCGTACTGTACATTGAAGGTCTTTTAGGCGCACGTCATACAATGCAGTCTGGGTTTGCTGATCTGTGACAGCCATTAGCACTGTTACCAACATCAACGCGCTACAAATTTGAATTGTCCAAAAGCCAGGGTTCCACCACCTTTCCAGGTGTATCCATTAAGTCTTGTGTCATCAAGGGATAAAAGCAAAACACATCAAACTCAAACAAACAAACAAACAAACCAAAGGCAAGCAGTCAAGCAAAGCCAGACAAACAAACAAAACACAAACATACCAAAACAAACAAGCAAAACCACACAAACAAAACAAACACTAACATACCAAAACAAACAAGCAAAACCATACAAAAAAAAAAAAAAAAAAAAAAAAAAAAAAACAAACAAACAAACGAACGAGAAACAAAGCAACAAAAAATCAAAGGAAGCAAAACATACAAACAAACCAAACAAAAACATACCAAAACAAACAAGCAAAACAAAACAAACAAAAGGAACAAAACACAAACGAACAAGACACAAATCACAAGAAGTAACAAAAACAAAGCAAGCAAAACATACAAACAAGCCAAAACAAAAACAAGACATAGGAAAAACAAAAGACAGACATCAAAACTGTTCCAGTGTCACAATAGGCACTTGTATACAGTTGGTCAATATGTATGTCCAAACAACCCAACTTACCCATTGTCTCAGGAAATTATGCATTACAAGGGCACTGGACAAATATACTATCAGTGTCAGCTAATTACCATGTATCAACAATTTTCTGCCTGATTCTCTTTCTCCTTGACAGATGAGCAAGTTTCATGGACTTGCACCCGGAGCAGAATCAGGGACCTTTCCCCTATGGAGCTAGAAGCTTTGCAGTCTCAATAACAGTTTTCCCACAACGGGCATACCAGCAAGTGACGAATGTAAAGTGCTGCCGTTGTTACCAGCAGATTAAAGTCCATTCTCACGAAGGTCAGAACACTCAGCAGCAGCCAGTCCCAAAGCCAAACAAGTACTCTTTATGTGTCATGTAGAATTTGGTCGGGCAGTATGGCAACCCTGGTTATGTGGTTCCGATCAGTGGGGTCCGTATTTTGGCGATATTTTGGCGGTAAGGGCCACCCCATTCTGGGTGGCCTTAGGGTTTGACATTATCTTAAGTCTCAGGGACTGACCTACTCCCCAAGGGGGGACGGCAGCATTGCATTTTGCTGGCCTACTCCCTCCTTGCAGGACGGCACTACAAACCGCAGTTACCAAATTGTATAATCGCTTGTTTAGTTAAATGATACGACCCCACAGATCGCCAACCCAGTGTGTTTTTTCTCTCCAAGCTCTGAGTGTCCCGCAGGAGTTAATGCAAACATTTACGCCTCAGAGTAAATGTGGTTTAACTACAAGGGTTAGCACAGTTGTTTCCTCCCCCCTCTCGGTCCCTTCTCCCCCTGTCACGCATCTCATACTTCCCAGCATGCATCATGCTGCGAGTCCTCCTCGTGCATCAAGACTCGATCAAAAACGAATTTCCCCTCCCTCCCTCCCCTTTTCTATACTCTTAAATCCATTGAACAGTAAGAGGCTCTTTCATTCTTCAGGTTCCCCATCCCCATTGTACTGAAACTTCAGCAAAGGGTTGCCAAACTCAGCCACTCTTATGTTGTCATCAAATGTATTTTGTAGCACAGTAAGGGCCACCCCATTCTGGGTGGCATTAGGGTTGATATTATCTTAAGCTTGAGGGACGGCCTTGCCTACTCCCCAAGGAGGATGGCAGCAGTGCATTGTGCTGACCTACTCCCTTCTTGCAGGATGGCAGAACAAAGTAACACAGATGACAAGGATTGGTCTATTACCCAATTGGGGATGGGAGAATTGCCTTTGCTGACCTACTTTTTTCTTACAGGATGACAGAATTAAGGTAGAAACCCCCCAATATGACCAATTTCTAACCTGGATAAGCATTGAAGCTAATTTCAATCTAAAATTGACTATTGACCAAAAGTATGAAAATTTGTCATACAAAATGGTAGCTAGTTGCCATGGCAACAACAAAATACCTTGCGGAATTGCAAAAAGTGCTAAACTGGGGGAAAGGATACTGCAAGAACCACTTGCAATATTAGATTCATTTTTTCAGCAATGGATAAGGGATGCCTACTGTGTGATTTAAACCCTTAATATCATCAGTTCAACCTTTTATGTAGTTTTTGTTCAACTTCCAAGAAAACGCTATTATTTTGGGTTCATTTCATTTTCTTGAACCTTCATGAAAAGGAAGATGGTCTAAATGGAATCAATTTTAAAGGTTTAAATCATAGTATGAACCCCAAACAAGGTATATAGCAAATTTCAGGTCAATATCTCAAGCAGTTCCTGAGATATGTTTTCCCCCATTACGCCACTACTTCAAAAACGCAATTTTGAGAAATTCAAGGTTAAAGATTTACGTCTTGATTAACAAGAAGTTTCAACAGATGACACTTGAATTTTTGTTTCCTATAGGTTCTTCTGATTCTTCTTGGTCAGAATTCTCCTTTGCCATAAGTAACTCCCTCTTTCTCAATACCATTGTCTTCTTTTATTCTTCTTTTTGCCTTATAATACCTTGCGGCAATGTTTTGTGTCCTTTTGTTTTTGTTGCTTGCATGGCGTCTTCTATTAAAGGATTATCCTGATGACCATGAAATCGTCATAATATTGCCTTGGGTCTGAACCTCTAATGCTTCATAAACTTAAACTTGGTTTCCTTCCATTGTTGAAATGTGGAACTGCATCATAAACACCAAACGGCAGTTGGCCATATTCAACATAAGCTGTTTTAAGAATACGCTCCCCCAAATCACAAAGCACTCATCATCATTCAGACATCATTCTTCTAATTTTGAGTCTTGGCTTTTTTGCCATGAAAGCATTTATCAGTGAGCTGTACTCAAATCATTGTAAGTTGAATTATTCTTTCCACCAATATATTAACTTTCCTGTTGCTTTGTCTCGCTTTTTTTCGTACACCAACTCTTTTCTGGTTTAGGCCCATCAGACAAGGCGAGTTGAAAAGGGCCTACTAGGCCAAGATGATGGCAAAACTTCTTCAAGTTCAATACCTTTTGAAGGTTCATCTCCTTGTAGATTGGCATCGTGACAAGATTTATGCCTTGTAAAGGCATCTGCAAACGGATTTCTAACGAATTCACCACGCTTCACATACTTTGTACTCTGTTTTGCTTTCCCATGTTTTCAAATCATGGTACATTTTCTGTGAATCTTCAAATATTTGTGATTGTGATGGTCGAGATGGAGGATGATATCTAACACATCAGAGCCTCACTTGTGAAACGATTTGCATCATTGGGAGGCACCAAAAAATTGCACTTCAAGATGAAAGGGGCAGGGTTTAGGGGAGAGACTCTGCACTCTTTACCGTTGCTATGTGGTTGCTAAGGACAAAAAAGCTAACTACTCATATTAAAACATGAATTTTGAAGAAAATGAGGAAATGAACTGTGAAAGAAACTTCAGTAGCTTATTCTTCAATACTTAGTATGCAATTTAAAAAGAAAATATTTTTTTGCAAAATTTCGAAAATTATTGGTTAAGTGACACAAATGACAAGAATAAAGAAAACAAAAACAAAACAAAAAATTCCAAAGGGGGACGGCAGCATTGGTTGCTGGCCTACTCTCTCTTTGCACCATGGCAGAACAAACCGCAATCAATTGAACATTTATGGGTCGTATCATTCTAAGGGGCTGCTAAACTCAAACATTTTTTATGTTGTCATTCAATATTTGTATCGTAGCACGGTAAGGGCCACCCCATTCTGGGTGGCCTTAGGGTTTGACATTATCTTAAGTCTCAGGGACTGACCTACTCCCCAAGGGGGGACGGCAGCATTGCATATTGCTGGCCTACTCCCTCCTTGCAGGACGGCACTACAAACCGCAGTTACCAAATTGTATAATCGCTTGTTTAGTTAAATGATACGACCCCACAGATCGCCAACCCAGTGTGTTTTTTCTCTGCAAGCTCTGAGTGTCCCGCAGGAGTTAACAGGAAACATGTTTGGGGTTCTTCGGGACATTTTTAGGGGGTTTTGGCCGAAAAAAAAATTTTTTTTTCAAAAATTTTCAAATTCGATTTAAGGCCTAAATAGGCCATTTTACATGGGAATAGGGGTCAGGAAACATGTTTGGGGTTCTTCGGGACATTTTAGGGGGTTTTTGCCGAAAAAAAAAATTTTTTTTTCAAAAATTTTCAAAATCGATTTAAAGCCTAAATAGGCCATTTTACATGGGAATAAGGGTGAGGAAACATGTTTGGGGTTGTTCGGGCAGTTTTTAGGGGGTTTTGGCCGAAAAAAAATGTTTTTTTCAAAAATTTTCACATTCGATTTAAGGCCTAAATAGGCCATTTTACATGGGAATGAGGGTCAGGAAACATGTTTGGGGTTCTTTGGGACATTTTTAGGGGGTTTTGGCCGAAAAAAAAATTTTTTTTCAAAAATTTTCAAATTCGATTTAAGGCCTAAATAGGCCATTTTACATGGGAATGAGGGTCAGGAAACATGTTTGGGGTTCTTCGGGACATTTTTAGGGGGTTTTGGCCGAAAAAAAAATTTTTTTTTCAAAAATTTTCAAATTCGATTTAAGGCCTAAATAGGCCATTTTACATGGGAATAGGGGTCAGGAAACATGTTTGGGGTTCTTCGGGACACTTTTAGGGGGTTTTGGCCGAAAAAAACTTTTTTTTTTTTTTCAAAAATTTTCACATTCGTTTTAAGGCCTAAATAGGCCATTTTACATGGAAAAAAGGGTCAGGAAACATGTTTGGGGTTCTTTGGGACATTTTTAGGGGGTTTTGGCCGAAAAAAAATTTTTTTTTTCAAAAATTTTCAAAATCGATTTAAGGCCTGAATAGGCCATTTTACATGGTAATAAGGGTCAGGAAACATGTTTGGGTTTCTTTGGGACATTTTTAGGGGGTTTTGGCCGAAAAAAAATTTTTTTTTTCAAAAATTTTTCAAATCGATTTAAGGCCTAAATAGGCCATTTTACATGGGCATAAGGGTCAGGAAACATGTTTGGGGTTCTTCGGGACATTTTTAGGGGGTTTTGGCTGAAAAAAAATTTTTTTTTTCAAAAATTTTCAAAATCGATTTAAGGCCTAAATAGGCCATTTTACATGGGAATAAGGGTCAGGAAACATGTTTGGGGTTCTTCGGGACATTTTTAGGGGGTTTTGGCCGAAAAAAAATTTTTTTTTCAAAAATTTTCAAAATCGATTTAAGGCCTAAATAGGCCATTTTACATGGGAATAAGGGTCTGGAAACATGTTTGAGGTTCTTCGGAACATTTTTAGGGGGTTTTGGCCGAAAAAAAAATTTTTTTTTCAAAAATTTTCAAATTCGATTTAAGGCCTAAATAGGCCATTTTACATGAAAAAAAGGGTCAGGAAACATGTTTGGGGTTCTTCGGGACATCTTTAGGGGGTTTTGGCCGAAAAAAAAATTTTTTTTTTTTCAAAAATTTTCACATTCGTTTTAAGGCCTAAATAGGCCATTTTACATGGAAAAAAGGGTCAGGAAACATGTTTGGCGTTCTTTGGGACATTTTTAGGGGGTTTTGGCCGAGAAAAATTTTTTTTTTTTCAAAAATTTTTCAAATCGATTTAAGGCCTAAATAGGCCATTTTACATGGGAATAAGGGTCAGAAAACATGTTTGGGGTTCTTCGGGACATTTTTAGGGGGTTTTGGCTGAAAAAAAATTTTTTTTTTCAAAAATTTTCAAAATCGATTTAAGGCATAAATAGGCCATTTTACATGGGAATAAGGGTCAGGGAACATGTTTGGGGTTCTTTGGGACATTTTTAGGGGGTTTTGGCCGAAAAAAAAAATTTTTTTCAAAAATTTTCAAATTCGATTTAAGGCCTAAATAGGCCATTTTACATGGGAATATGGGTCAGAAAACATGTTTGGGGTTCTTCGGGACATTTTTAGGGGGTTTTGGCCGAAAAAAAATTTTTTTTTCAAAAATTTTCAAATTTTATTTAAGGCCTAAATAGGCCATTTTACATGGGAATAAGGGTCAGGAAACATGTTTGGGGTTCTTCGGGACATTTTTAGGGGGTTTTGGCGGAAAAAAAAAATCTTTTTCAAAAATTTTCAAAATCGATTTAAGGCCTAAATAGACCATTTTACATGGGAAAAAGGGTCAGAAAACATGTTTTGGGTTCTTCGGGACATTTTTAGGGGGTTTTGGCCGAAAAAAAAATTTTTTTTTCAAAAATTTTCAAATTCGATTTAAGGCCTAAATAGGCCATTTTACATGGGAATAAGGGTCAGGAAACATGTTTGGGGTTCTTCGGGACATTTTTAGGGGGTTTTGGCCGAAAAAAATTTTTTTTTTCAAAAATTTTCAAATTCGATTTAAGGCCTAAATAGGCCATTTTACATGGGAATAAGGGTCAGGAAACATGTTTGGGGTTCTTCGGGACATTTTTAGGGGGTTTTGGCCGAAAAAAAATTTTTTTTTCAAAAATTTTCAAAATCGATTTAAGGCCTAAATAGGCCATTTTACATGGTAATAAGGGTCAGGAAACATGTTTGGGGTTCTTTGGGACATTTTTAGGGGGTTTTGGCCGAAAAAAAAATTTTTTTTTCAAAAATTTTTCAAATCGATTTAAGGCCTAAATAGGCCATTTTACATGGGAATAAGGGTCAGAAAACATGTTTGGGGTTCTTCGGGACATTTTTAGGGGGTTTAAGCCGAAAAAAAAATTTTTTTTTCAAAAATTTTCAAAATCGATTTAAGGCCTAAATAGGCCATTTTACATGGGAATAAGGGTCAGGAAACATGTTTGGGGTTCTTCAGGACATTTTTAGGGGGTTTTTGCCGAAAAAAATTTTTTTTTTCAAAAATTTTCAAATTCGATTTAAGGCCTAAATAGGCCATTTTACATGGGAATAAGGGTCAGGGAACATGTTTGGGGTTCTTTGGGCAGTTTTTAGGGGGTTTTGGCCGAAAAAAAATTTTTTTTTTTCAAAAATTTTCAAATTCGATTTAAGGCCTAAATAGGCCATTTTACATGGGAATAAGGGTCAGGGAACATGTTTGGGGTTCTTTGGGCAGTTTTTAGGGGGTTTTGGCCGAAAAAAAATTTTTTTTTTTCAAAAATTTTCAAATTCGATTTAAGGCCTAAATAGGCCATTTTACATGGGAATAAGGGTCAGGGAACATGTTTGGGGTTCTTTGGGCAGTTTTTAGGGGGTTTTGGCCGAGAAAAAAAATTTTTTTTTCAAAAATTTTCAAAATCGATTTAAGGCCTAAATAGGCCATTTTACATGAAAAAAAGGGTCAGGAAACATGTTTGGGGTTCTTCGGGACATCTTTAGGGGGTTTTGGCCGAAAAAAAAATTTTTTTTTTTCAAAAATTTTCACATTCGTTTTAAGGCCTAAATAGGCCATTTTACATGGAAAAAAGGGTCAGGAAACATGTTTGGCGTTCTTTGGGACATTTTTAGGGGGTTTTGGCCGAAAAAAAATTTTTTTTTTCAAAAATTTTTCAAATCGATTTAAGGCCTAAATAGGCCATTTTACATGGGAATAAGGGTCAGAAAACATGTTTGGGGTTCTTCGGGACATTTTTAGGGGGTTTTGGCTGAAAAAAAATTTTTTTTTTCAAAAATTTTCAAAATCGATTTAAGGCATAAATAGGCCATTTTACATGGGAATAAGGGTCAGGGAACATGTTTGGGGTTCTTTGGGACATTTTTAGGGGGTTTTGGCCGAAAAAAAAAATTTTTTTCAAAAATTTTCAAATTCGATTTAAGGCCTAAATAGGCCATTTTACATGGGAATATGGGTCAGAAAACATGTTTTGGGTTCTTCGGGACATTTTTAGGGGGTTTTGGCCGAAAAAAAAATTTTTTTTTCAAAAATTTTCAAATTTTATTTAAGGCCTAAATAGGCCATTTTACATGGGAATAAGGGTCAGGAAACATGTTTGGGGTTCTTCGGGACATTTTTAGGGGGTTTTGGCGGAAAAAAAAAATCTTTTTCAAAAATTTTCAAAATCGATTTAAGGCCTAAATAGACCATTTTACATAGGAAAAAGGGTCAGAAAACATGTTTTGGGTTCTTCGGGACATTTTTAGGGGGTTTTGGCCGAAAAAAAAATTTTTTTTTCAAAAATTTTCAAAATCGATTTAAAGCCTAAGTAGGCCATTTTACATGGGAATAAGGGTCAGGAAACATGTTTGGGGTTCTTCGGGACATTTTTAGGGGGTTTTGGCCGAAAAAAAATTTTTTTTTCAAAAATTTTCAAATTCGATTTAAGGCCTAAATAGGCCATTTTACATGGGAATAGGGGTCAGGAAACATGTTTGGGGTTCTTCGGGACATTTTTAGGGGGTTTTGGCAGAAAAAAAATTTTTTTTTCAAAAATTTTCAAAATCGATTTAAGGCCTAAATAGACCATTTTACATGAAAAAAAGGGTCAGGGAACATGTTTGGGGTTCTTCGGGACATTTTTAGGGGGTTTTGGCCGAAAAAAAATTTTTTTTTCAAAAATTTTCAAAATCGATTTAAGGCCTAAATAGACCATTTTACATGAAAAAAAGGGTCAGGGAACATGTTTGGGGTTCTTCGGGACATTTTTAGGGGGTTTTGGCCGAAAAAAAATTTTTTTTTTCAAAAATTTTCAAAATCGATTTAAGGCTTAAATAGACCATTTTACATGAAAAAAAGGGTCAGGGAACATGTTTGGGGTTCTTCGGGACATTTTTAGGGGTTTTGGCCGAAAAAAAATTTTTTTTTCAAAAATTTTCAAAATCGATTTAAGGCCTAAATAGGCCATTTTACATGGGAATAAGGGTCGGAAAACATGTTTGGGGTTCTTCGAGACATTTTTAGGGGGTTTTGGCCGAAAAAAATTTTTTTTTTCAAAAATTTTCAAAATCGATTTAAGGCCTAAATAGACCATTTTACATGGGAAAAAGGGTCAGAAAACATGTTTGGGGTTCTTCGGGACATTTTTAGGGGGTTTTGGCCGAAAAAAAAATTTTTTTTTCAAAAATTTTCAAAATCGATTTAAGGCCTAAATAGACCATTTTACATGGGAAAAAGGGTCAGGAAACATGTTTGGGGTTCTTCGGGACATTTTTAGGGGGTTTTGGCCGAAAAAAAATTTTTTTTTCAAAAATTTTCAAAATCGATTTAAGGCCTAAATAAACCATTTTACATGAAAAAAAGGGTCAGGGAACATGTTTGGGGTTCTTCGGGACATTTTTAGGGGGTTTTGGCCGAAAAAAAAATTTTTTTTTCAAAAATTTTCAAAATCGATTTAAGGCTTAAATAGACCATTTTACATGAAAAAAAGGGTCAGGGAACATGTTTGGGGTTCTTCGGGACATTTTTAGGGGGTTTTGGCCGAAAAAAAATTTTTTTTTCAAAAATTTTCAAAATCGATTTAAGGCCTAAATAGGCCATTTTACATGGGAATAAGGGTCAGGAAACATGTTTGGGGTTCTTCGAGACATTTTTAGGGGGTTTTGGCCGAAAAAAAAATTTTTTTTCAAAAATTTTCAAAATCGATTTAAGGCCTAAATAGACCATTTTACATGGGAAAAAGGGTCAGAAAACATGTTTGGGGTTCTTCGGGACATTTTTAGGGGGTTTTGGCCGAAAAAAAAATTTTTTTTTCAAAAATTTTCAAATTCGATTTAAGGCCTAAATAGGCCATTTTACATGGGAATAGGGGTCAGGAAACATGTTTGGGGTTCTTCGGGACATTTTTAGGGGGTTTTGGCAGAAAAAAAATTTTTTTTTCAAAAATTTTCAAAATCGATTTAAGGCCTAAATAGACCATTTTACATGAAAAAAAGGGTCAGGGAACATGTTTGGGGTTCTTCGGGACATTTTTAGGGGGTTTTGGCCGAAAAAAAATTTTTTTTTCAAAAATTTTCAAAATCGATTTAAGGCCTAAATAGACCATTTTACATGAAAAAAAGGGTCAGGGAACATGTTTGGGGTTCTTCGGGACATTTTTAGGGGGTTTTGGCCGAAAAAAAAATTTTTTTTTCAAAAATTTTCAAAATCGATTTAAGGCTTAAATAGACCATTTTACATGAAAAAAAGGGTCAGGGAACATGTTTGGGGTTCTTCGGGACATTTTTAGGGGGTTTTGGCCGAAAAAAAATTTTTTTTTCAAAAATTTTCAAAATCGATTTAAGGCCTAAATAGGCCATTTTACATGGTAATAAGGGTCAGGAAACACGTTTGGGGTTCTTCGAGACATTTTTAGGGGGTTTTGGCCGAAAAAAATTTTTTTTTTCAAAAATTTTCAAAATCGATTTAAGGCCTAAATAGACCATTTTACATGGGAAAAAGGGTCAGGAAACATGTTTGGGGTTCTTCGGGACATTTTTAGGGGGTTTTGGCCGAAAAAAAATTTTTTTTTCAAAAATTTTCAAAATCAATTTAAGGCCTAAATAGACCATTTTACATGGGAAAAAGGGTCAGGAAACATGTTTGGGGTTCTTCGGGCAGTTTTTAGGGGGTTTTGGCCGAAAAAAATTTTTTTTACAAACATTTTCAAATTCGTTTTAAGGCCTAAATTGGCCATTTTACATGAAAAAAAGGGTCAGGAAACATGTTTGGGGTTCTTCGGGACATTTTTAGGGGGTTTTGGCCGAAAAAAAATTTTTTTTTCAAAAATTTTCAAAATCGATTTAAGGCCTAAATAGACCATTTTACACGGGAATAAGGGTCAGGAAACATGTTTGGGGTTCTTCGGGCAGTTTTTAGGGGGTTTTGGCCGAAAAAAAAATTTTTTTTCAAAAATTTTCACATTCGTTTTAAGGCCTAAATAGGCCATTTTACATGGAAAAAAGGGTCAGGAAACATGTTTGGGGTTCTTCGGGACATTTTTAGGGGGTTTTGGCCGAAAAAAAAATTTTTTTTTCAAAAATTTTCAAATTCGATTTAAGGCCTAAATAGGCCATTTTACATGGGAATAGGGGTCAGGAAACATGTTTGGGGTTCTTCGGGACATTTTAGGGGGTTTTTGCCGAAAAAAAAAATTTTTTTTTCAAAAATTTTCAAAATCGATTTAAAGCCTAAATAGGCCATTTTACATGGGAATAAGGGTGAGGAAACATGTTTGGGGTTGTTCGGGCAGTTTTTAGGGGGTTTTGGCCGAAAAAAAAATTTTTTTTCAAAAATTTTCAAATTCGATTTAAGGCCTAAATAGGCCATTTTACAAGGAAAAAAGGGTCAGGAAACATGTTTTGGGTTCTTCGGGACATTTTTAGGGGGTTTTGGCCGAAAAAAAAATTTTTTTTTCAAAAATTTTCAAATTCGATTTAAGGCCTAAATAGGCCATTTTACATGGGAATAGGGGTCAGGAAACATGTTTGGGGTTCTTCGGGACATTTTAGGGGGTTTTTGCCGAAAAAAAAAAATTTTTTTTTAAAAATTTTCAAAATCGATTTAAAGCCTAAATAGGCCATTTTACATGGGAATAAGGGTGAGGAAACATGTTTGGGGTTGTTCGGGCAGTTTTTAGGGGGTTTTGGCCGAAAAAAAAATTTTTTTTCAAAAATTTTCAAATTCGATTTAAGGCCTAAATAGGCCATTTTACATGGAAAAAAGGGTCAGGAAACATGTTTGGGGTTCTTCGGGACATTTTTAGGGGGTTTTGGCCGAAAAAAAAATTTTTTTTTCAAAAATTTTCAAATTCGATTTAAGGCCTAAATAGGCCATTTTACATGGGAATAGGGGTCAGGAAACATGTTTGGGGTTCTTCGGGACATTTTAGGGGGTTTTTGCCGAAAAAAAATTTTTTTTTCAAAAATTTTCAAATTCGATTTAAGGCCTAAATAGGCCATTTTACATGGGAATGAGGGTCAGGAAACATGTTTGGGGTTCTTTGGGACATTTTTAGGGGGTTTTGGCCGAAAAAAAAAAAATTTTTTCAAAAATTTTCAAATTCGATTTAAGGCCTAAATAGGCCATTTTACATGGGAATGAGGGTCAGGAAACATGTTTGGGGTTCTTCGGGACATTTTTAGGGGGTTTTGGCCGAAAATAAAATTTTTTTTTCAAAAATTTTCAAATTCGATTTAAGGCCTAAATAGGCCATTTTACATGGGAATAGGGGTCAGGAAACATGTTTGGGGTTCTTCGGGACACTTTTAGGGGGTTTTGGCCGAAAAAAACTTTTTTTTTTTTTCAAAAATTTTCACATTCGTTTTAAGGCCTAAATAGGCCATTTTACATGGAAAAAAGGGTCAGGAAACATGTTTGGGGTTCTTTGGGACATTTTTAGGGGGTTTTGGCCGTAAAAAAATTTTTTTTTTCAAAAATTTTCAAAATCGATTTAAGGCCTGAATAGGCCATTTTACATGGTAATAAGGGTCAGGAAACATGTTTGGGTTTCTTTGGGACATTTTTAGGGGGTTTTGGCCGAAAAAAATTTTTTTTTTCAAAAATTTTTCAAATCGATTTAAGGCCTAAATAGGCCATTTTACATGGGCATAAGGGTCAGGAAACATGTTTGGGGTTCTTCGGGACATTTTTAGGGGGTTTTGGCTGAAAAAAAATTTTTTTTTTCAAAAATTTTCAAAATCGATTTAAGGCCTAAATAGGCCATTTTACATGGGAATAAGGGTCAGGAAACATGTTTGGGGTTCTTCGGGACATTTTTAGGGGGTTTTGGCCGAAAAAAAATTTTTTTTTCAAAAATTTTCAAAATCGATTTAAGGCCTAAATAGGCCATTTTACATGGGAATAAGGGTCTGGAAACATGTTTGGGGTTCTTCGGAACATTTTTAGGGGGTTTTGGCCGAAAAAAAAATTTTTTTTTCAAAAATTTTCAAATTCGATTTAAGGCCTAAATAGGCCATTTTACATGAAAAAAAGGGTCAGGAAACATGTTTGGGGTTCTTCGGGACATCTTTAGGGGGTTTTGGCCGAAAAAAAAATTTTTTTTTTTTCAAAAATTTTCACATTCGTTTTAAGGCCTAAATAGGCCATTTTACATGGAAAAAAGGGTCAGGAAACATGTTTGGCGTTCTTTGGGACATTTTTAGGGGGTTTTGGCCGAAAAAAATTTTTTTTTTTCAAAAATTTTTCAAATCGATTTAAGGCCTAAATAGGCCATTTTACATGGGAATAAGGGTCAGAAAACATGTTTGGGGTTCTTCGGGACATTTTTAGGGGGTTTTGGCTGAAAAAAAATTTTTTTTTTCAAAAATTTTCAAAATCGATTTAAGGCATAAATAGGCCATTTTACATGGGAATAAGGGTCAGGGAACATGTTTGGGGTTCTTTGGGACATTTTTAGGGGGTTTTGGCCGAAAAAAAAAATTTTTTTCAAAAATTTTCAAATTCGATTTAAGGCCTAAATAGGCCATTTTACATGGGAATATGGGTCAGAAAACATGTTTGGGGTTCTTCGGGACATTTTTAGGGGGTTTTGGCCGAAAAAAAATTTTTTTTTCAAAAATTTTCAAATTTTATTTAAGGCCTAAATAGGCCATTTTACATGGGAATAAGGGTCAGGAAACATGTTTGGGGTTCTTCGGGACATCTTTAGGGGGTTTTGGCCGAAAAAAAAATTTTTTTTTTTTCAAAAATTTTCACATTCGTTTTAAGGCCTAAATAGGCCATTTTACATGGAAAAAAGGGTCAGGAAACATGTTTGGCGTTCTTTGGGACATTTTTAGGGGGTTTTGGCCGAAAAAAATTTTTTTTTTTCAAAAATTTTTCAAATCGATTTAAGGCCTAAATAGGCCATTTTACATGGGAATAAGGGTCAGAAAACATGTTTGGGGTTCTTCGGGACATTTTTAGGGGGTTTTGGCTGAAAAAAAATTTTTTTTTTCAAAAATTTTCAAAATCGATTTAAGGCATAAATAGGCCATTTTACATGGGAATAAGGGTCAGGGAACATGTTTGGGGTTCTTTGGGACATTTTTAGGGGGTTTTGGCCGAAAAAAAAAATTTTTTTCAAAAATTTTCAAATTCGATTTAAGGCCTAAATAGGCCATTTTACATGGGAATATGGGTCAGAAAACATGTTTGGGGTTCTTCGGGACATTTTTAGGGGGTTTTGGCCGAAAAAAAATTTTTTTTTCAAAAATTTTCAAATTTTATTTAAGGCCTAAATAGGCCATTTTACATGGGAATAAGGGTCAGGAAACATGTTTGGGGTTCTTCGGGACATTTTTAGGGGGTTTTGGCGGAAAAAAAAAATCTTTTTCAAAAATTTTCAAAATCGATTTAAGGCCTAAATAGACCATTTTACATGGGAAAAAGGGTCAGAAAACATGTTTTGGGTTCTTCGGGACATTTTTAGGGGGTTTTGGCCGAAAAAAAAATTTTTTTTTCAAAAATTTTCAAATTCGATTTAAGGCCTAAATAGGCCATTTTACATGGGAATAAGGGTCAGGAAACATGTTTGGGGTTCTTCGGGACATTTTTAGGGGGTTTTGGCCGAAAAAAAATTTTTTTTTCAAAAATTTTCAAATTCGATTTAAGGCCTAAATAGGCCATTTTACATGGGAATAAGGGTCAGGAAACATGTTTGGGGTTCTTCGGGACATTTTTAGGGGGTTTTGGCCGAAAAAAAATTTTTTTTTCAAAAATTTTCAAAATCGATTTAAGGCCTAAATAGGCCATTTTACATGGTAATAAGGGTCAGGAAACATGTTTGGGGTTCTTTGGGACATTTTTAGGGGGTTTTGGTCGAAAAAAAAATTTTTTTTTCAAAAATTTTTCAAATCGATTTAAGGCCTAAATAGGCCATTTTACATGGGAATAAGGGTCAGGAAACATGTTTGGGGTTCTTCGGGACATTTTTAGGGGGTTTAAGCCGAAAAAAAATTTTTTTTTTCAAAAATTTTCAAAATCGATTTAAGGCCTAAATAGGCCATTTTACATGGGAATAAGGGTCAGGAAACATGTTTGGGGTTCTTCAGGACATTTTTAGGGGGTTTTGGCCGAAAAAAATTTTTTTTTTCAAAAATTTTCAAATTCGATTTAAGGCCTAAATAGGCCATTTTACATGGGAATAAGGGTCAGGGAACATGTTTGGGGTTCTTTGGGCAGTTTTTAGGGGGTTTTGGCCGAAAAAAAATTTTTTTTTTTCAAAAATTTTCAAATTCGATTTAAGGCCTAAATAGGCCATTTTACATGGGAATAAGGGTCAGGGAACATGTTTGGGGTTCTTTGGGCAGTTTTTAGGGGGTTTTGGCCGAAAAAAAATTTTTTTTTTTCAAAAATTTTCAAATTCGATTTAAGGCCTAAATAGGCCATTTTACATGGGAATAAGGGTCAGGGAACATGTTTGGGGTTCTTTGGGCAGTTTTTAGGGGGTTTTGGCCGAAAAAAAAAATTTTTTTTTCAAAAATTTTCAAAATCGATTTAAGGCCTAAATAGGCCATTTTACATGAAAAAAAGGGTCAGGAAACATGTTTGGGGTTCTTCGGGACATCTTTAGGGGGTTTTGGCCGAAAAAAAAATTTTTTTTTTTTCAAAAATTTTCACATTCGTTTTAAGGCCTAAATAGGCCATTTTACATGGAAAAAAGGGTCAGGAAACATGTTTGGCGTTCTTTGGGACATTTTTAGGGGGTTTTGGCCGAAAAAAAATTTTTTTTTTCAAAAATTTTTCAAATCGATTTAAGGCCTAAATAGGCCATTTTACATGGGAATAAGGGTCAGAAAACATGTTTGGGGTTCTTCGGGACATTTTTAGGGGGTTTTGGCTGAAAAAAAATTTTTTTTTTCAAAAATTTTCAAAATCGATTTAAGGCATAAATAGGCCATTTTACATGGGAATAAGGGTCAGGGAACATGTTTGGGGTTCTTTGGGACATTTTTAGGGGGTTTTGGCCGAAAAAAAAAATTTTTTTCAAAAATTTTCAAATTCGATTTAAGGCCTAAATAGGCCATTTTACATGGGAATATGGGTCAGAAAACATGTTTTGGGTTCTTCGGGACATTTTTAGGGGGTTTTGGCCGAAAAAAAAATTTTTTTTTCAAAAATTTTCAAATTTTATTTAAGGCCTAAATAGGCCATTTTACATGGGAATAAGGGTCAGGAAACATGTTTGGGGTTCTTCGGGACATTTTTAGGGGGTTTTGGCGGAAAAAAAAAATCTTTTTCAAAAATTTTCAAAATCGATTTAAGGCCTAAATAGACCATTTTACATAGGAAAAAGGGTCAGAAAACATGTTTGGGGTTCTTCGGGACATTTTTAGGGGGTTTTGGCCGAAAAAAAAATTTTTTTTTCAAAAATTTTCAAATTCGATTTAAGGCCTAAATAGGCCATTTTACATGGGAATAAGGGTCAGGAAACATGTTTGGGGTTCTTCGGGACATTTTTAGGGGGTTTTGGCCGAAAAAAAATTTTTTTTTCAAAAATTTTCAAATTCGATTTAAGGCCTAAATAGGCCATTTTACATGGGAATAAGGGTCAGGAAACATGTTTGGGGTTCTTCGGGACATTTTTAGGGGGTTTTGGCCGAAAAAAATTTTTTTTTCAAAAATTTTCAAAATCGATTTAAGGCCTAAATAGGCCATTTTACATGGTAATAAGGGTCAGGAAACATGTTTGGGGTTCTTTGGGACATTTTTAGGGGGTTTTGGCCGAAAAAAAAATTTTTTTTTCAAAAATTTTTCAAATCGATTTAAGGCCTAAATAGGCCATTTTACATGGGAATAAGGGTCAGGAAACATGTTTGGGGTTCTTCGGGACATTTTTAGGGGGTTTTGGCCGAAAAAATTTTTTTTTTCAAAAATTTTCAAAATCGATTTAAGGCCTAAATAGGCCATTTTACATGGGAATAAGGGTCAGGGAACATGTTTGGGGTTCTTTGGGACATTTTTAGGGGGTTTTGGCCGAAAAAAAATTTTTTTTTCAAAAATTTTCTAAATCGATTTAAGGCCTAAATAGGCCATTTTACATGGGAATAAGGGTCAGGAAACATGTTTGGGGTTCTTCAGGACATTTTTAGGGGGTTTTTGCCGAAAAAAATTTTTTTTTTCAAAAATTTTCAAATTCGATTTAAGGCCTAAATAGGCCATTTTACATGGGAATAAGGGTCAGGGAACATGTTTGGGGTTCTTTGGGCAGTTTTTAGGGGGTTTTGGCCGAAAAAAAATTTTTTTTTTTCAAAAATTTTCAAATTCGATTTAAGGCCTAAATAGGCCATTTTACATGGGAATAAGGGTCAGGGAACATGTTTGGGGTTCTTTGGGCAGTTTTTAGGGGGTTTTGGCCGAAAAAAAAAATTTTTTTTTCAAAAATTTTTAAATTCGTTTTAAGGCCTAAATAGGCCATTTTACATGGAAAAAAGGGTCAGGAAACATGTTTGGGGTTCTTCGGGACATTTTTAGGGGGTTTTGGCCGAAAAAAAATTTTTTTTTCAAAAATTTTCGAAATCGATTTAAGGCCTAAATAGGCCATTTTACATGGGAATAAGGGTCAGGGAACATGTTTGGGGTTCTTCGGGACATTTTTAGGGGGTTTTTGCCGAAAAAAATTTTTTTTTTTCAAAAATTTTCTTAATCGATTTAAGGCCTAAATAGGCCATTTTACATGGGAATAAGGGTCAGGGAACATGTTTGGGGTTCTTTGGGACGTTTTTAGGGGGTTTTGGCCGAAAAAAAAATTTTTTTTTCAAAAATTTTCAAAATCGATTTAAGGCCTAAATAGGCCATTTTACATGGGAATAAGGGTCAGGAAACATGTTTGGGGTTCTTTGGGACATTTTTAGGGGGTTTTGGCCGAAAAAAAATTTTTTTTTTCAAAAATTTTCAAATTCGATTTAAGGCCTAAATAGGCCATTTTACATGGGAATAAGGGTCAGGGAACATGTTTGGGGTTCTTTGGGACATTTTTAGGGGGTTTTGGCCGAAAAAAAATTTTTTTTTCAAAAATTTTCTAAATCGATTTAAGGCCTAAATAGGCCATTTTATATGGGAATAAGGGTCAGAAAACATGTTTGGGGTTCTTCGGGACATTTTTAGGGGGTTTTTGCCGAAAAAAAAATTTTTTTTTTTCAAAAATTTTCTAAATCGATTTAAGGCCTAAATAGGCCATTTTACATGGGAATAAGGGTCAGGGAACATGTTTGGGGTTCTTTGGGACGTTTTTAGGGGGTTTTGGCCGAAAAAAAATTTTTTTTTCAAAAATTTTGAAAATCGATTTAAGGCCTAAATAGGCCATTTTACATGGGAATAAGGGTCAGGGAACATGTTTGGGGTTCTTTGGGACATTTTTAGGGGGTTTTAGCCGAAAAAAAATTTTTTTTTTTCAAAAATTTTCAAATTCGATTTAAGGCCTAAATAGGCCATTTTACATGGGAATAAGGGTCAGGGAACATGTTTGGGGTTCTTTGGGACATTTTTAGGGGGTTTTGGCCGAAAAAAAATTTTTTTTTTCAAAAATTTTCAAATTCGATTTAAGGCCTAAATAGGCCATTTTACATGGGAATAAGGGTCAGGGAACATGTTTGGGGTTCTTTGGGACA
Source organism: Aurelia coerulea (assembly GCA_039566865.1). Lineage (NCBI taxonomy): Eukaryota > Metazoa > Cnidaria > Scyphozoa > Semaeostomeae > Ulmaridae > Aurelia > Aurelia coerulea. The sequence continues at coordinate 23,937,781 of CM076953.1, read as the reverse complement.
TTTTTAGGGGGTTTTGGCCGAAAAAAAATTTTTTTTTCAAAAATTTTCTAAATCGATTTAAGGCCTAAATAGGCCATTTTACATGGGAATAAGGGTCAGAAAACATGTTTGGGGTTCTTCGGGACATTTTTAGGGGGTTTTTGCCGAAAAAAATTTTTTTTTTTCAAAAATTTTCTAAATCGATTTAAGGCCTAAATAGGCCATTTTACATGGGAATAAGGGTCAGGGAACATGTTTGGGGTTCTTTGGGACGTTTTTAGGGGGTTTTGGCCGAAAAAAAAATTTTTTTTTTTCAAAAATTTTCAAAATCGATTTAAGGCCTAAATAGGCCATTTTACATGGGAATAAGGGTCAGGGAACATGTTTGGGGTTCTTTGGGACATTTTTAGGGGGTTTTGGCCGAAAAAAAAATTTTTTTTTCAAAAATTTTCAAATTCGATTTAAGGCCTAAATAGGCCATTTTACATGGGAATAAGGGTCAGGAAACATGTTTGGGGTTCTTCGGGACATTTTAGGGGGTTTTGGCCGAAAAAAATTTTTTTTTTTCAAAAATTTTCAAATTCGATTTAAGGCCTAAATAGGCCATTTTACATGGGAATAAGGGTCAGGAAACATGTTTGGGGTCCTTCGGGACATTTTTAGGGGGTTTTGGCCGAAAAAAAATTTTTTTTTTTAAAAATTTTCAAATTCGATTTAAGGCCTAAATAGGCCATTTTACATGGGAATAAGGGTCAGGAAACATGTTTGGGGTTCTTCGGGACATTTTTAGGGGGTTTTGGCCGAAAAAAAATTTTTTTTTCAAAAATTTTCAAAATCGATTTAAGGCCTAAATAGGCCATTTTACATGGGAATAAGGGTCAGGGAACATGTTTGGGGTTCTTCGGGACATTTTTAGGGGTTTTTGCCGAAAAAAATTTTTTTTTTCAAAAATTTTCTAAATCGATTTAAGGCCTAAATAGGCCATTTTACATGGGAATAAGGGTCAGGGAACATGTTTGGGGTTCTTTGGGACATTTTTAGGGGGTTTTGGCCGAAAAAAAAATTTTTTTTTCAAAAATTTTCAAAATCGATTTAAGGCCTAAATAGGCCATTTTACATGGGAATAAGGGTCAGGGAACATGTTTGGGGTTCTTTGGGACATATTTAGGGGGTTTTGGCCGAAAAAAAAAATTTTTTTTTTCAAAAATTTTCAAATTCGATTTAAGGCCTAAATAGGCCATTTTACATGGGAATAAGGGTCAGAAAACATGTTTGGGGTTCTTCGGGACATTTTTAGGGGGTTTTTGCCGAAAAAAATTTTTTTTTTTCAAAAATTTTCTAAATCGATTTAAGGCCTAAATAGGCCATTTTACATGGGAATAAGGGTCAGGGAACATGTTTGGGGTTCTTTGGGACGTTTTTAGGGGGTTTTGGCCGAAAAAAAATTTTTTTTTTCAAAAATTTTCAAAATCGATTTAAGGCCTAAATAGGCCATTTTACATGGGAATAAGGGTCAGGAAACATGTTTGGGGTTCTTTGGGACATTTTTAGGGGGTTTTGGCCGAAAAAAAATTTTTTTTTTTCAAAAATTTTCAAATTCGATTTAAGGCCTAAATAGGCCATTTTACATGGGAATAAGGGTCAGGGAACATGTTTGGGGTTCTTTGGGACATTTTTAGGGGGTTTTGGCCGAAAAAAAATTTTTTTTTTCAAAAATTTTCAAATTCGATTTAAGGCCTAAATAGGCCATTTTACATGGGAATAAGGGTCAGGGAACATGTTTGGGGTTCTTTGGGACATTTTTAGGGGGTTTTGGCCGAAAAAAATTTTTTTTTTTAAAAATTTTCTAAATCGATTTAAGGCCTAAATAGGCCATTTTACATGGGAATAAGGGTCAGAAAACATGTTTGGGGTTCTTCGGGACATTTTTAGGGGGTTTTTGCCGAAAAAAATTTTTTTTTTTCAAAAATTTTCTAAATCGATTTAAGGCCTAAATAGGCCATTTTACATGGGAATAAGGGTCAGGGAACATGTTTGGGGTTCTTTGGGACGTTTTTAGGGGGTTTTGGCCGAAAAAAAAATTTTTTTTTTTCAAAAATTTTCAAAATCGATTTAAGGCCTAAATAGGCCATTTTACATGGGAATAAGGGTCAGGGAACATGTTTGGGGTTCTTTGGGACATTTTTAGGGGGTTTTGGCCGAAAAAAAATTTTTTTTTTTCAAAAATTTTCAAAATCGATTTAAGGCCTAAATAGGCCATTTTACATGGGAATAAGGGTCAGGGAACATGTTTGGGGTTCTTTGGGACATTTTTAGGGGGTTTTGGCCGAAAAAAAAAATTTTTTTTTCAAAAATTTTCAAATTCGATTTAAGGCCTAAATAGGCCATTTTACATGGGAATAAGGGTCATGAAACATGTTTGGGGTTCTTCGGGACATTTTAGGGGGTTTTGGCCGAAAAAAATTTTTTTTTTTCAAAAATTTTCAAATTCGATTTAAGGCCTAAATAGGCCATTTTACATGGGAATAAGGGTCAGGAAACATGTTTGGGGTCCTTCGGGACATTTTTAGGGGGTTTTGGCCGAAAAAAAATTTTTTTTTTCAAAAATTTTCAAATTCGATTTAAGGCCTAAATAGGCCATTTTACATGGGAATAAGGGTCAGGAAACATGTTTGGGGTCCTTCGGGACATTTTTAGGGGGTTTTGGCCGAAAAAAAATTTTTTTTTTCAAAAATTTTCAAAATCGATTTAAGGCCTAAATAGGCCATTTTACATGGGAATAAGGGTCAGGAAACATGTTTGGGGTTCTTCGGGACATTTTTAGGGGTTTTTGCCGAAAAAAATTTTTTTTTTCAAAAATTTTCTAAATCGATTTAAGGCCTAAATAGGCCATTTTACATGGGAATAAGGGTCAGGGAACATGTTTGGGGTTCTTTGGGACGTTTTTAGGGGGTTTTGGCCGAAAAAAATTTTTTTTTTTTCAAAAATTTTCAAAATCGATTGAAGGCCTAAATAGGCCATTTTACATGGGAATAAGGGTCAGGGAACATGTTTGGGGTTCTTTGGGACATTTTTAGGGGGTTTTGGCCGAAAAAAAATTTTTTTTTTCAAAAATTTTCAAATTCGATTTAAGGCCTAAATAGGCCATTTTACATGGAAAAAAGGGTCAGGGAACATGTTTGGGGTTCTTTGGGACATTTTTAGGGGGTTTTGGCCGAAAAAAAATTTTTTTTTTCAAAAATTTTCAAATTCGATTTAAGGCCTAAATAGGCCATTTTACATGGGAATAAGGGTCAGGGAACATGTTTGGGGTTCTTTGGGACATTTTTAGGGGGTTTTGGCCGAAAAAAAATTTTTTTTTCAAAAATTTTCTAAATCGATTTAAGGCCTAAATAGGCCATTTTACATGGGAATAAGGGTCAGAAAACATGTTTGGGGTTCTTCGGGACATTTTTAGGGGGTTTTTGCCGAAAAAAATTTTTTTTTTTCAAAAATTTTCTAAATCGATTTAAGGCCTAAATAGGCCATTTTACATGGGAATAAGGGTCAGGGAACATGTTTGGGGTTCTTTGGGACGTTTTTAGGGGGTTTTGGCCGAAAAAAATTTTTTTTTTTTCAAAAATTTTCAAATTCGATTTAAGGCCTAAATAGGCCATTTTACATGGGAATAAGGGTCAGGGAACATGTTTGGGGTTCTTTGGGACATTTTTAGGGGGTTTTGGCCGAAAAAAAATTTTTTTTTTCAAAAATTTTCAAATTCGATTTAAGGCCTAAATAGGCCATTTTACATGGGAATAAGGGTCAGGGAACATGTTTGGGGTTCTTTGGGACATTTTTAGGGGGTTTTGGCCGAAAAAAAATTTTTTTTTCAAAAATTTTCTAAATCGATTTAAGGCCTAAATAGGCCATTTTACATGGGAATAAGGGTCAGAAAACATGTTTGGGGTTCTTCGGGACATTTTTAGGGGGTTTTTGCCGAAAAAAATTTTTTTTTTTCAAAAATTTTCTAAATCGATTTAAGGCCTAAATAGGCCATTTTACATGGGAATAAGGGTCAGGGAACATGTTTGGGGTTCTTTGGGACGTTTTTAGGGGGTTTTGGCCGAAAAAAAAATTTTTTTTTTTCAAAAATTTTCAAAATCGATTTAAGGCCTAAATAGGCCATTTTACATGGGAATAAGGGTCAGGGAACATGTTTGGGGTTCTTTGGGACATTTTTAGGGGGTTTTGGCCGAAAAAAAAATTTTTTTTTCAAAAATTTTCAAATTCGATTTAAGGCCTAAATAGGCCATTTTACATGGGAATAAGGGTCAGGAAACATGTTTGGGGTTCTTCGGGACATTTTAGGGGGTTTTGGCCGAAAAAAATTTTTTTTTTTCAAAAATTTTCAAATTCGATTTAAGGCCTAAATAGGCCATTTTACATGGGAATAAGGGTCAGGAAACATGTTTGGGGTCCTTCGGGACATTTTTAGGGGGTTTTGGCCGAAAAAAAATTTTTTTTTTCAAAAATTTTCAAATTCGATTTAAGGCCTAAATAGGCCATTTTACATGGGAATAAGGGTCAGGAAACATGTTTGGGGTTCTTCGGGACATTTTTAGGGGGTTTTGGCCGAAAAAAAAATTTTTTTTTCAAAAATTTTCAAAATCGATTTAAGGCCTAAATAGGCCATTTTACATGGGAATAAGGGTCAGGGAACATGTTTGGGGTTCTTCGGGACATTTTTAGGGGTTTTTGCCGAAAAAAATTTTTTTTTTTCAAAAATTTTCTAAATCGATTTAAGGCCTAAATAGGCCATTTTACATGGGAATAAGGGTCAGGGAACATGTTTGGGGTTCTTTGGGACATTTTTAGGGGGTTTTGGCCGAAAAAAAAATTTTTTTTTCAAAAATTTTCAAATTCGATTTAAGGCCTAAATAGGCCATTTTACATGGGAATAAGGGTCAGGAAACATGTTTGGGGTTCTTCGGGACATTTTAGGGGGTTTTGGCCGAAAAAAATTTTTTTTTTTCAAAAATTTTCAAATTCGATTTAAGGCCTAAATAGGCCATTTTACATGGGAATAAGGGTCAGGAAACATGTTTGGGGTTCTTCGGGACATTTTTAGGGGGTTTTGGCCGAAAAAAAATTTTTTTTTTCAAAAATTTTCAAATTCGATTTAAGGCCTAAATAGGCCATTTTACATGGAATAAGGGTCAGGAAACATGTTTGGGGTTCTTCGGGATATTTTTAGGGGGTTTTGGCCGAAAAAAAAATTTTTTTTTCAAAAATTTTCAAAATCGATTTAAGGCCTAAATAGGCCATTTTACATGGGAATAAGGGTCAGGGAACATGTTTGGGGTTCTTCGGGACATTTTTAGGGGTTTTTGCCGAAAAAAATTTTTTTTTTTCAAAAATTTTCTAAATCGATTTAAGGCCTAAATAGGCCATTTTACATGGGAATAAGGGTCAGGGAACATGTTTGGGGTTCTTTGGGACGTTTTTAGGGGGTTTTGGCCGAAAAAAAATTTTTTTTTTCAAAAATTTTCAAAATCGATTTAAGGCCTAAATAGGCCATTTTACATGGGAATAAGGGTCAGGAAACATGTTTGGGGTTCTTTGGGACATTTCTAGGGGGTTTTGGCCGAAAAAAAATTTTTTTTTTTCAAAAATTTTCAAATTCGATTTAAGGCCTAAATAGGCCATTTTACATGGGAATAAGGGTCAGGGAACATGTTTGGGGTTCTTTGGGACATTTTTAGGGGGTTTTGGCCGAAAAAAAATTTTTTTTTTCAAAAATTTTCAAATTCGATTTAAGGCCTAAATAGGCCATTTTACATAGGAATAAGGGTCAGGGAACATGTTTGGGGTTCTTTGGGACATTTTTAGGGGGTTTTGGCCGAAAAAAAATTTTTTTTTCAAAAATTTTCTAAATCGATTTAAGGCCTAAATAGGCCATTTTACATGGGAATAAGGGTCAGAAAACATGTTTGGGGTTCTTCGGGACATTTTTAGGGCGTTTTTGCCGAAAAAAATTTTTTTTTTTCAAAAATTTTCTAAATCGATTTAAGGCCTAAATAGGCCATTTTACATGGGAATAAGGGTCAGGGAACATGTTTGGGGTTCTTTGGGACGTTTTTAGGGGGTTTTGGCCGAAAAAAAAATTTTTTTTTCAAAAATTTTCAAAATCGATTTAAGGCCTAAATAGGCCATTTTACATGGGAATAATGGTCAGGGAACATGTTTGGGGTTCTTTGGGACATTTTTAGGGGGTTTTGGCCGAAAAAAAATTTTTTTTTTTCAAAAATTTTCAAATTCGATTTAAGGCCTAAATAGGCCATTTTACATGGGAATAGGGGTCAGGAAACATGTTTGGGGTTCTTCGGGACATTTTTAGGGGGTTTTTGCCGAAAAAAATTTTTTTTTCAAAAATTTTCAAATTCGATTTAAGGCCTAAATAGGCCATTTTACATGGGAATAAGGGTCAGGGAACATGTTTGGGGTTCTTTGGGCAGTTTTTAGGGGGTTTTGGCCGAAAAAAAAATTTTTTTTTCAAAAATTTTCAAAATCGATTTAAGGCCTAAATAGGCCATTTTACATGGGAATAAGGGTCAGGGAACATGTTTGGGGTTCTTTGGGACGTTTTTAGGGGGTTTTGGCCGAAAAAAAAAATTTTTTTTTCAAAAATTTTCAAAATCGATTTAAGGCCTAAATAGGCCATTTTACATGGGAATAAGGGTCAGGGAACATGTTTGGGGTTCTTTGGGACATTTTTAGGGGGTTTTGGCCGAAAAAATTTTTTTTTTTTCAAAAATTTTCAAATTCGATTTAAGGCCTAAATAGGCCATTTTACATGGGAATAAGGGTCAGGGAACATGTTTGGGGTTCTTTGGGACGTTTTTAGGGGGTTTTGGCCGAAAAAAAATTTTTTTTTTCAAAAATTTTCAAATTCGATTTAAGGCCTAAATAGGCCATTTTACATGGGAATAAGGGTCAGGAAACATGTTTGGGGTTCTTCGGGACATTTTAGGGGGTTTTGGCCGAAAAAAATTTTTTTTTTTCAAAAATTTTCAAATTCGATTTAAGGCCTAAATAGGCCATTTTACATGGGAATAAGGGTCAGGAAACATGTTTGGGGTCCTTCGGGACATTTTTAGGGGGTTTTGGCCGAAAAAAAATTTTTTTTTTCAAAAATTTTCAAATTCGATTTAAGGCCTAAATAGGCAATTTTACATGGGAATAAGGGTCAGGAAACATGTTTGGGGTTCTTCGGGACATTTTTAGGGGGTTTTGGCCGAAAAAAAAATTTTTTTTTCAAAAATTTTCAAAATCGATTTAAGGCCTAAATAGGCCATTTTACATGGGAATAAGGGTCAGGGAACATGTTTGGGGTTCTTTGGGACATTTTTAGGGGGTTTTGGCCGAAAAAAAATTTTTTTTTCAAAAATTTTCTAAATCGATTTAAGGCCTAAATAGGCCATTTTACATGGGAATAAGGGTCAGGGAACATGTTTGGGGTTCTTTGGGACATTTTTAGGGGGTTTTGGCCGAAAAAAAATTTTTTTTTCAAAAATTTTCTAAATCGATTTAAGGCCTAAATAGGCCATTTTACATGGGAATAAGGGTCAGAAAACATGTTTGGGGTTCTTCGGGACATTTTTAGGGGGTTTTTGCCGAAAAAAATTTTTTTTTTCAAAAATTTTCTAAATCGATTTAAGGCCTAAATAGGCCATTTTACATGGGAATAAGGGTCAGGGAACATGTTTGGGGTTCTTTGGGACGTTTTTAGGGGGTTTTGGCCGAAAAAAAAATTTTTTTTTCAAAAATTTTCAAAATCGATTTAAGGCCTAAATAGGCCATTTTACATGGGAATAAGGGTCAGGAAACATGTTTGGGGTTCTTTGGGACATTTTTAGGGGGTTTTGGCCGAAAAAAAATTTTTTTTTTTCAAAAATTTTCAAAATCGATTTAAGGCCTAAATAGGCCATTTTACATGGGAATAAGGGTCAGGGAACATGTTTGGGGTTGTTTGGGACATTTTTAGGGGGTTTTGGCCGAAAAAATTTTTTTTTTTTCAAAAATTTTCAAATTCGATTTAAGGCCTAAATAGGCCATTTTACATGGGAATAAGGGTCAGGGAACATGTTTGGGGTTCTTTGGGACGTTTTTAGGGGGTTTTGGCCGAAAAAAAATTTTTTTTTTCAAAAATTTTCAAATTCGATTTAAGGCCTAAATAGGCCATTTTACATGGGAATAAGGGTCAGGAAACATGTTTGGGGTTCTTCGGGACATTTTAGGGGGTTTTGGCCGAAAAAAATTTTTTTTTTTCAAAAATTTTCAAATTCGATTTAAGGCCTAAATAGGCCATTTTACATGGGAATAAGGGTCAGGAAACATGTTTGGGGTCCTTCGGGACATTTTTAGGGGGTTTTGGCCGAAAAAAAATTTTTTTTTCAAAAATTTTCAAATTCGATTTAAGGCCTAAATAGGCAATTTTACATGGGAATAAGGGTCAGGAAACATGTTTGGGGTTCTTCGGGACATTTTTAGGGGGTTTTGGCCGAAAAAAAAATTTTTTTTTCAAAAATTTTCAAAATCGATTTAAGGCCTAAATAGGCCATTTTACATGGGAATAAGGGTCAGGGAACATGTTTGGGGTTCTTTGGGACATTTTTAGGGGGTTTTGGCCGAAAAAAAATTTTTTTTTCAAAAATTTTCTAAATCGATTTAAGGCCTAAATAGGCCATTTTACATGGGAATAAGGGTCAGGAAACATGTTTGGGGTTCTTTGGGACATTTTTAGGGGGTTTTGGCCGAAAAAAAATTTTTTTTTCAAAAATTTTCTAAATCGATTTAAGGCCTAAATAGGCCATTTTACATGGGAATAAGGGTCAGAAAACATGTTTGGGGTTCTTCGGGACATTTTTAGGGGGTTTTTGCCGAAAAAAATTTTTTTTTTCAAAAATTTTCTAAATCGATTTAAGGCCTAAATAGGCCATTTTACATGGGAATAAGGGTCAGGGAACATGTTTGGGGTTCTTTGGGACGTTTTTAGGGGGTTTTGGCCGAAAAAAAAATTTTTTTTTCAAAAATTTTCAAAATCGATTTAAGGCCTAAATAGGCCATTTTACATGGGAATAAGGGTCAGGAAACATGTTTGGGGTTCTTTGGGACATTTTTAGGGGGTTTTGGCCGAAAAAAAATTTTTTTTTTTCAAAAATTTTCAAATTCGATTTAAGGCCTAAATAGGCCATTTTACATGGGAATAAGGGTCAGGGAACATGTTTGGGGTTCTTTGGGACATTTTTAGGGGGTTTTGGCCGAAAAAAAATTTTTTTTTCAAAAATTTTCTAAATCGATTTAAGGCCTAAATAGGCCATTTTACATGGGAATAAGGGTCAGAAAACATGTTTGGGGTTCTTCGGGACATTTTTAGGGGGTTTTTGCCGAAAAAAATTTTTTTTTTTCAAAAATTTTCTAAATCGATTTAAGGCCTAAATAGGCCATTTTACATGGGAATAAGGGTCAGGGAACATGTTTGGGGTTCTTTGGGACGTTTTTAGGGGGTTTTGGCCGAAAAAAAATTTTTTTTTCAAAAATTTTCTAAATCGATTTAAGGCCTAAATAGGCCATTTTACATGGGAATAAGGGTCAGGAAACATGTTTGGGGTTCTTCGGGACATTTTTAGGGGGTTTTGGCCGAAAAAAATTTTTTTTTTTCAAAAATTTTCTAAATCGATTTAAGGCCTAAATAGGCCATTTTACATGGGAATAAGGGTCAGGGAACATGTTTGGGGTTCTTTGGGACGTTTTTAGGGGGTTTTGGCCGAAAAAAAAATTTTTTTTTTTCAAAAATTTTCAAATTCGATTTAAGGCCTAAATAGGCCATTTTACATGGGAATAAGGGTCAGGAAACATGTTTGGGGTTCTTCGGGACATTTTTAGGGGGTTTTGGCCGAAAAAAAATTTTTTTCTTCAAACATTTTCAAATTCGATTTAAGGCCTAAATAGGCCATTTTACATGGGAATAAGGGTCAGGGAACATGTTTGGGGTTCTTTGGGACATTTTTAGGGGGTTTTGGCCGAAAAAAATTTTTTTTTTCAAAAATTTTCTAAATCGATTTAAGGCCTAAATAGGCCATTTTACATGGGAATAAGGGTCAGAAAACATGTTTGGGGTTCTTCGGGACATTTTTAGGGGGTTTTTGCCGAAAAAAATTTTTTTTTTTCAAAAATTTTCTAAATCGATTTAAGGCCTAAATAGGCCATTTTACATGGGAATAAGGGTCAGGGAACATGTTTGGGGTTCTTTGGGACGTTTTTAGGGGGTTTTGGCCGAAAAAAAAATTTTTTTTTCAAAAATTTTCTAAATCGATTTAAGGCCTAAATAGGCCATTTTACATGGGAATAAGGGTCAGAAAACATGTTTGGGGTTCTTCGGGACATTTTTAGGGGGTTTTTGCCGAAAAAAATTTTTTTTTTTCAAAAATTTTCTAAATCGATTTAAGGCCTAAATAGGCCATTTTACATGGGAATAAGGGTCAGGGAACATGTTTGGGGTTCTTTGGGACGTTTTTAGGGGGTTTTGGCCGAAAAAAAAATTTTTTTTTACAAAAATTTTCAAATTCGATTTAAGGCCTAAATAGGCCATTTTACATGGGAATAAGGGTCAGGAAACATGTTTGGGGTCCTTCGGGACATTTTTAGGGGGTTTTGGCCGAAAAAAAATTTTTTTTTTCAAAAATTTTCAAATTCGATTTAAGGCCTAAATAGGCCATTTTACATGGGAATAAGGGTCAGGAAACATGTTTGGGGTTCTTCGGGACATTTTTAGGGGGTTTTGGCCGAAAAAAAAATTTTTTTTTCAAAAATTTTCAAAATCGATTTAAAACCTAAATAGGCCATTTTACATGGGAATAAGGGTCAGGGAACATGTTTGGGGTTCTTCGGGACATTTTTAGGGGTTTTTGCCGAAAAAAATTTTTTTTTTTCAAAAATTTTCTAAATCGATTTAAGGCCTAAATAGGCCATTTTACATGGGAATAAGGGTCAGGGAACATGTTTGGGGTTCTTTGGGACGTTTTTAGGGGGTTTTGGCCGAAAAAAAAATTTTTTTTTCAAAAATTTTCTAAATCGATTTAAGGCCTAAATAGGCCATTTTACATGGGAATAAGGGTCAGGGAACATGTTTGGGGTTCTTTGGGACATTTTTAGGGGGTTTTGGCCGAAAAAAAATTTTTTTTTCAAAAATTTTCAAATTCGATTTAAGGCCTAAATAGGCCATTTTACATGGGAATAAGGGTCAGAAAACGTGTTTGGGGTTCTTCGGGACATTTTTAGGGGGTTTTTGCCGAAAAAAATTTTTTTTTTTCAAAAATTTTCTAAATCGATTTAAGGCCTAAATAGGCCATTTTACATGGGAATAAGGGTCAGGGAACATGTTTGGGGTTCTTTGGGACGTTTTTAGGGGGTTTTGGCCGAAAAAAAATTTTTTTTTTCAAAAATTTTCAAAATCGATTTAAGGCCTAAATAGGCCATTTTACATGGGAATAAGGGTCAGGAAACATGTTTGGGGTTCTTTGGGACATTTCTAGGGGGTTTTGGCCGAAAAAAAATTTTTTTTTTTCAAAAATTTTCAAATTCGATTTAAGGCCTAAATAGGCCATTTTACATGGGAATAAGGGTCAGGGAACATGTTTGGGGTTCTTTGGGACATTTTTAGGGGGTTTTGGCCGAAAAAAAATTTTTTTTTTCAAAAATTTTCAAATTCGATTTAAGGCCTAAATAGGCCATTTTACATAGGAATAAGGGTCAGGGAACATGTTTGGGGTTCTTTGGGACATTTTTAGGGGGTTTTGGCCGAAAAAAAATTTTTTTTTCAAAAATTTTCTAAATCGATTTAAGGCCTAAATAGGCCATTTTACATGGGAATAAGGGTCAGAAAACATGTTTGGGGTTCTTCGGGACATTTTTAGGGCGTTTTTGCCGAAAAAAATTTTTTTTTCAAAAATTTTCTAAATCGATTTAAGGCCTAAATAGGCCATTTTACATGGGAATAAGGGTCAGAAAACATGTTTGGGGTTCTTCGGGACATTTTTAGGGCGTTTTGGCCGAAAAAAAAATTTTTTTTTCAAAAATTTTCTAAATCGATTTAAGGCCTAAATAGGCCATTTTACATGGGAATAAGGGTCAGAAAACATGTTTGGGGTTCTTCGGGACATTTTTAGGGGGTTTTTGCCGAAAAAAATTTTTTTTTTTCAAAAATTTTCTAAATCGATTTAAGGCCTAAATAGGCCATTTTACATGGGAATAAGGGTCAGGGAACATGTTTGGGGTTCTTTGGGACGTTTTTAGGGGGTTTTGGCCGAAAAAAAAATTTTTTTTTTTCAAAAATTTTCAAATTCGATTTAAGGCCTAAATAGGCCATTTTACATGGGAATAAGGGTCAGGAAACATGTTTGGGGTCCTTCGGGACATTTTTAGGGGGTTTTGGCCGAAAAAAAATTTTTTTTTTCAAAAATTTTCAAATTCGATTTAAGGCCTAAATAGGCCATTTTACATGGGAATAAGGGTCAGGGAACATGTTTGGGGTTCTTTGGGACATTTTTAGGGGGTTTTGGCCGAAAAAAATTTTTTTTTTCAAAAATTTTCTAAATCGATTTAAGGCCTAAATAGGCCATTTTACATGGGAATAAGGGTCAGAAAACATGTTTGGGGTTCTTCGGGACATTTTTAGGGGGTTTTTGCCGAAAAAAATTTTTTTTTTTCAAAAATTTTCTAAATCGATTTAAGGCCTAAATAGGCCATTTTACATGGGAATAAGGGTCAGGGAACATGTTTGGGGTTCTTTGGGACGTTTTTAGGGGGTTTTGGCCGAAAAAAAAATTTTTTTTTCAAAAATTTTCTAAATCGATTTAAGGCCTAAATAGGCCATTTTACATGGGAATAAGGGTCAGAAAACATGTTTGGGGTTCTTCGGGACATTTTTAGGGGGTTTTTGCCGAAAAAAATTTTTTTTTTTCAAAAATTTTCTAAATCGATTTAAGGCCTAAATAGGCCATTTTACATGGGAATAAGGGTCAGGGAACATGTTTGGGGTTCTTTGGGACGTTTTTAGGGGGTTTTGGCCGAAAAAAAAATTTTTTTTTTTCAAAAATTTTCAAATTCGATTTAAGGCCTAAATAGGCCATTTTACATGGGAATAAGGGTCAGGAAACATGTTTGGGGTCCTTCGGGACATTTTTAGTGGGTTTTGGCCGAAAAAAAATTTTTTTTTTCAAAAATTTTCAAATTCGATTTAAGGCCTAAATAGGCCATTTTACATGGGAATAAGGGTCAGGAAACATGTTTGGGGTTCTTCGGGACATTTTTAGGGGGTTTTGGCCGAAAAAAAAATTTTTTTTTCAAAAATTTTCAAAATCGATTTAAGGCCTAAATAGGCCATTTTACATGGGAATAAGGGTCAGGGAACATGTTTGGGGTTCTTCGGGACATTTTTAGGGGTTTTTGCCGAAAAAAATTTTTTTTTTTCAAAAATTTTCTAAATCGATTTAAGGCCTAAATAGGCCATTTTACATGGGAATAAGGGTCAGGGAACATGTTTGGGGTTCTTTGGGACGTTTTTAGGGGGTTTTGGCCGAAAAAAAAATTTTTTTTTCAAAAATTTTCAAAATCGATTTAAGGCCTAAATAGGCCATTTTACATGGGAATAAGGGTCAGGGAACATGTTTGGGGTTCTTTGGGACATTTTTAGGGGGTTTTTGCCGAAAAAATTTTTTTTTTTCAAAAATTTTCTAAATCGATTTAAGGCCTAAATAGGCCATTTTACATGGGAATAAGGGTCAGGAAACATGTTTGGGGTTCTTTGGGACATTTCTAGGGGGTTTTGGCCGAAAAAAAATTTTTTTTTTTCAAAAATTTTCAAATTCGATTTAAGGCCTAAATAGGCCATTTTACATGGGAATAAGGGTCAGGGAACATGTTTGGGGTTCTTTGGGACATTTTTAGGGGGTTTTGGCCGAAAAAAAATTTTTTTTTTCAAAAATTTTCAAATTCGATTTAAGGCCTAAATAGGCCATTTTACATAGGAATAAGGGTCAGGGAACATGTTTGGGGTTCTTTGGGACATTTTTAGGGGGTTTTGGCCGAAAAAAAATTTTTTTTTCAAAAATTTTCTAAATCGATTTAAGGCCTAAATAGGCCATTTTACATGGGAATAAGGGTCAGAAAACATGTTTGGGGTTCTTCGGGACATTTTTAGGGCGTTTTTGCCGAAAAAAATTTTTTTTTTTCAAAAATTTTCTAAATCGATTTAAGGCCTAAATAGGCCATTTTACATGGGAATAAGGGTCAGGGAACATGTTTGGGGTTCTTTGGGACGTTTTTAGGGGGTTTTGGCCGAAAAAAAAATTTTTTTTTCAAAAATTTTCAAAATCGATTTAAGGCCTAAATAGGCCATTTTACATGGGAATAATGGTCAGGGAACATGTTTGGGGTTCTTTGGGACATTTTTAGGGGGTTTTGGCCGAAAAAAAATTTTTTTTTTTCAAAAATTTTCAAATTCGATTTAAGGCCTAAATAGGCCATTTTACATGGGAATAGGGGTCAGGAAACATGTTTGGGGTTCTTCGGGACATTTTTAGGGGGTTTTTGCCGAAAAAAATTTTTTTTTCAAAAATTTTCAAATTCGATTTAAGGCCTAAATAGGCCATTTTACATGGGAATAAGGGTCAGGGAACATGTTTGGGGTTCTTTGGGACGTTTTTAGGGGGTTTTGGCCGAAAAAAAAAATTTTTTTTTCAAAAATTTTCAAAATCGATTTAAGGCCTAAATAGGCCATTTTACATGGGAATAAGGGTCAGGGAACATGTTTGGGGTTCTTTGGGACATTTTTAGGGGGTTTTGGCCGAAAAAATTTTTTTTTTTTCAAAAATTTTCAAATTCGATTTAAGGCCTAAATAGGCCATTTTACATGGGAATAAGGGTCAGGGAACATGTTTGGGGTTCTTTGGGACGTTTTTAGGGGGTTTTGGCCGAAAAAAAATTTTTTTTTTCAAAAATTTTCAAATTCGATTTAAGGCCTAAATAGGCCATTTTACATGGGAATAAGGGTCAGGAAACATGTTTGGGGTTCTTCGGGACATTTTAGGGGGTTTTGGCCGAAAAAAATTTTTTTTTTTCAAAAATTTTCAAATTCGATTTAAGGCCTAAATAGGCCATTTTACATGGGAATAAGGGTCAGGAAACATGTTTGGGGTCCTTCGGGACATTTTTAGGGGGTTTTGGCCGAAAAAAAATTTTTTTTTTCAAAAATTTTCAAATTCGATTTAAGGCCTAAATAGGCAATTTTACATGGGAATAAGGGTCAGGAAACATGTTTGGGGTTCTTCGGGACATTTTTAGGGGGTTTTGGCCGAAAAAAAAATTTTTTTTTCAAAAATTTTCAAAATCGATTTAAGGCCTAAATAGGCCATTTTACATGGGAATAAGGGTCAGGGAACATGTTTGGGGTTCTTTGGGACATTTTTAGGGGGTTTTGGCCGAAAAAAAATTTTTTTTTCAAAAATTTTCTAAATCGATTTAAGGCCTAAATAGGCCATTTTACATGGGAATAAGGGTCAGGGAACATGTTTGGGGTTCTTTGGGACATTTTTAGGGGGTTTTGGCCGAAAAAAAATTTTTTTTCAAAAATTTTCTAAATCGATTTAAGGCCTAAATAGGCAATTTTACATGGGAATAAGGGTCAGGAAACATGTTTGGGGTTCTTCGGGACATTTTTAGGGGGTTTTTGCCGAAAAAAATTTTTTTTTTCAAAAATTTTCTAAATCGATTTAAGGCCTAAATAGGCCATTTTACATGGGAATAAGGGTCAGGGAACATGTTTGGGGTTCTTTGGGACGTTTTTAGGGGGTTTTGGCCGAAAAAAAAATTTTTTTTTCAAAAATTTTTAAAAACGAATTAAGGCCTTAATAGGCCATTTTACATGGGAATTAGGGTCAGGAAACATGTTTGGGGTTCTTTGGGACATTTTTAGGGGGTTTTGGCCGAAAAAAAATTTTTTTTTTTCAAAAATTTTCAAATTCGATTTAAGGCCTAAATAGGCCATTTTACATGGGAATAAGGGTCAGGGAACATGTTTGGGGTTCTTTGGGACATTTTTAGGGGGTTTTGGCCGAAAAAAAATTTTTTTTTCAAAAATTTTCTAAATCGATTTAAGGCCTAAATAGGCCATTTTACATGGGAATAAGGGTCAGAAAACATGTTTGGGGTTCTTCGGGACATTTTTAGGGGGTTTTTGCCGAAAAAAATTTTTTTTTTTCAAAAATTTTCTAAATCGATTTAAGGCCTAAATAGGCCATTTTACATGGGAATAAGGGTCAGGGAACATGTTTGGGGTTCTTTGGGACGTTTTTAGGGGGTTTTGGCCGAAAAAAAAATTTTTTTTTCAAAAATTTTCAAAATCGATTTAAGGCCTAAATAGGCCATTTTACATGGGAATAAGGGTCAGGGAACATGTTTGGGGTTCTTTGGGACATTTTTAGGGGGTTTTGGCCGAAAAAAAATTTTTTTTTTTCAAAAATTTTCAAAATCAATTTAAGGCCTAAATAGGCCATTTTACATGGGAATAAGGGTCAGGAAACATGTTTGGGGTTCTTTGGGACTTTTTTAGGGGGTTTTGGCCGAAAAAAAAATTTTTTTTTCAAAAATTTTCAAATTCGATTTAAGGCCTAAATAGGCCATTTTACATGGGAATAAGGGTCAGGAAACATGTTTGGGGTTCTTTGGGACATTTTTAGGGGGTTTTGGCCGAAAAAAAATTTTTTTTTTTCAAAAATTTTCAAATTCGATTTAAGGCCTAAATAGGCCATTTTACATGGGAATAAGGGTCAGGAAACATGTTTGGGGCTCTTTGGGACATTTTTAGGGGGTTTTGGCCGAAAAAAAATTTTTTTTTTCAAAAATTTTCAAATTGGATTTAAGGCCAAAATAGGCCATTTTATATGGTAATAAGGGTCAAGAAACATGTTTGGGGTTCTTTGGGACATTTTTAGGGGGTTTTGGCCGAAAAAAAATTTTTTTTTCAAAAATTTTCTAAATCGATTTAAGGCCTAAATAGGCCTTTTTACATGGGAATAAGGGTCAGAAAACATGTTTGGGGTTCTTCGGGACATTTTTAGGGGGTTTTTGCCGAAAAAAATTTTTTTTTTTCAAAAATTTTCTAAATCGATTTAAGGCCTAAATAGGCCATTTTACATGGGAATAAGGGTCAGGGAACATGTTTGGGGTTCTTTGGGACGTTTTTAGGGGGTTTTGGCCGAAAAAAAAAATTTTTTTTCAAAAATTTTCAAAATCGATTTAAGGCCTAAATAGGCCATTTTACATGGGAATAAGGGTCAGGGAACATGTTTGGGGTTCTTCGGGACATTTTTAGGGGGTTTTGGCCGAAAAAAAATTTTTTTTTTCAAAAATTTTCAAATTCGATTTAAGGCCTAAATAGGCCATTTTACATGGGAATAGGGGTCAGGAAACATGTTTGGGGTTCTTCGGGACATTTTAGGGGGTTTTTGCCGAAAAAAAAAAATTTTTTTTTAAAAATTTTCAAAATCGATTTAAAGCCTAAATAGGCCATTTTACATGGGAATAAGGGTGAGGAAACATGTTTGGGGTTGTTCGGGCAGTTTTTAGGGGGTTTTGGCCGACAATAAATTTTTTTTTCAAAAATTTTCAAATTCGATTTAAGGCCTAAATAGGCCATTTTACATGGGAATGAGGGTCAGGAAACATGTTTGGGGTTCTTTGGGACATTTTTAGGGGGTTTTGGCCGAAAATAAAAATTTTTTTTCAAAAATTTTCAAATTCGATTTAAGGCCTAAATAGGCCATTTTACATGGGAATGAGGGTCAGGAAACATGTTTGGGGTTCTTCGGGACATTTTTAGGGGGTTTTGGCCGAAAATAAAATTTTTTTTTCAAAAATTTTCAAATTCGATTTAAGGCCTAAATAGGCCATTTTACATGGGAATAGGGGTCAGGAAACATGTTTGGGGTTCTTCGGGACACTTTTAGGGGGTTTTGGCCGAAAAAAACTTTTTTTTTTTTTCAAAAATTTTCACATTCGTTTTAAGGCCTAAATAGGCCATTTTACATGGAAAAAAGGGTCAGGAAACATGTTTGGGGTTCTTTGGGACATTTTTAGGGGGTTTTGGCCGAAAAAAAATTTTTTTTTTCAAAAATTTTCAAAATCGATTTAAGGCCTGAATAGGCCATTTTACATGGTAATAAGGGTCAGGAAACATGTTTGGGTTTCTTTGGGACATTTTTAGGGGGTTTTGGCCGAAAAAAATTTTTTTTTTTCAAAAATTTTTCAAATCGATTTAAGGCCTAAATAGGCCATTTTACATGGGCATAAGGGTCAGGAAACATGTTTGGGGTTCTTCGGGACATTTTTAGGGGGTTTTGGCTGAAAAAAAATTTTTTTTTTCAAAAATTTTCAAAATCGATTTAAGGCCTAAATAGGCCATTTTACATGGGAATAAGGGTCAGGGAACATGTTTGGGGTTCTTTGGGACATTTTTAGGGGGTTTTGGCCGAAAAAAAAATTTTTTTTTCAAAAATTTTCAAATTCGATTTAAGGCCTAAATAGGCCATTTTACATGGGAATAAGGGTCAGGAAACATGTTTGGGGTTCTTCGGGACATTTTTAGGGGGTTTTGGCCGAAAAAAAATTTTTTTTTCAAAAATTTTCAAATTCGATTAAAGGCCTAAATAGGCCATTTTACATGAAAAAAAGGGTCAGGAAACATGTTTGGGGTTCTTCGGGACATCTTTAGGGGGTTTTGGCCGAAAAAAAAATTTTTTTTTTTTCAAAAATTTTCACATTCGTTTTAAGGCCTAAATAGGCCATTTTACATGGAAAAAAGGGTCAGGAAACATGTTTGGGGTTCTTCGGGACATTTTTAGGGGGTTTTGGCGGAAAAAAAAATTTTTTTTCAAAAATTTTCAAAATCGATTTAAGGCCTAAATAGACCATTTTACATGGGAAAAAGGGTCAGAAAACATGTTTTGGGTTCTTCGGGACATTTTTAGGGGGTTTTGGCCGAAAAAAAAATTTTTTTTTCAAAAATTTTCAAATTCGATTTAAGGCCTAAATAGGCCATTTTACATGGGAATAAGGGTCAGGAAACATGTTTGGGGTTCTTCGGGACATTTTTAGGGGGTTTTGGCCGAAAAAAAATTTTTTTTTCAAAAATTTTCAAATTCGATTTAAGGCCTAAATAGGCCATTTTACATGGGAATAAGGGTCAGGAAACATGTTTGGGGTTCTTCGGGACATTTTTAGGGGGTTTTGGCCGAAAAAAAATTTTTTTTTCAAAAATTTTCAAAATCGATTTAAGGCCTAAATAGGCCATTTTACATGAAAAAAAGGGTCAGGAAACATGTTTGGGGTTCTTCAGGACATTTTTAGGGGGTTTTTGCCGAAAAAAAATTTTTTTTTTTCAAAAATTTTCAAAATCGATTTAAGGCATAAATAGCCCATTTTACATGGGAATAAGGGTCAGGAAACATGTTTGGGGTTCTTTGGGACATTTTTAGGGGGTTTTGGCCGAAAAAAAAAATTTTTTTCAAAAATTTTTAAATTCGATTTAAGGCCTAAATAGGCCATTTTACATGGGAATATGGGTCAGAAAACATGTTTGGGGTTCTTCGGGACATTTATAGGGGGTTTTGGCCGAAAAAAAATTTTTTTTTCAAAAATTTTCAAATTTTATTTAAGGCCTAAATAGGCCATTTTACATGGGAATAAGGGTCAGGAAACATGTTTGGGGTTCTTCGGGACATTTTTAGGGGGTTTTGGCGGAAAAAAAAAATCTTTTTCAAAAATTTTCAAAATCGATTTAAGGCCTAAATAGACCATTTTACATGGGAAAAAGGGTCAGAAAACATGTTTTGGGTTCTTCGGGACATTTTTAGGGGGTTTTGGCCGAAAAAAAAATTTTTTTTTCAAAAATTTTCAAATTCGATTTAAGGCCTAAATAGGCCATTTTACATGGGAATAAGGGTCAGGAAACATGTTTGGGGTTCTTCGGGACATTTTTAGGGGGTTTTGGCCGAAAAAAAATTTTTTTTTCAAAAATTTTCAAATTCGATTTAAGGCCTAAATAGGCCATTTTACATGGGAATAAGGGTCAGGAAACATGTTTGGGGTTCTTCGGGACATTTTTAGGGGGTTTTGGCCGAAAAAAAATTTTTTTTTCAAAAATTTTCAAAATCGATTTAAGGCCTAAATAGGCCATTTTACATGGTAATAAGGGTCAGGAAACATGTTTGGGGTTCTTTGGGACATTTTTAGGGGGTTTTGGCCGAAAAAAAATTTTTTTTTCAAAAATTTTCAAAATCGATTTAAAGCCTAAATAGGCCATTTTACATGGGAATAAGGGTCTGGAAACATGTTTGGGGTTCTTCGGAACATTTTTAGGGGGTTTTGGCCGAAAAAAAATTTTTTTCTTCAAAAATTTTCAAATTCGATTTAAGGCCTAAATAGGCCATTTTCCATGGGAAAATGGGTCAGGAAACATGTTTGGGGTTCTTCGGGACATTTTTAGGGGGTTTTGGCCGAAAAAAAATTTTTTTTCAAAAATTTTCAAATTCGATTTAAGGCCTAAATAGGCCATTTTACATGGGAATAGGGGTCAGGAAACATGTTTGGGGTTCTTCGGGACATTTTTAGGGGGTTTTGGCCGAAAAAAAAATTTTTTTTTCAAAAATTTTCAAAATCGATTTTAGGCCTAAATAGGCCATTTTCCATACGAAAAGGGGTCAGGAAACATGTTTGGGGTTCTTCGGGCAGTTTTTAGGGGGTTTTGGCCGAAAAAAAAATTTTTTTTCAAAAATTTTCAAATTCGATTTAAGGCCTAAATAGGCCATTTTACATGGGAATAGGGGTCAGGAAACATGTTTGGGGTTCTTCGGGACATCTTTAGGGGGTTTTGGCCGAAAAAAAAATTTTTTTTTTTCAAAAATTTTCACATTCGTTTTAAGGCCTAAATAGGCCATTTTACATGTAAAAAAGGGTCAGGAAACATGTTTGGGGTTCTTCGGGACATTTTTAGGGGGTTTTGGCCGAAAAAAAATTTTTTTTTTCAAAAATTTTCAAAATCGATTTAAGGCCTAAATAGGCCATTTTACATGGGAATAAGGGTCAGGGATCATGTTTGGGGTTCTTTGGGACATTTTTAGGGGTTTTGGCCGAAAAAAAATTTTTTTTTTCAAAAATTTTCTAAATCGATTTAAGGCCTAAATAGGCCATTTTACATGGGAATAAGGGTCAGGAAACATGTTTGGGGTTCTTCGGGACATTTTTAGGGGGTTTTGGCCGAAAAAAAATTTTTTTTTCAAAAATTTTCAAAATCGATTTAAAGCCTAAGTAGGCCATTTTACATGGGAATAAGGGTCAGGAAACATGTTTGGGGTTCTTCGGGACATTTTTAGGGGGTTTTGGCCGAAAGAAAATTTTTTTTTCAAAAATTTTCAAAATCGATTTAAGGCCTAAATAGGCCATTTTACATGGGAATAAGGGTCTGGAAACATGTTTGAGGTTCTTCGGAACATTTTTAGGGGGTTTTGGCCGAAAAAAAAATTTTTTTTTCAAAAATTTTCAAATTCGATTTAAGGCCTAAATAGGCCATTTTCCATGGGAAAAAGGGTCAGGAAACATGTTTGGGGTTCTTCGGGACATTTTTAGGGGGTTTTGGCCGAAAAAAAATTTTTTTTTTCAAAAATTTTCAAATTCGATTTAAGGCCTAAATAGGCCATTTTACATGGGAATAGGGGTCAGGAAACATGTTTGGGGTTCTTCGGGACATTTTTAGGGGGTTTTGGCCGAAAAAAAAATTTTTTTTTCAAAAATTTTCAAAATCGATTTTAGGCCTAAATAGGCCATTTTCCATGGGAAAAAGGGTGAGAAAACATGTTTTGGGTTCTTCGGGACATTTTTAGGGGGTTTTGGCCGAAAAAAAAATTTTTTTTTCAAAAATTTTCACATTCGTTTTAAGGCCTAAATAGGCCATTTTACATGGAAAAAAGGGTCAGGAAACATTTTTGGGGTTCTTCGGGACATTTTTAGGGGGTTTTGGCCGAAAAAAAAAATTTTTTTTCAAACATTTTCAAAATCGATTTAAGGCCTAAATAGGCCATTTTACATGGGAATAAGGGTCAGGGAACATGTTTGGGGTTCTTTGGGACATTTTTAGGGGGTTTTGGCCGAAAAAAAATTTTTTTTTTCAAAAATTTTCAAAATCGATTTAAGGCCTAAATAGGCCATTTTACATGGGAATTAGGGTCAGGGAACATGTTTGGGGTTCTTTGGGACATTTTTAGGGGGTTTTGGCCGAAAAAAAAATTTTTTTTTCAAAAATTTTCTAAATCGATTTAAGGCCTAAATAGGCCATTTTACATGGGAATAAGGGTCAGGAAACATGTTTGGGGTTCTTCGGGACATTTTTAGGGGGTTTTGGCCGAAAAAAAATTTTTTTTTTCAAATATTTTCAAAATCGATTTAAGGCCTAAATAGGCCATTTTACATGGGAATAAGGGTCAGGAAACATTTTTGGGGTTCTTCGGGACATTTTTAGGGGGTTTTGGCCGAAAAAAAAAATTTTTTTTCAAATATTTTCAAAATCGATTTAAGGCCTAAATAGGCCATTTTACATGGGAATAAGGGTCAGGGAACATGTTTGGGGTTCTTCGGGACATTTTTAGGGGGTTTTGGCCGAAAAAAAAAATTTTTTTTCAAAAATTTTCAAAATCGATTTAAGGCCTAAATAGGCCATTTTACATGGGAATAAGGGTCAGGAAACATGTTTGGGGTTCTTCGGGACATTTTTAGGGGGTTTTGGCCGAAAAAAAATTTTTTTTTTCAAAAATTTTCAAAATCGATTTAAGGCCTAAATAGGCCATTTTACATGGGAATAAGGGTCAGGAAACATGTTTGGGGTTCTTCGGGACATTTTTAGGGGGTTTTGGCCGAAAAAAAATTTTTTTTTTTCAAACATTTTCAAAATCGATTTAAGGCCTAAATAGGCCATTTTACATTGGAATAAGGGTCAGGGAACATGTTTGGGGTTCTTCGGGACATTTTTAGGGGGTTTTGGCCGAAAAAAAAATTTTTTTTTCAAAAATTTTCAAAATCGATTTAAGGCCTAAATAGGCCATTTTACATGGGAATAAGGGTCAGGAAACATGTTTGGGGTTCTTCGGGACATTTTTAGGGGGTTTTGGCCGAAAAAAAAATTTTTTTTTCAAAAATTTTCAAAATCGATTTAAGGCCTAAATAGGCCATTTTACATGGAATAAGGGTCAGGAAACATGTTTGGGGTTCTTCGGGACATTTTTAGGGGGTTTTGGCCGAAAAAAAAATTTTTTTTTCAAAAATTTTCAAAATCGATTTAAGGCCTAAATAGGCCATTTTACATGGGAATAAGGGTCAGGAAACATGTTTGGGGTTCTTCGGGACATTTTTAGGGGGTTTTGGCCGAAAAAAAATTTTTTTTTCAAAAATTTTCAAAATCGATTTAAGGCCTAAATAGGCCATTTTACATGGGAATAAGGGTCAGGAAACATGTTTGGGGTTCTTCGGGACATTTTTAGGGGGTTTTGGCCGAAAAAAAATTTTTTTTTTCAAACATTTTCAAAATCGATTTAAGGCCTAAATAGGCCATTTTACATGGGAATAAGGGTCAGGGAACATGTTTGGGGTTCTTCGGGACATTTTTAGGGGGTTTTGGCCGAAAAAAAAATTTTTTTTTCAAAAATTTTCAAAATCGATTTAAGGCCTAAATAGGCCATTTTACATGGGAATAAGGGTCAGGAAACATGTTTGGGGTTCTTCGGGACATTTTTAGGGGGTTTTGGCCGAAAAAAAATTTTTTTTTCAAAAATTTTCAAAATCGATTTAAGGCCTAAATAGGCCATTTTACATGGGAATAAGGGTCAGGAAACATGTTTGGGGTTCTTCGGGACATTTTTAGGGGGTTTTGGCCGAAAAAAAAATTTTTTTTTCAAAAATTTTCAAAATCGATTTAAGGCCTAAATAGGCCATTTTACATGGGAATAAGGGTCAGGAAACATGTTTGGGGTTCTTCGGGACATTTTTAGGGGGTTTTGGCCGAAAAAAAATTTTTTTTTTCAAAAATTTTCAAAATCGATTTAAGGCCTAAATAGGCCATTTTACATGGGAATAAGGGTCAGGAAACATGTTTGGGGTTCTTCGGGACATTTTTAGGGGGTTTTGGCCGAAAAAAAAATTTTTTTTTCAAAAATTTTCAAAATCGATTTAAGGCCTAAATAGGCCATTTTACATGGGAAAAAGGGTCAGAAAACATGTTTGGGGTTCTTCGGGACATTTTTAGGGGGTTTTGGCCGAAAAAAAAATTTTTTTTTCAAAAATTTTCACATTCGTTTTAAGGCCTAAATAGGCCATTTTACATGGAAAAAAGGGTCAGGAAACATTTTTGGGGTTCTTCGGGACATTTTTAGGGGGTTTTGGCCGAAAAAAAAAATTTTTTTTCAAACATTTTCAAAATCGATTTAAGGCCTAAATAGGCCATTTTACATGGGAATAAGGGTCAGGGAACATGTTTGGGGTTCTTCGGGACATTTTTAGGGGGTTTTGGCCGAAAAAAAAATTTTTTTTTCAAAAATTTTCAAAATCGATTTAAGGCCTAAATAGGCCATTTTACATGGGAATAAGGGTCAGGAAACATGTTTGGGGTTCTTCGGGACATTTTTAGGGGGTTTTGGCCGAAAAAAAAATTTTTTTTTTCAAAAATTTTCAAAATCGATTTAAGGCCTAAATAGGCCATTTTACATGGGAATAAGGGTCAGGAAACATGTTTGGGGTTCTTCGGGACATTTTTAGGGGGTTTTGGCCGAAAAAAAATTTTTTTTTTCAAACATTTTCAAAATCGATTTAAGGCCTAAATAGGCCATTTTACATGGGAATAAGGGTCAGGAAACATTTTTGGGGTTCTTCGGGACATTTTTAGGGGGTTTTGGCCGAAAAAAAAAATTTTTTTTCAAACATTTTCAAAATCGATTTAAGGCCTAAATAGGCCATTTTACATGGGAATAAGGGTCAGGGAACATGTTTGGGGTTCTTCGGGACATTTTTAGGGGGTTTTGGCCGAAAAAAAAAATTTTTTTTCAAAAATTTTCAAAATCGATTTAAGGCCTAAATAGGCCATTTTACATGGGAATAAGGGTCAGGAAACATGTTTGGGGTTCTTCGGGACATTTTTAGGGGGTTTTGGCCGAAAAAAAATTTTTTTTTTCAAAAATTTTCAAAATCGATTTAAGGCCTAAATAGGCCATTTTACATGGGAATAAGGGTCAGGAAACATGTTTGGGGTTCTTCGGGACATTTTTAGGGGGTTTTGGCCGAAAAAAAAATTTTTTTTTTCAAAAATTTTCAAAATCGATTTAAGGCCTAAATAGGCCATTTTACATTGGAATAAGGGTCAGGAAACATGTTTGGGGTTCTTCGGGACATTTTTAGGGGGTTTTGGCCGAAAAAAAAATTTTTTTTTCAAAAATTTTCAAAATCGATTTAAGGCCTAAATAGGCCATTTTACATGGGAATAAGGGTCAGGAAACATGTTTGGGGTTCTTCGGGACATTTTTAGGGGGTTTTGGCCGAAAAAAAAATTTTTTTTTCAAAAATTTTCACAATCGATTTAAGGCCTAAATAGGCCATTTTACATGGAAAAAAGGGTCAGGAAACATGTTTGGGGTTCTTCGGGACATTTTTAGGGGGTTTTGGCCGAAAAAAAAAATTTTTTTTTCAAAAATTTTCAAAATCGATTTAAGGCCTAAATAGGCCATTTTACATGGGAATAAGGGTCAGGAAACATGTTTGGGGTTCTTCGGGACATTTTTAGGGGGTTTTGGCCGAAAAAAAATTTTTTTTTCAAAAATTTTCAAAATCGATTTAAGGCCTAAATAGGCCATTTTACATGGGAATAAGGGTCAGGAAACATGTTTGGGGTTCTTCGGGACATTTTAGGGGGTTTTGGCCGAAAAAAAATTTTTTTTTCAAAAATTTTCAAAATCGATTTAAGGCCTAAATAGGCCATTTTACATGGGAATAAGGGTCAGGAAACATGTTTGGGGTTCTTCGGGACATTTTTAGGGGGTTTTGGCCGAAAAAAAAATTTTTTTTTCAAAAATTTTCAAAATCGATTTAAGGCCTAAATAGGCCATTTTACATGGGAATAAGGGTCAGGAAACATGTTTGGGGTTCTTCGGGACATTTTTAGGGGGTTTTGGCCGAAAAAAAATTTTTTTTTTCAAACATTTTCAAAATCGATTTAAGGCCTAAATAGGCCATTTTACATGGGAATAAGGGTCAGGAAACATGTTTGGGGTTCTTCGGGACATTTTTAGGGGGTTTTGGCCGAAAAAAAAATTTTTTTTTCAAAAATTTTCAAAATCGATTTAAGGCCTAAATAGGCCATTTTACATGGGAATAAGGGTCAGGAAACATGTTTGGGGTTCTTCGGGACATTTTTAGGGGGTTTTGGCCGAAAAAAAATTTTTTTTTTCAAAAATTTTCAAAATCGATTTAAGGCCTAAATAGGCCATTTTACATGGGAATAAGGGTCAGGAAACATGTTTGGGGTTCTTCGGGACATTTTTAGGGGGTTTTGGCCGAAAAAAAAATTTTTTTTTCAAAAATTTTCAAAATCGATTTAAGGCCTAAATAGGCCATTTTACATGGGAATAAGGGTCAGGAAACATGTTTGGGGTTCTTCGGGACATTTTTAGGGGGTTTTGGCCGAAAAAAAAATTTTTTTTTCAAAAATTTTCAAAATCGATTTAAGGCCTAAATAGGCCATTTTACATGGGAATAAGGGTCAGGAAACATGTTTGGGGTTCTTCGGGACATTTTTAGGGGGTTTTGGCCGAAAAAAAAATTTTTTTTTCAAAAATTTTCAAAATCGATTTAAGGCCTAAATAGGCCATTTTACATGGGAATAAGGGTCAGGAAACATGTTTGGGGTTCTTCGGGACATTTTTAGGGGGTTTTGGCCGAAAAAAAAATTTTTTTTTCAAAAATTTTCAAAATCGATTTAAGGCCTAAATAGGCCATTTTACATGGGAATAAGGGTCAGGAAACATGTTTGGGGTTCTTCGGGACATTTTTAGGGGGTTTTGGCCGAAAAAAAAAATTTTTTTTCAAACATTTTCAAAATCGATTTAAGGCCTAAATAGGCCATTTTACATGGGAATAAGGGTCAGGGAACATGTTTGGGGTTCTTCGGGACATTTTTAGGGGGTTTTGGCCGAAAAAAAAATTTTTTTTTCAAAAATTTTCAAAATCGATTTAAGGCCTAAATAGGCCATTTTACATGGGAATAAGGGTCAGGAAACATGTTTGGGGTTCTTCGGGACATTTTTAGGGGGTTTTGGCCGAAAAAAAAATTTTTTTTTCAAAAATTTTCAAAATCGATTTAAGGCCTAAATAGGCCATTTTACATGGGAATAAGGGTCAGGAAACATGTTTGGGGTTCTTCGGGACATTTTTAGGGGGTTTTGGCCGAAAAAAAATTTTTTTTTTCAAACATTTTCAAAATCGATTTAAGGCCTAAATAGGCCATTTTACATGGGAATAAGGGTCAGGAAACATGTTTGGGGTTCTTCGGGACATTTTTAGGGGGTTTTGGCCGAAAAAAAAAATTTTTTTTCAAACATTTTCAAAATCGATTTAAGGCCTAAATAGGCCATTTTACATGGGAATAAGGGTCAGGGAACATGTTTGGGGTTCTTCGGGACATTTTTAGGGGGTTTTGGCCGAAAAAAAAAATTTTTTTTCAAAAATTTTCAAAATCGATTTAAGGCCTAAATAGGCCATTTTACATGGGAATAAGGGTCAGGAAACATGTTTGGGGTTCTTCGGGACATTTTTAGGGGGTTTTGGCCGAAAAAAAATTTTTTTTTTCAAAAATTTTCAAAATCGATTTAAGGCCTAAATAGGCCATTTTACATGGGAATAAGGGTCAGGAAACATGTTTGGGGTTCTTCGGGACATTTTTAGGGGGTTTTGGCCGAAAAAAAAATTTTTTTTTCAAACATTTTCAAAATCGATTTAAGGCCTAAATAGGCCATTTTACATTGGAATAAGGGTCAGGAAACATGTTTGGGGTTCTTCGGGACATTTTTAGGGGGTTTTGGCCGAAAAAAAAATTTTTTTTTCAAAAATTTTCAAAATCGATTTAAGGCCTAAATAGGCCATTTTACATGGGAATAAGGGTCAGGAAACATGTTTGGGGTTCTTCGGGACATTTTTAGGGGGTTTTGGCCGAAAAAAAAATTTTTTTTTCAAAAATTTTCAAAATCGATTTAAGGCCTAAATAGGCCATTTTACATGGGAATAAGGGTCAGGAAACATGTTTGGGGTTCTTCGGGACATTTTTAGGGGGTTTTGGCCGAAAAAAAAATTTTTTTTTCAAAAATTTTCAAAATCGATTTAAGGCCTAAATAGGCCATTTTACATGGGAATAAGGGTCAGGAAACATGTTTGGGGTTCTTCGGGACATTTTTAGGGGGTTTTGGCCGAAAAAAAAATTTTTTTTTCAAAAATTTTCAAAATCGATTTAAGGCCTAAATAGGCCATTTTACATGGGAATAAGGGTCAGGAAACATGTTTGGGGTTCTTCGGGACATTTTTAGGGGGTTTTGGCCGAAAAAAAATTTTTTTTTCAAAAATTTTCAAAATCGATTTAAGGCCTAAATAGGCCATTTTACATGGGAATAAGGGTCAGGAAACATGTTTGGGGTTCTTCGGGACATTTTTAGGGGGTTTTGGCCGAAAAAAAAATTTTTTTTTCAAAAATTTTCAAAATCGATTTAAGGCCTAAATAGGCCATTTTACATGGGAATAAGGGTCAGGAAACATGTTTGGGGTTCTTCGGGACATTTTTAGGGGGTTTTGGCCGAAAAAAAATTTTTTTTTTCAAACATTTTCAAAATCGATTTAAGGCCTAAATAGGCCATTTTACATGGGAATAAGGGTCAGGGAACATGTTTGGGGTTCTTCGGGACATTTTTAGGGGGTTTTGGCCGAAAAAAAAATTTTTTTTTCAAAAATTTTCAAAATCGATTTAAGGCCTAAATAGGCCATTTTACATGGGAATAAGGGTCAGGAAACATGTTTGGGGTTCTTCGGGACATTTTTAGGGGGTTTTGGCCGAAAAAAAAATTTTTTTTTCAAAAATTTTCAAAATCGATTTAAGGCCTAAATAGGCCATTTTACATGGGAATAAGGGTCAGGAAACATGTTTGGGGTTCTTCGGGACATTTTTAGGGGGTTTTGGCCGAAAAAAAAATTTTTTTTTCAAAAATTTTCAAAATCGATTTAAGGCCTAAATAGGCCATTTTACATGGGAATAAGGGTCAGGAAACATGTTTGGGGTTCTTCGGGACATTTTTAGGGGGTTTTGGCCGAAAAAAAATTTTTTTTTTCAAAAATTTTCAAAATCGATTTAAGGCCTAAATAGGCCATTTTACATGGGAATAAGGGTCAGGAAACATGTTTGGGGTTCTTCGGGACATTTTTAGGGGGTTTTGGCCGAAAAAAAAATTTTTTTTTCAAAAATTTTCAAAATCGATTTAAGGCCTAAATAGGCCATTTTACATGGGAATAAGGGTCAGGAAACATGTTTGGGGTTCTTCGGGACATTTTTAGGGGGTTTTGGCCGAAAAAAAATTTTTTTTTTCAAACATTTTCAAAATCGATTTAAGGCCTAAATAGGCCATTTTACATGGGAATAAGGGTCAGGAAACATGTTTGGGGTTCTTCGGGACATTTTTAGGGGGTTTTGGCCGAAAAAAAATTTTTTTTTTCAAAAATTTTCAAAATCGATTTAAGGCCTAAATAGGCCATTTTACATGGGAATAAGGGTCAGGAAACATGTTTGGGGTTCTTCGGGACATTTTTAGGGGGTTTTGGCCGAAAAAAAAATTTTTTTTTCAAAAATTTTCAAAATCGATTTAAGGCCTAAATAGGCCATTTTACATGGGAATAAGGGTCAGAAAACATGTTTGGGGTTCTTCGGGACATTTTTAGGGGGTTTTGGCCGAAAAAAAAATTTTTTTTTCAAAAATTTTCAAAATCGATTTAAGGCCTAAATAGGCCATTTTACATGGGAATAAGGGTCAGGAAACATGTTTGGGGTTCTTCGGGACATTTTTAGGGGGTTTTGGCCGAAAAAAAAATTTTTTTTTCAAACATTTTCAAAATCGATTTAAGGCCTAAATAGGCCATTTTACATGGGAATAAGGGTCAGGAAACATGTTTGGGGTTCTTCGGGACATTTTTAGGGGGTTTTGGCCGAAAAAAAAATTTTTTTTTCAAAAATTTTCAAAATCGATTTAAGGCCTAAATAGGCCATTTTACATGGGAATAAGGGTCAGGAAACATGTTTGGGGTTCTTCGGGACATTTTTAGGGGGTTTTGGCCGAAAAAAAAATTTTTTTTCAAAAATTTTCAAAATCGATTTAAGGCCTAAATAGGCCATTTTACATGGGAATAAGGGTCAGGAAACATGTTTGGGGTTCTTCGGGACATTTTTAGGGGGTTTTGGCCGAAAAAAAAATTTTTTTTTCAAACATTTTCAAAATCGATTTAAGGCCTAAATAGGCCATTTTACATGGGAATAAGGGTCAGGAAACATGTTTGGGGTTCTTCGGGACATTTTTAGGGGGTTTTGGCCGAAAAAAAAAATTTTTTTTCAAAAATTTTCAAAATCGATTTAAGGCCTAAATAGGCCATTTTACATGGGAATAAGGGTCAGGAAACATGTTTGGGGTTCTTCGGGACATTTTTAGGGGGTTTTGGCCGAAAAAAAAAATTTTTTTTCAAAAATTTTCAAAATCGATTTAAGGCCTAAATAGGCCATTTTACATGGGAATAAGGGTCAGGGAACATGTTTGGGGTTCTTCGGGACATTTTTAGGGGGTTTTGGCCGAAAAAAAAATTTTTTTTTCAAAAATTTTCAAAATCGATTTAAGGCCTAAATAGGCCATTTTACATGGGAATAAGGGTCAGGAAACATGTTTGGGGTTCTTCGGGACATTTTTAGGGGGTTTTGGCCGAAAAAAAATTTTTTTTTTTCAAACATTTTCAAAATCGATTTAAGGCCTAAATAGGCCATTTTACATTGGAATAAGGGTCAGGAAACATGTTTGGGGTTCTTCGGGACATTTTTAGGGGGTTTTGGCCGAAAAAAAAATTTTTTTTTCAAAAATTTTCAAAATCGATTTAAGGCCTAAATAGGCCATTTTACATGGGAATAAGGGTCAGGAAACATGTTTGGGGTTCTTCGGGACATTTTTAGGGGGTTTTGGCCGAAAAAAAAATTTTTTTTTCAAAAATTTTCAAAATCGATTTAAGGCCTAAATAGGCCATTTTACATGGAATAAGGGTCAGGAAACATGTTTGGGGTTCTTCGGGACATTTTTAGGGGGTTTTGGCCGAAAAAAAAATTTTTTTTTCAAAAATTTTCAAAATCGATTTAAGGCCTAAATAGGCCATTTTACATGGGAATAAGGGTCAGGAAACATGTTTGGGGTTCTTCGGGACATTTTTAGGGGGTTTTGGCCGAAAAAAAATTTTTTTTTCAAAAATTTTCAAAATCGATTTAAGGCCTAAATAGGCCATTTTACATGGGAATAAGGGTCAGGAAACATGTTTGGGGTTCTTCGGGACATTTTAGGGGGTTTTGGCCGAAAAAAAATTTTTTTTTCAAAAATTTTCAAAATCGATTTAAGGCCTAAATAGGCCATTTTACATGGGAATAAGGGTCAGGAAACATGTTTGGGGTTCTTCGGGACATTTTTAGGGGGTTTTGGCCGAAAAAAAAATTTTTTTTTCAAAAATTTTCAAAATCGATTTAAGGCCTAAATAGGCCATTTTACATGGGAATAAGGGTCAGGAAACATGTTTGGGGTTCTTCGGGACATTTTTAGGGGGTTTTGGCCGAAAAAAAATTTTTTTTTTCAAACATTTTCAAAATCGATTTAAGGCCTAAATAGGCCATTTTACATGGGAATAAGGGTCAGGAAACATGTTTGGGGTTCTTCGGGACATTTTTAGGGGGTTTTGGCCGAAAAAAAAATTTTTTTTTCAAAAATTTTCAAAATCGATTTAAGGCCTAAATAGGCCATTTTACATGGGAATAAGGGTCAGGAAACATGTTTGGGGTTCTTCGGGACATTTTTAGGGGGTTTTGGCCGAAAAAAAAATTTTTTTTTTAAAAATTTTCAAAATCGATTTAAGGCCTAAATAGGCCATTTTACATGGGAATAAGGGTCAGGAAACATGTTTGGGGTTCTTCGGGACATTTTTAGGGGGTTTTGGCCGAAAAAAAAATTTTTTTTTCAAAAATTTTCAAAATCGATTTAAGGCCTAAATAGGCCATTTTACATGGGGAAAAGGGTCAGGAAACATGTTTGGGGTTCTTCGGGACATTTTTAGGGGGTTTTGGCTGAAAAAAAAATTTTTTTTTCAAAAATTTTCAAAATCGATTTAAGGCCTAAATAGGCCATTTTACATGGGAATAAGGGTCAGGAAACATGTTTGGGGTTCTTCGGGACATTTTTAGGGGGTTTTGGCCGAAAAAAAAATTTTTTTTTCAAAAATTTTCAAAATCGATTTAAGGCCTAAATAGGCCATTTTACATGGGAATAAGGGTCAGGAAACATGTTTGGGGTTCTTCGGGACATTTTTAGGGGGTTTTGGCCGAAAAAAAAATTTTTTTTTCAAAAATTTTCAAAATCGATTTAAGGCCTAAGTAGGCCATTTTACATGGGAATAAGGGTCAGGAAACATGTTTGGGGTTCTTCGGGACATTTTTAGGGGGTTTTGGCCGAAAAAAAAATTTTTTTTTCAAAAATTTTCAAATTCGATTTAAGGCCTAAATAGGCCATTTTACAAGGAAAAAAGGGTCAGGAAACATGTTTGGGGTTCTTCGGGACATTTTTAGGGTGTTTTGGCCGAAAAAAAAATTTTTTTTTCAAAAATTTTCAAAATCGATTTAAGGCCTAAATAGGCCATTTTACATGGGGAATAAGGGTCAGGAAACATGTTTGGGGTTCTTCGGGACATTTTTAGGGGGTTTTGGCCGAAAAAAAAATTTTTTTTTCAAAAATTTTCAAAATCGATTTAAGGCCTAAATAGGCCATTTTACATGGGAATAAGGGTCAGGAAACATGTTTGGGGTTCTTCGGGACATTTTTAGGGGGTTTTGGCCGAAAAAAAAATTTTTTTTTCAAAAATTTTCAAAATCGATTTAAGGCCTAAATAGGCCATTTTACATGGGAATAAGGGTCAGGAAACATGTTTGGGGTTCTTCGGGACATTTTTAGGGGGTTTTGGCCGAAAAAAAATTTTTTTTTTCAAAAATTTTCAAATTCGATTTAAGGCCTAAATAGGCCATTTTACATGGGAATAAGGGTCAGGAAACATGTTTGGGGTTCTTCGGGACATTTTTAGGGGGTTTTGGCCGAAAAAAAAATTTTTTTTTCAAAAATTTTCAAAATCGATTTAAGGCCTAAATAGGCCATTTTACATGGGAATAAGGGTCAGGAAACATGTTTGGGGTTCTTCGGGACATTTTTAGGGGGTTTTGGCCGAAAAAAAAATTTTTTTTTCAAAAATTTTCAAATTCGATTTAAGGCCTAAATAGGCCATTTTACATGGGAATAAGGGTCAGGAAACATGTTTGGGGTTCTTCGGGACATTTTTAGGGGGTTTTGGCCGAAAAAAAAATTTTTTTTTTCAAACATTTTCAAAATCGATTTAAGGCCTAAATAGGCCATTTTACATGGGAATAAGGGTCAGGGAACATGTTTGGGGTTCTTCGGGACATTTTTAGGGGGTTTTGGCCGAAAAAAAAAATTTTTTTTTCAAAAATTTTCAAAATCGATTTAAGGCCTAAATAGGCCATTTTACATGGGAATAAGGGTCAGGAAACATGTTTGGGGTTCTTCGGGACATTTTTAGGGGGTTTTGGCCGAAAAAAAAATTTTTTTTTTTCAAAAATTTTCAAATTCGATTTAAGGCCTAAATAGGCCATTTTACATCGGAATAGGGGTCAGGAAACATGTTTGGGGTTCTTCGGGACATTTTTAGGGGGTTTTGGCCGAAAAAAAATTTTTTTTTTCAAACATTTTCAAAATCGATTTAAGGCCTAAATAGGCCATTTTACATGGGAATAAGGGTCAGGGAACATGTTTGGGGTTCTTCGGGACATTTTTAGGGGGTTTTGGCCGAAAAAAAAATTTTTTTTCAAAAATTTTCAAAATCGATTTAAGGCCTAAGTAGGCCATTTTACATGGGAATAAGGGTCAGGAAACATGTTTGGGGTTCTTCGGGACATTTTTAGGGGGTTTTGGCCGAAAAAAAAATTTTTTTTTCAAAAATTTTCACATTCGATTTAAGGCCTAAATAGGCCATTTTACATGGGAAAAAGGGTCAGGAAACATGTTTGGGGTTCTTCGGGACATTTTTAGGGTGTTTTGGCCGAAAAAAAAATTTTTTTTTCAAAAATTTTCAAAATCGATTTAAGGCCTAAATAGACCATTTTACATGGGGAAAAGGGTCAGGAAACATGTTTGGGGTTCTTCGGGACATTTTTAGGGGGTTTTGGCTGAAAAAAAAATTTTTTTTTCAAAAATTTTCAAAATCGATTTAAGGCCTAAATAGGCCATTTTACATGGGAATAAGGGTCTGGAAACATGTTTGGGGTTCTTCGGGACATTTTTAGGGTGTTTTGGCCGAAAAAAAAATTTTTTTTTCAAAAATTTTCAAAATCGATTTAAGGCCTAAATAGACCATTTTACATGGGGAAAAGGGTCAGGAAACATGTTTGGGGTTCTTCGGGACATTTTTAGGGGGTTTTGGCCGAAAAAAAAATTTTTTTTCAAAAATTTTCAAAATCGATTTAAAGCCTAAGTAGGCCATTTTACATGGGAATAAGGGTCAGGAAACATGTTTGGGGTTCTTCGGGACATTTTTAGGGGGTTTTGGCCGAAAAAAAAATTTTTTTTTCAAAAATTTTCACATTCGTTTTAAGGCCTAAATAGGCCATTTTACAAGGAAAAAAGGGTCAGGAAACATGTTTGGGGTTCTTCGGGACATTTTTAGGGTGTTTTGGCCGAAAAAAAAATTTTTTTTTCAAAAATTTTCAAAATCGATTTAAGGCCTAAATAGACCATTTTACATGGGGAAAAGGGTCAGGAAATATGTTTGGGGTTCTTCGGGACATTTTTAGGGGGTTTTGGCCGAAAAAAAATTTTTTTTTCAAAAATTTTCAAAATCGATTTAAGGCCTAAATAGGCCATTTTACATGGGAATAAGGGTCTGGAAACATGTTTGGGGTTCTTCGGAACATTTTTAGGGGGTTTTGGCCGAAAAAAAAATTTTTTTTTCAAAAATTTTCAAATTCGATTTAAGGCCTAAATAGGCCATTTTCCATGGGAAAAAGGGTCAGGAAACATGTTTGGGGTTCTTCGGGACATTTTTAGGGGGTTTTGGCCGAAAAAAAATTTTTTTTTTGTCAAAAATTTTCAAATTCGATTTAAGGCCTAAATAGGCCATTTTACATGGGAATAGGGGTCAGGAAACATGTTTGGGGTTCTTCGGGACATTTTTAGGGGGTTTTGGCCGAAAAAAAAATTTTTTTTTCAAAAATTTTCAAAATCGATTTTAGGCCTAAATAGGCCATTTTCCATGGGAAAAAGGGTGAGAAAACATGTTTTGGGTTCTTCGGGACATTTTTAGGGGGTTTTGGCCGAAAAAAAAATTTTTTTTTCAAAAATTTTCACATTCGTTTTAAGGCCTAAATAGGCCATTTTACATGGAAAAAAGGGTCAGGAAACATGTTTGGGGTTCTTCGGGACATTTTTAGGGGGTTTTGGCCGAAAAAAAATTTTTTTTTTCAAACATTTTCAAAATCGATTTAAGGCTTAAATAGGCCATTTTACATGGGAATAAGGGTCAGGGATCATGTTTGGGGTTCTTTGGGACATTTTTAGGGGGTTTTGGCCGAAAAAAAATTTTTTTTTATAAAAATTTTCTAAATCGATTTAAGGCCTAAATAGGCCTTTTTACATGGGAATAAGGGTCAGGAAACATGTTTGGGGTTCTTCGGGACATTTTTAGGGGGTTTTGGCCGAAAAAAAAATTTTTTTTTCAAACATTTTCAAAATCGATTTAAGGCCTAAATAGGCCATTTTACATGGGAATAAGGGTCAGGAAACATGTTTGGGGTTCTTCGGGACATTTTTAGGGGGTTTTGGCCGAAAAAAAAATTTTTTTTCAAAAATTTTCAAAATCGATTTAAAGCCTAAGTAGGCCATTTTACATGGGAATAAGGGTCAGGAAACATGTTTGGGGTTCTTCGGGACATTTTTAGGGGGTTTTGGCCGAAAAAAAAATTTTTTTTTTAAAAATTTTCACATTCGTTTTAAGGCCTAAATAGGCCATTTTACATGGAAAAAAGGGTCAGGAAACATGTTTGGGGTTCTTCGGGACATTTTTAGGGTGTTTTGGCCGAAAAAAAAATTTTTTTTTCAAAAATTTTCAAAATCGATTTAAGGCCTAAATAGACCATTTTACATGGGGAAAAGGGTCAGGAAACATGTTTGGGGTTCTTCGGGACATTTTTAGAGGGTTTTGGCTGAAAAAAATTTTTTTTTTCAAAAATTTTCAAAATCGATTTAAGGCCTAAATAGGCCATTTTACATGGGAATAAGGGTCTGGAAACATGTTTGGGGTTCTTCGGGACATTTTTAGGGTGTTTTGGCCGAAAAAAAAATTTTTTTTTCAAAAATTTTCAAAATCGATTTAAGGCCTAAATAGACCATTTTACATGGGGAAAAGGGTCAGGAAACATGTTTGGGGTTCTTCGGGACATTTTTAGGGGGTTTTGGCCGAAAAAAAAATTTTTTTTCAAAAATTTTCAAAATCGATTTAAAGCCTAAGTAGGCCATTTTACATGGGAATAAGGGTCAGGAAACATGTTTGGGGTTCTTCGGGACATTTTTAGGGGGTTTTGGCCGAAAAAAAAATTTTTTTTTCAAAAATTTTCACATTCGTTTTAAGGCCTAAATAGGCCATTTTACAAGGAAAAAAGGGTCAGGAAACATGTTTGGGGTTCTTCGGGACATTTTTAGGGTGTTTTGGCCGAAAAAAAAATTTTTTTTTCAAAAATTTTCAAAATCGATTTAAGGCCTAAATAGACCATTTTACATGGGGAAAAGGGTCAGGAAATATGTTTGGGGTTCTTCGGGACATTTTTAGGGGGTTTTGGCCGAAAAAAAATTTTTTTTTCAAAAATTTTCAAAATCGATTTAAGGCCTAAATAGGCCATTTTACATGGGAATAAGGGTCTGGAAACATGTTTGGGGTTCTTCGGAACATTTTTAGGGGGTTTTGGCCGAAAAAAAAATTTTTTTTTCAAAAATTTTCAAATTCGATTTAAGGCCTAAATAGGCCATTTTCCATGGGAAAAAGGGTCAGGAAACATGTTTGGGGTTCTTCGGGACATTTTTAGGGGGTTTTGGCCGAAAAAAAATTTTTTTTTTTGTCAAAAATTTTCAAATTCGATTTAAGGCCTAAATAGGCCATTTTACATGGGAATAGGGGTCAGGAAACATGTTTGGGGTTCTTCGGGACATTTTTAGGGGGTTTTGGCCGAAAAAAAAATTTTTTTTTCAAAAATTTTCAAAATCGATTTTAGGCCTAAATAGGCCATTTTCCATGGGAAAAAGGGTGAGAAAACATGTTTTGGGTTCTTCGGGACATTTTTAGGGGGTTTTGGCCGAAAAAAAAATTTTTTTTTCAAAAATTTTCACATTCGTTTTAAGGCCTAAATAGGCCATTTTACATGGAAAAAAGGGTCAGGAAACATGTTTGGGGTTCTTCGGGACATTTTTAGGGGGTTTTGGCCGAAAAAAAATTTTTTTTTTCAAACATTTTCAAAATCGATTTAAGGCCTAAATAGGCCATTTTACATGGGAATAAGGGTCAGGGAACATGTTTGGGGTTCTTTGGGACATTTTTAGGGGGTTTTGGCCGAAAAAAAAAATTTTTTTTTCAAAAATTTTCCAAATCGATTTAAGGCCTAAATGGGCCATTTTACATGGGAATAAGGGTCAGGAAACATGTTCAGGGTTCTTCGGGACATTTTTAGGGGGTTTTGGCTGAAAAAAAATTTTTTTTTCAAAAATTTTCAAATTCGTTTTAAGGCCTAAATAGGCCATTTTACATGAAAAAAAGGGTCAGGAAACATGTTTGGGGTTCTTCGGGACATCTTTAGGGGGTTTTGGCCGAAAAAAAAATTTTTTTTTTTCAAAAATTTTCACATTCGATTTAAGGCCTAAATAGGCCATTTTACATGGGAATAGGGGTCAGGAAACATGTTTGGGGTTCTTCGGGACATTTTTAGGGGGTTTTGGCCGAAAAAAAATTTTTTTTTTCAAACATTTTCAAAATCGATTTAAGGCCTAAATAGGCCATTTTACATGGGAATAAGGGTCAGGGAACATGTTTGGGGTTCTTCGGGACATTTTTAGGGGGTTTTGGCCGAAAAAAAAATTTTTTTTCAAAAATTTTCAAAATCGATTTAAAGCCTAAGTAGGCCATTTTACATGGGAATAAGGGTCAGGAAACATGTTTGGGGTTCTTCGGGACATTTTTAGGGGGTTTTGGCCGAAAAAAAAATTTTTTTTTCAAAAATTTTCACATTCGTTTTAAGGCCTAAATAGGCCATTTTACATGGAAAAAAGGGTCAGGAAACATGTTTGGGGTTCTTCGGGACATTTTTAGGGTGTTTTGGCCGAAAAAAAAATTTTTTTTTCAAAAATTTTCAAAATCGATTTAAGGCCTAAATAGACCATTTTACATGGGGAAAAGGGTCAGGAAACATGTTTGGGGTTCTTCGGGACATTTTTAGGGTGTTTTGGCCGAAAAAAAAATTTTTTTTTCAAAAATTTTCAAAATCGATTTAAGGCCTAAATAGACCATTTTACATGGGGAAAAGGGTCAGGAAATATGTTTGGGGTTCTTCGGGACATTTTTAGGGGGTTTTGGCCGAAAAAAAATTTTTTTTTCAAAAATTTTCAAAATCGATTTAAGGCCTAAATAGGCCATTTTACATGGGAATAAGGGTCTGGAAACATGTTTGGGGTTCTTCGGAACATTTTTAGGGGGTTTTGGCCGAAAAAAAAATTTTTTTTTCAAAAATTTTCAAATTCGATTTAAGGCCTAAATAGGCCATTTTCCATGGGAAAAAGGGTCAGGAAACATGTTTGGGGTTCTTCGGGACATTTTTAGGGGGTTTTGGCCGAAAAAAAATTTTTTTTTTGTCAAAAATTTTCAAATTCGATTTAAGGCCTAAATAGGCCATTTTACATGGGAATAGGGGTCAGGAAACATGTTTGGGGTTCTTCGGGACATTTTTAGGGGGTTTTGGCCGAAAAAAAAATTTTTTTTTCAAAAATTTTCAAAATCGATTTTAGGCCTAAATAGGCCATTTTCCATGGGAAAAAGGGTGAGAAAACATGTTTTGGGTTCTTCGGGACATTTTTAGGGGGTTTTGGCCGAAAAAAAAATTTTTTTTTCAAAAATTTTCACATTCGTTTTAAGGCCTAAATAGGCCATTTTACATGGAAAAAAGGGTCAGGAAACATGTTTGGGGTTCTTCGGGACATTTTTAGGGGGTTTTGGCCGAAAAAAAATTTTTTTTTTCAAACATTTTCAAAATCGATTTAAGGCCTAAATAGGCCATTTTACATGGGAATAAGGGTCAGGGAACATGTTTGGGGTTCTTTGGGACATTTTTAGGGGGTTTTGGCCGAAAAAAAAAATTTTTTTTTCAAAAATTTTCCAAATCGATTTAAGGCCTAAATGGGCCATTTTACATGGGAATAAGGGTCAGGAAACATGTTCAGGGTTCTTCGGGACATTTTTAGGGGGTTTTGGCTGAAAAAAAAATTTTTTTTTTTCAAAAATTTTCAAATTCGTTTTAAGGCCTAAATAGGCCATTTTACATGAAAAAAAGGGTCAGGAAACATGTTTGGGGTTCTTCGGGACATCTTTAGGGGGTTTTGGCCGAAAAAAAATTTTTTTTTTTCAAAAATTTTCACATTCGATTTAAGGCCTAAATAGGCCATTTTACATGGGAATAGGGGTCAGGAAACATGTTTGGGGTTCTTCGGGACATTTTTAGGGGGTTTTGGCCGAAAAAAAATTTTTTATCAAAAATTTTCAAATTCGATTTAAGGCCTAAATAGGCCATTTTACATGGGAATAAGGGTCAGGAAACATGTTTGGGGTCTTTCGGGACATTTTTAGGGGGTTTTGGCCGAAAAAAAATTTTTTTTTTCAAAAATTTTCAAAATCGATTTAAGGCCTAAATAGGCCATTTTACATGGGAATAAGGGTCAGGGAACATGTTTGGGGTTCTTCGGGACATTTTTAGGGGGTTTTGGCCGAAAAAAAAATTTTTTTTCAAAAATTTTCTAAATCGATTTAAGGCCTAAATAGGCCATTTTACATGGGAATAAGGGTCAGGAAACATGTTTGGGGTTCTTCGGGACATTTTTAGGGGGTTTTGGCCGAAAAAAAATTTTTTTTTTCAAAAATTTTCTAAATCGATTTAAGGCCTAAATAGGCCATTTTACATGGGAATAAGGGTCAGGAAACATGTTTGGGGTTCTTCGGGACATTTTTAGGGGGTTTTGGCCGAAAAAAAATTTTTTTTTCAAAAATTTTCACATTCGTTTTAAGGCCTAAATAGGCCATTTTACATGGAAAAAAGGGTCAGGAAACATGTTTGGGGTTCTTCGGGACATTTTTAGGGGGTTTTGGCCGAAAAAAAATTTTTTTTTCAAAAATTTTCAAAATCGATTTAAGGCCTAAATAGGCCATTTTACATGGGAATAAGGGTCAGGAAACATGTTTGGGGTTCTTCGGGACATTTTTAGGGGGTTTTGGCGGAAAAAAAAATTTTTTTTCAAAAATTTTCTAAATCGATTTAAGGCATAAATAGGCCATTTTACATGGGAATAAAGGTCAGGAAACATGTTTGGGGTTCTTCGGGACATTTTTAGGGGGTTTTGGCCGAAAAAAAATTTTTTTTTTCAAAAATTTTCACATTCGTTTTAAGGCCTAAATAGGCCATTTTACATGGAAAAAAGGGTCAGGAAACATGTTTGGGGTTCTTCGGGACATTTTTAGGGGGTTTTGGCCGAAAAAAAATTTTTTTTTCAAAAATTTTCAAAATCGATTTAAGGCCTAAATAGGCCATTTTACATGGGAATAAGGGTCAGGGAACATGTTTGGGGTTCTTTGGGACATTTTTAGGGGGTTTTGGCCGAAAAAAAATTTTTTTTTTCAAAAATTTTCTAAATCGATTTAAGGCCTAAATAGGCCATTTTACATGGGAATAAGGGTCAGGAAACATGTTTGGGGTTCTTCGGGACATTTTTAGGGGGTTTTGGCCGAAAAAAAATTTTTTTTTTCAAAAATTTTCTAAATCGATTTAAGGCCTAAATAGGCCATTTTACATGGGAATAAGGGTCAGGAAACATGTTTGGGGTTCTTCGGGACATTTTTAGGGGGTTTTGGCCGAAAAAAAATTTTTTTTTCAAAAATTTTGTAAATCGATTTAAGGCCTAAATAGGCCATTTTACATGGGAATAAAGGTCAGGAAACATGTTTGGGGTTCTTCAGGACATTTTTAGGGGGTTTTGGCCGAAAAAAAATTTTTTTTTCAAAAATTTTCAAAATCGATTTAAAGCCTAAGTAGGCCATTTTACATGGAAAAAAGGGTCAGGAAACATGTTTGGGGTTCTTCGGGACATTTTTAGGGGGTTTTGGCCGAAAAAAAAAATTTTTTTCAAAAATTTTCACATTCGTTTTAAGGCCTAAATAGGCCATTTTACATGGAAAAAAGGGTCAGGAAACATGTTTGGGGTTCTTCGGGACATTTTTAGGGGGTTTTGGCCGAAAAAAAAATTTTTTTTTCAAAAATTTTCACATTCGATTTAAGGCCTAAATAGGCCATTTTACATGGGAATAGGGGTCAGGAAACATGTTTGGGGTTCTTCGGGACATTTTTAGGGGGTTTTGGCCGAAAAAAAAATTTTTTTTTCAAAAATTTTCAAAATCGATTTTAGGCCTAAATAGGCCATTTTCTATGGGAAAAAGGGTGAGAAAACATGTTTTGGGTTCTTCGGGACATTTTTAGGGGGTTTTGGCCGAAAAAAAAATTTTTTTTTCAAAAATTTTCACATTCGTTTTAAGGCCTAAATAGGCCATTTTACATGGAAAAAAGGGTCAGGAAACATGTTTGGGGTTCTTCGGGACATTTTTAAGGGGTTTTGGCCGAAAAAAAATTTTTTATCAAAAATTTTCAAATTCGATTTAAGGCCTAAATAGGCCATTTTACATGGGAATAAGGGTCAGGAAACATGTTTGGGGTCTTTCGGGACATTTTTAGGGGGTTTTGGCCGAAAAAAAATTTTTTTTTTCAAAAATTTTCAAAATCGATTTAAGGCCTAAATAGGCCATTTTACATGGGAATAAGGGTCAGGGAACATGTTTGGGGTTCTTCGGGACATTTTTAGGGGGTTTTGGCCGAAAAAAAAATTTTTTTTTCAAAAATTTTCTAAATCGATTTAAGGCCTAAATAGGCCATTTTACATGGGAATAAGGGTCAGGAAACATGTTTGGGGTTCTTCGGGACATTTTTAGGGGGTTTTGGCCGAAAAAAAATTTTTTTTTCAAAAATTTTCAAAATCGATTTAAGGCCTAAATAGGCCATTTTACATGGGAATAAGGGTCTGGAAACATGTTTGGGGTTCTTCGGAACATTTTTAGGGGGTTTTGGCCGAAAAAAAAATTTTTTTTTCAAAAATTTTCAAATTCGATTTAAGGCCTAAATAGGCCATTTTCCATGGGAAAAAGGGTCAGGAAACATGTTTGGGGTTCTTCGGGACATTTTTAGGGGGTTTTGGCCGAAAAAAAATTTTTTTTTTCAAAAATTTTCAAAATCGATTTAAGGCCTAAATAGGCCATTTTACATGGGAATAAGGGTCAGGGATCATGTTTGGGGTTCTTTGGGACATTTTTAGGGGGTTTTGGCCGAAAAAAAAATTTTTTTTCAAAAATTTTCAAAATCGATTTAAAGCCTAAGTAGGCCATTTTACATGGGAATAAGGGTCAGGAAACATGTTTGGGGTTCTTCGGGACATTTTTAGGGGGTTTTGGCCGAAAAAAAAATTTTTTTTTCAAAAATTTTCACATTCGTTTTAAGGCCTAAATAGGCCATTTTACAAGGAAAAAAGGGTCAGGAAACATGTTTGGGGTTCTTCGGGACATTTTTAGGGTGTTTTGGCCGAAAAAAAAATTTTTTTTTCAAAAATTTTCAAAATCGATTTAAGGCCTAAATAGACCATTTTACATGGGGAAAAGGGTCAGGAAATATGTTTGGGGTTCTTCGGGACATTTTTAGGGGGTTTTGGCCGAAAAAAAATTTTTTTTTCAAAAATTTTCAAATTCGATTTAAGGCCTAAATAGGCCATTTTCCATGGGAAAAAGGGTCAGGAAACATGTTTGGGGTTCTTCGGGACATTTTTAGGGGGTTTTGGCCGAAAAAAAATTTTTTTTTTGTCAAAAATTTTCAAATTCGATTTA
Source organism: Aurelia coerulea (assembly GCA_039566865.1). Classification (NCBI taxonomy): domain Eukaryota; kingdom Metazoa; phylum Cnidaria; class Scyphozoa; order Semaeostomeae; family Ulmaridae; genus Aurelia; species Aurelia coerulea. The sequence continues at coordinate 23,894,068 of CM076953.1, read as the reverse complement.
AGGCCTAAATAGGCCATTTTACATGGGAATAGGGGTCAGGAAACATGTTTGGGGTTCTTCGGGACATTTTTAGGGGGTTTTGGCCGAAAAAAAAATTTTTTTTTCAAAAATTTTCAAAATCGATTTTAGGCCTAAATAGGCCATTTTCCATGGGAAAAAGGGTGAGAAAACATGTTTTGGGTTCTTCGGGACATTTTTAGGGGGTTTTGGCCGAAAAAAAAATTTTTTTTTCAAAAATTTTCACATTCGTTTTAAGGCCTAAATAGGCCATTTTACATGGGAATAGGGGTCAGGAAACATGTTTGGGGTTCTTCGGGACATTTTTAGGGGGTTTTGGCCGAAAAAAAATTTTTTATCAAAAATTTTCAAATTCGATTTAAGGCCTAAATAGGCCATTTTACATGGGAATAAGGGTCAGGAAACATGTTTGGGGTCTTTCGGGACATTTTTAGGGGGTTTTGGCCGAAAAAAAATTTTTTTTTTCAAAAATTTTCAAAATCGATTTAAGGCCTAAATAGGCCATTTTACATGGGAATAAGGGTCAGGGAACATGTTTGGGGTTCTTCGGGACATTTTTAGGGGGTTTTGGCCGAAAAAAAAATTTTTTTTTCAAAAATTTTCTAAATCGATTTAAGGCCTAAATAGGCCATTTTACATGGGAATAAGGGTCAGGAAACATGTTTGGGGTTCTTCGGGACATTTTTAGGGGGTTTTGGCCGAAAAAAAATTTTTTTTTTCAAAAATTTTCTAAATCGATTTAAGGCCTAAATAGGCCATTTTACATGGGAATAAGGGTCAGGAAACATGTTTGGGGTTCTTCGGGACATTTTTAGGGGGTTTTGGCCGAAAAAAAATTTTTTTTTCAAAAATTTTCACATTCGTTTTAAGGCCTAAATAGGCCATTTTACATGGAAAAAAGGGTCAGGAAACATGTTTGGGGTTCTTCGGGACATTTTTAGGGGGTTTTGGCCGAAAAAAAATTTTTTTTTCAAAAATTTTCAAAATCGATTTAAGGCCTAAATAGGCCATTTTACATGGGAATAAGGGTCAGGAAACATGTTTGGGGTTCTTCGGGACATTTTTAGGGGGTTTTGGCGGAAAAAAAAATTTTTTTTCAAAAATTTTCTAAATCGATTTAAGGCATAAATAGGCCATTTTACATGGGAATAAAGGTCAGGAAACATGTTTGGGGTTCTTCGGGACATTTTTAGGGGGTTTTGGCCGAAAAAAAATTTTTTTTTTCAAAAATTTTCACATTCGTTTTAAGGCCTAAATAGGCCATTTTACATGGAAAAAAGGGTCAGGAAACATGTTTGGGGTTCTTCGGGACATTTTTAGGGGGTTTTGGCCGAAAAAAAATTTTTTTTTCAAAAATTTTCAAAATCGATTTAAGGCCTAAATAGGCCATTTTACATGGGAATAAGGGTCAGGGAACATGTTTGGGGTTCTTTGGGACATTTTTAGGGGGTTTTGGCCGAAAAAAAATTTTTTTTTTCAAAAATTTTCTAAATCGATTTAAGGCCTAAATAGGCCATTTTACATGGGAATAAGGGTCAGGAAACATGTTTGGGGTTCTTCGGGACATTTTTAGGGGGTTTTGGCCGAAAAAAAATTTTTTTTTTCAAAAATTTTCTAAATCGATTTAAGGCCTAAATAGGCCATTTTACATGGGAATAAGGGTCAGGAAACATGTTTGGGGTTCTTCGGGACATTTTTAGGGGGTTTTTGCCGAAAAAAAATTTTTTTTTCAAAAATTTTGTAAATCGATTTAAGGCCTAAATAGGCCATTTTACATGGGAATAAAGGTCAGGAAACATGTTTGGGGTTCTTCAGGACATTTTTAGGGGGTTTTGGCCGAAAAAAAATTTTTTTTTCAAAAATTTTCAAAATCGATTTAAGGCCTAAGTAGGCCATTTTACATGGGAATAAGGGTCAGGAAACATGTTTGGGGTTCTTCGGGACATTTTTAGGGGGTTTTGGCCGAAAAAAAAAATTTTTTTTCAAAAATTTTCACATTCGTTTTAAGGCCTAAATAGGCCATTTTACATGGAAAAAAGGGTCAGGAAACATGTTTGGGGTTCTTCGGGACATTTTTAGGGGGTTTTGGCCGAAAAAAAAATTTTTTTTTCAAAAATTTTCACATTCGATTTAAGGCCTAAATAGGCCATTTTACATGGGAATAGGGGTCAGGAAACATGTTTGGGGTTCTTCGGGACATTTTTAGGGGGTTTTGGCCGAAAAAAAAATTTTTTTTTCAAAAATTTTCAAAATCGATTTTAGGCCTAAATAGGCCATTTTCTATGGGAAAAAGGGTGAGAAAACATGTTTTGGGTTCTTCGGGACATTTTTAGGGGGTTTTGGCCGAAAAAAAAATTTTTTTTTCAAAAATTTTCACATTCGTTTTAAGGCCTAAATAGGCCATTTTACATGGAAAAAAGGGTCAGGAAACATGTTTGGGGTTCTTCGGGACATTTTTAAGGGGTTTTGGCCGAAAAAAAATTTTTTATCAAAAATTTTCAAATTCGATTTAAGGCCTAAATAGGCCATTTTACATGGGAATAAGGGTCAGGAAACATGTTTGGGGTCTTTCGGGACATTTTTAGGGGGTTTTGGCCGAAAAAAAATTTTTTTTTTCAAAAATTTTCAAAATCGATTTAAGGCCTAAATAGGCCATTTTACATGGGAATAAGGGTCAGGGAACATGTTTGGGGTTCTTCGGGACATTTTTAGGGGGTTTTGGCCGAAAAAAAAATTTTTTTTTCAAAAATTTTCTAAATCGATTTAAGGCCTAAATAGGCCATTTTACATGGGAATAAGGGTCAGGAAACATGTTTGGGGTTCTTCGGGACATTTTTAGGGGGTTTTGGCCGAAAAAAAATTTTTTTTTCAAAAATTTTCAAAATCGATTTAAGGCCTAAATAGGCCATTTTACATGGGAATAAGGGTCTGGAAACATGTTTGGGGTTCTTCGGAACATTTTTAGGGGGTTTTGGCCGAAAAAAAAATTTTTTTTTCAAAAATTTTCAAATTCGATTTAAGGCCTAAATAGGCCATTTTCCATGGGAAAAAGGGTCAGGAAACATGTTTGGGGTTCTTCGGGACATTTTTAGGGGGTTTTGGCCGAAAAAAAATTTTTTTTTTCAAAAATTTTCAAAATCGATTTAAGGCCTAAATAGGCCATTTTACATGGGAATAAGGGTCAGGGATCATGTTTGGGGTTCTTTGGGACATTTTTAGGGGGTTTTGGCCGAAAAAAAAATTTTTTTTCAAAAATTTTCAAAATCGATTTAAAGCCTAAGTAGGCCATTTTACATGGGAATAAGGGTCAGGAAACATGTTTGGGGTTCTTCGGGACATTTTTAGGGGGTTTTGGCCGAAAAAAAAATTTTTTTTTCAAAAATTTTCACATTCGTTTTAAGGCCTAAATAGGCCATTTTACAAGGAAAAAAGGGTCAGGAAACATGTTTGGGGTTCTTCGGGACATTTTTAGGGTGTTTTGGCCGAAAAAAAAATTTTTTTTTCAAAAATTTTCAAAATCGATTTAAGGCCTAAATAGACCATTTTACATGGGGAAAAGGGTCAGGAAATATGTTTGGGGTTCTTCGGGACATTTTTAGGGGGTTTTGGCCGAAAAAAAATTTTTTTTTCAAAAATTTTCAAATTCGATTTAAGGCCTAAATAGGCCATTTTCCATGGGAAAAAGGGTCAGGAAACATGTTTGGGGTTCTTCGGGACATTTTTAGGGGGTTTTGGCCGAAAAAAAATTTTTTTTTTGTCAAAAATTTTCAAATTCGATTTAAGGCCTAAATAGGCCATTTTACATGGGAATAGGGGTCAGGAAACATGTTTGGGGTTCTTCGGGACATTTTTAGGGGGTTTTGGCCGAAAAAAAAATTTTTTTTTCAAAAATTTTCAAAATCGATTTTAGGCCTAAATAGGCCATTTTCCATGGGAAAAAGGGTGAGAAAACATGTTTTGGGTTCTTCGGGACATTTTTAGGGGGTTTTGGCCGAAAAAAAAATTTTTTTTTCAAAAATTTTCACATTCGTTTTAAGGCCTAAATAGGCCATTTTACATGGAAAAAAGGGTCAGGAAACATGTTTGGGGTTCTTCGGGACATTTTTAGGGGGTTTTGGCCGAAAAAAAATTTTTTTTTTCAAACATTTTCAAAATCGATTTAAGGCCTAAATAGGCCATTTTACATGGGAATAAGGGTCAGGGAACATGTTTGGGGTTCTTTGGGACATTTTTAGGGGGTTTTGGCCGAAAAAAAAAATTTTTTTTTCAAAAATTTTCCAAATCGATTTAAGGCCTAAATGGGCCATTTTACATGGGAATAAGGGTCAGGAAACATGTTCAGGGTTCTTCGGGACATTTTTAGGGGGTTTTGGCTGAAAAAAAAAATTTTTTTTCAAAAATTTTCAAATTCGTTTTAAGGCCTAAATAGGCCATTTTACATGAAAAAAAGGGTCAGGAAACATGTTTGGGGTTCTTCGGGACATCTTTAGGGGGTTTTGGCCGAAAAAAAAATTTTTTTTTTTCAAAAATTTTCACATTCGATTTAAGGCCTAAATAGGCCATTTTACATGGGAATAGGGGTCAGGAAACATGTTTGGGGTTCTTCGGGACATTTTTAGGGGGTTTTGGCCGAAAAAAAATTTTTTATCAAAAATTTTCAAATTCGATTTAAGGCCTAAATAGGCCATTTTACATGGGAATAAGGGTCAGGAAACATGTTTGGGGTCTTTCGGGACATTTTTAGGGGGTTTTGGCCGAAAAAAAATTTTTTTTTTCAAAAATTTTCAAAATCGATTTAAGGCCTAAATAGGCCATTTTACATGGGAATAAGGGTCAGGGAACATGTTTGGGGTTCTTCGGGACATTTTTAGGGGGTTTTGGCCGAAAAAAAAATTTTTTTTTCAAAAATTTTCTAAATCGATTTAAGGCCTAAATAGGCCATTTTACATGGGAATAAGGGTCAGGAAACATGTTTGGGGTTCTTCGGGACATTTTTAGGGGGTTTTGGCCGAAAAAAAATTTTTTTTTTCAAAAATTTTTCTAAATCGATTTAAGGCCTAAATAGGCCATTTTACATGGGAATAAGGGTCAGGAAACATGTTTGGGGTTCTTCGGGACATTTTTAGGGGGTTTTGGCCGAAAAAAAATTTTTTTTTCAAAAATTTTCACATTCGTTTTAAGGCCTAAATAGGCCATTTTACATGGAAAAAAGGGTCAGGAAACATGTTTGGGGTTCTTCGGGACATTTTTAGGGGGTTTTGGCCGAAAAAAAATTTTTTTTTCAAAAATTTTCAAAATCGATTTAAGGCCTAAATAGGCCATTTTACATGGGAATAAGGGTCAGGAAACATGTTTGGGGTTCTTCGGGACATTTTTAGGGGGTTTTGGCGGAAAAAAAATTTTTTTTTTCAAAAATTTTCTAAATCGATTTAAGGCATAAATAGGCCATTTTACATGGGAATAAAGGTCAGGAAACATGTTTGGGGTTCTTCGGGACATTTTTAGGGGGTTTTGGCCGAAAAAAAATTTTTTTTTTCAAAAATTTTCACATTCGTTTTAAGGCCTAAATAGGCCATTTTACATGGAAAAAAGGGTCAGGAAACATGTTTGGGGTTCTTCGGGACATTTTTAGGGGGTTTTGGCCGAAAAAAAATTTTTTTTTCAAAAATTTTCAAAATCGATTTAAGGCCTAAATAGGCCATTTTACATGGGAATAAGGGTCAGGGAACATGTTTGGGGTTCTTTGGGACATTTTTAGGGGGTTTTGGCCGAAAAAAAATTTTTTTTTTCAAAAATTTTCTTTTAACCCTTTCAAGCCCGGAAGGGCCATATGGCCCAACAGGAATTTTGCCCTCCATTTTGCTAACGCATCCCTTAAGCCATGGAAGCAATGACGCAATGTCTTCCCAGAATGTTGGAGTTTTATCACGTGATCAAAAATTTACAACAGCAACAGCACTTTTTTTGGCCTTGAGTTGCAAAATGGCCGCTGACTTGCGAGGTTGAAGCGACATCTTTGTTAACTTGAAAAGGTAAGGAAATCTGTTATGTCTCATATGAAAAAAATATCTTGGTGCACAAGAAGTCCTATAAATGTTGTTGGATAGTTATTTTGAGTTTTAAATAAATATTTCTACAATTTTATGTCAAATTTGTTATCCGGGCCATATGGCCCTTCCGGCCACACAGAGTTCTAACAACAACAACAACTGTTTAGGCCAAACTGCAGATCAGCTGAAGAAGAATCAGCCAATCCCATCAAGTTATTTCAAGTCTTGCATCCTGATTGGTCCAGGAACAAATTTGTTCCTGGCGAGAATTTTTTTGCCGTTTTGAGAAGAGTTAGTCCATAAGGCCCTAGCGATGTGGCCCCCAAACCTGTATCTAGTGCACTTGCAAGGGAAATGAATATATTTTGGTTATTTTTACATATTTCTGCAACAATATACTTTCCTTCTGTTTAAATTACATACATTATTTGTTCATTTTATTGAATCAAATTTTTATTTTTCGACATAGGAATTACAAATGGCTGCCAATATTCGGTTTATTGATGACAGCTCTGTAAGAGTTTTAATGGACACAACATATAATTCAGAGATTGACAATGTGGATGGCGAAAGTGATGATGAAACTTCTGACGAGGAAACAATTTTGAAAGGAAAACAGCATCTAAGACAATAAACACAAAACAACAAAGAGCATTACTCTGGTGATGTTCTGAGAGCAGCATCAGCTTTCAGTGGATACAAACTTTTCAGTCCCAAGTGATACACCATCGATCAAAATACCCAGGAAAGCACCTGATCTAAAGGACACACCAGCCGGTATTAGATTTGATGCAACAAATCACTGGCCCATACATCGCCCAGACAGACCAAGGTGCATGGTATGCAAGGAAAAGACCAGACTTGGCTGCAGGAAATGCAAAAAGGGGCTTTGCATCACTGAAAATAGAAACTGCTATCTTGACTATCACAATAATTAAAATTTTAGATGTGTTTTAGCATAAATATGGACCTCTTTGTTTCGTAATTAGCCACAAGATTAGGTATCAATGCTTGGCAAGATGCACCAATGATAGAAATTGGTTTGTGGCTGATATCCCAATTGGCCAGCATATACATAAAATTTGTCTCTGCAAGATTTCAGCAAGTATAAAGGATAGGACTATCACATGAATACTAAATACAGGAGACATATGATTGAACCACTTCTATTATACCCGTTACCAGGCAACGCTCGCATCTAACTTATTTGGAAAGAATGCTATAGTTAGATGATAAACATTTTGCAAGCTATTCAAACACCCCCCCCCTCCCCCAGAGAAAGGATGGGTGAAGGGAAGGATGAAATTTATAGCATGCTTGGTTACACTATATCAAATAGCTATATGTAAGCACACAATATATAATGTTCCCTGTATGGCCAGAAGGGCCATATGGCCCATATTCAATTTTCCCTGTGTGGGGGGCCATTTTCAAAAAATCATAGTCAGTACTACTATACATCATATATGTGTATAAAAAACAGGAGCAATAATTTTTTTCCACAAGCTAATAAATTCTGGGCCTGAAAGGGTTAAGTTTTGGCCGAAAAAAAATTTTTTTTTCAAAAATTTTCAAAATCGATTTAAAGCCTAAGTAGGCCATTTTACATGGGAATAAGGGTCAGGAAACATGTTTGGGGTTCTTCGGGACATTTTTAGGGGGTTTTGGCCGAAAAAAAAAATTTTTTTTCAAAAATTTTCACATTCGTTTTAAGGCCTAAATAGGCCATTTTACATGGAAAAAAGGGTCAGGAAACATGTTTGGGGTTCTTCGGGACATTTTTAGGGGGTTTTGGCCGAAAAAAAAATTTTTTTTTCAAAAATTTTCAAATTCGATTTAAGGCCTAAATAGGCCATTTTACATGGGAATAGGGGTCAGGAAACATGTTTGGGGTTCTTCGGGACATTTTTAGGGGGTTTTGGCCGAAAAAAAATTTTTTTTTCAAAAATTTTCAAAATCGATTTTAGGCCTAAATAGGCCATTTTCCATGGGAAAAAGGTTGAGAAAACATGTTTTGGGTTCTTCGGGACATTTTTAGGGGGTTTTGGCCGAAAAAAAAATTTTTTTTTCAAAAATTTTCACATTCGTTTTAAGGCCTAAATAGGCCATTTTACATGGAAAAAAGGGTCAGGAAACATGTTTGGGGTTCTTCGGGACATTTTTAGGGGGTTTTGGCCGAAAAAAAATTTTTTATCAAAAATTTTCAAATTCGATTTAAGGCCTAAATAGGCCATTTTACATGGGAATAAGGGTCAGGAAACATGTTTGGGGTCTTTCGGGACATTTTTAGGGGGTTTTGGCCGAAAAAAAAATTTTTTTTTCAAAAATTTTCTAAATCGATTTAAGGCCTAAATAGGCCATTTTACATGGGAATAAGGGTCAGGAAACATGTTTGGGGTTCTTCGGGACATTTTTAGGGGGTTTTGGCCGAAAAAAAATTTTTTTTTCAAAAATTTTCACATTCGTTTTAAGGCCTAAATAGGCCATTTTACATGGAAAAAAGGGTCAGGAAACATGTTTGGGGTTCTTCGGGACATTTTTAGGGGGTTTTGGCCGAAAAAAAAAATTTTTTTCAAAAATTTTCAAAATCGATTTAAGGCCTAAATAGGCCATTTTACATGGGAATAAGGGTCAGGAAACATGTTTGGGGTTCTTCGGGACATTTTTAGGGGGTTTTGGCGGAAAAAAAATTTTTTTTTTCAAAAATTTTCTAAATCGATTTAAGGCATAAATAGGCCATTTTACATGGGAATAAAGGTCAGGAAACATGTTTGGGGTTCTTCGGGACATTTTTAGGGGGTTTTGGCCGAAAAAAAATTTTTTTTTTCAAAAATTTTCACATTCGTTTTAAGGCCTAAATAGGCCATTTTACATGGAAAAAAGGGTCAGGAAACATGTTTGGGGTTCTTCGGGACATTTTTAGGGGGTTTTGGCCGAAAAAAAATTTTTTTTTCAAAAATTTTCAAAATCGATTTAAGGCCTAAATAGGCCATTTTACATGGGAATAAGGGTCAGGAAACATGTTTGGGGTTCTTCGGGACATTTTTAGGGGGTTTTGGCCGAAAAAAATTTTTTTTTTTCAAAAATTTTCTAAATCGATTTAAGGCATAAATAGGCCATTTTACATTAGAATTAGGGTCAGGGAACATGTTTGGGGTTCTTCGGGACATTTTTAGGGGGTTTTGGCCGAAAAAAAAATTTTTTTTTCAAAAATTTTCAAAATCGATTTAAGGCCTAAATAGGCCATTTTACATGGGAATAAGGGTCAGGGAACATGTTTGGGGTTCTTTGGGACATTTTTAGGGGGTTTTGGCCGAAAAAAATTTTTTTTTTTCAAAAATTTTCTAAATCGATTTAAGGCCTAAATAGGCAATTTTACATGGGAATAAGGGTCAGGAAACATGTTTGGGGTTCTTCGGGACATTTTTAGGGGGTTTTGGCCGAAAAAAAATTTTTTTTTTCAAAAATTTTCAAAATCGATTTAAGGCCTAAATAGGCCATTTTACATGGGAATAAGGGTCAGGGATCATGTTTGGGGTTCTTTGGGACATTTTTAGGGGGTTTTGGCCGAAAAAAATTTTTTTTTTTCAAAAATTTTCAAAATCGATTTAAGGCCTAAAAAGGCCATTTTACATGTGAATAAGGGTCAGGGAACATGTTTGGGGTTCTTTGGGACATTTTTAGGGGGTTTTGGCCGAAAAAAAAATTTTTTTTTTCAAAAATTTTCTAAATCGATTTAAGGCCTAAATAGGCCATTTTACATGGGAATAAGGGTCAGGAAACATGTTTGGGGTTCTTCGGGACATTTTTAGGGGGTTTTGGCCGAAAAAAATTTTTTTTTTTCAAAAATTTTCTAAATCGATTTAAGGCCTAAATAGGCCATTTTACATGGGAATAAGGGTCAGGAAACATGTTTTGGGTTCTTCGGGACATTTTTAGGGGGTTTTTGCCGAAAAAAATTTTTTTTTTCAAAAATATTGTAAATCGATTTAAGGCCTAAATAGGCCATTTTACATGGGAATAAAGGTCAGGAAACATGTTTGGGGTTCTTCAGGACATTTTTAGGGGGTTTTGGCCGAAAAAAAATTTTTTTTTCAAAAATTTTCAAAATCGATTTAAAGCCTAAGTAGGCCATTTTACATGGGAATAAGGGTCAGGAAACATGTTTGGGGTTCTTCGGGACATTTTTAGGGGGTTTTGGCCGAAAAAAAATTGTTTTTCAAAAATTTTCACATTCGTTTTAAGGCCTAAATAGGCCATTTTACATGGAAAAAAGGGTCAGGAAACATGTTTGGGGTTCTTCGGGACATTTTTAGGGGGTTTTGGCCGAAAAAAAAATTTTTTTTTCAAAAATTTTCACATTCGATTTAAGGCCTAAATAGGCCATTTTACATGGGAATAGGGGTCAGGAAACATGTTTGGGGTTCTTCGGGACATTTTTAGGGGGTTTTGGCCGAAAAAAAAATTTTTTTTTCAAAAATTTTCAAAATCGATTTTAGGCCTAAATAGGCCATTTTCCATGGGAAAAAGGGTGAGAAAACATGTTTTGGGTTCTTCGGGACATTTTTAGGGGGTTTTGGCCGAAAAAAAAATTTTTTTTTCAAAAATTTTCACATTCGTTTTAAGGCCTAAATAGGCCATTTTACATGGAAAAAAGGGTCAGGAAACATTTTTGGGGTTCTTCGGGACATTTTTAGGGGGTTTTGGCCGAAAAAAAAAATTTTTTTTCAAACATTTTCAAAATCGATTTAAGGCCTAAATAGGCCATTTTACATGGGAATAAGGGTCAGGGAACATGTTTGGGGTTCTTTGGGACATTTTTAGGGGGTTTTGGCCGAAAAAAAAATTTTTTTTTCAAAAATTTTCAAAATCGATTTAAGGCCTAAATAGGCCATTTTACTTGGGAATAAGGGTCAGGGATCATGTTTGGGGTTCTTTGGGACATTTTTAGGGGGTTTTGGCCGAAAAAAAATTTTTTTTTCAAAAATTTTCTAAATCGATTTAAGGCCTAAATAGGCCATTTTACATGGGAATAAGGGTCAGGAAACATGTTTGGGGTTCTTCGGGACATTTTTAGGGGGTTTTGGCCGAAAAAAAATTTTTTTTTTCAAACATTTTCAAAATCGATTTAAGGCCTAAATAGGCCATTTTACATGGGAATAAGGGTCAGGGAACATGTTTGGGGTTCTTCGGGACATTTTTAGGGGGTTTTGGCCGAAAAAAATTTTTTTTCAAAAATTTTCAAAATCGATTTAAAGCCTAAGTAGGCCATTTTACATGGGAATAAGGGTCAGGAAACATGTTTGGGGTTCTTCGGGACATTTTTAGGGGGTTTTGGCCGAAAAAAAAATTTTTTTTTCAAAAATTTTCACATTCGTTTTAAGGCCTAAATAGGCCATTTTACATGGAAAAAAGGGTCAGGAAACATGTTTGGGGTTCTTCGGGACATTTTTAGGGGGTTTTGGCCGAAAAAAAAATTTTTTTTTCAAAAATTTTCAAAATCGATTTAAGGCCTAAATAGACCATTTTACATGGGGAAAAGGGTCAGGAAACATGTTTGGGGTTCTTCGGGACATTTTTAGGGGGTTTTGGCCGAAAAAAAATTTTTTTTTCAAAAATTTTCAAAATCGATTTAAGGCCTAAATAGGCCATTTTACATGGGAATAAGGGTCTGGAAACATGTTTGGGGTTCTTCGGAACATTTTTAGGGGGTTTTGGCCGAAAAAAAAATTTTTTTTTCAAAAATTTTCAAATTCGATTTAAGGCCTAAATAGGCCATTTTCCATGGGAAAAAGGGTCAGGAAACATGTTTGGGGTTCTTCGGGACATTTTTAGGGGGTTTTGGCCGAAAAAAAAATTTTTTTTTCAAAAATTTTCAAAATCGATTTAAGGCCTAAATAGGCCATTTTACATGGAAAAAAGGGTCAGGAAACATGTTTGGGGTTCTTCGGGACATTTTAAGGGTGTTTTGGCCGAAAAAAAATTTTTTTTTTCAAAAATTTTAAAAATCGATTTAAGGCCTAAATAGACCATTTTACATGGGGAAAAGGGTCAGGAAACATGTTTGGGGTTCTTCGGGACATTTTTAGGGGGTTTTGGCCGAAAAAAAAATTTTTTTTCAAAAATTTTCAAAATCGATTTAAGGCCTAAATAGGCCATTTTACATGGGAATAAGGGTCTGGAAACATGTTTGAGGTTCTTCGGAACATTTTTAGGGGGTTTTGGCCGAAAAAAAATTTTTTTTTCAAAAATTTTCAAATTCGATTTAAGGCCTAAATAGGCCATTTTCCATGGGAAAAAGGGTCAGGAAACATGTTTGGGGTTCTTCGGGACATTTTTAGGGGGTTTTGGCCGAAAAAAAATTTTTTTTTTCAAAAATTTTCAAATTCGATTTAAGGCCTAAATAGGCCATTTTACATGGGAATAGGGGTCAGGAAACATGTTTGGGGTTCTTCGGGACATTTTTAGGGGGTTTTGGCCGAAAAAAAATTTTTTTTTCAAAAATTTTCAAAATCGATTTTAGGCCTAAATAGGCCATTTTCCATGGGAAAAAGGGTGAGAAAACATGTTTTGGGTTCTTCGGGACATTTTTAGGGGGTTTTGGCCGAAAAAAAAATTTTTTTTTCAAAAATTTTCACATTCGTTTTAAGGCCTAAATAGGCCATTTTACATGGAAAAAAGGGTCAGGAAACATGTTTGGGGTTCTTCGGGACATTTTTAGGGGGTTTTGGCCGAAAAAAATTTTTTTTTTTCAAACATTTTCAAAATCGATTTAAGGCCTAAATAGGCCATTTTACATGGGAATAAGGGTCAGGGAACATGTTTGGGGTTCTTTGGGACATTTTTAGGGGGTTTTGGCCGAAAAAAAAAATTTTTTTTTCAAAAATTTTCCAAATCGATTTAAGGCCTAAATAGACCATTTTACATGGGGAAAAGGGTCAGGAAACATGTTTGGGGTTCTTCGGGACATTTTTAGGGGGTTTTGGCCGAAAAAAAATTTTTTTTTCAAAAATTTTCAAAATCGATTTAAGGCCTAAATAGGCCATTTTACATGGGAATAAGGGTCTGGAAACATGTTTGGGGTTCTTCGGAACATTTTTAGGGGGTTTTGGCCGAAAAATAATTTTTTTTTTCAAAAATTTTCAAATTCGATTTAAGGCCTAAATAGGCCATTTTCCATGGGAAAAAGGGTCAGGAAACATGTTTGGGGTTCTTCGGGACATTTTTAGGGGGTTTTGGCCGAAAAAAAATTTTTTTTTTCAAAAATTTTCAAATTCGATTTAAGGCCTAAATAGGCCATTTTACATGGGAATATGGGTCAGGAAACATGTTTGGGGTTCTTCGGGACATTTTTAGGGGGTTTTGGCCGAAAAAAAATTTTTTTTTCAAAAATTTTCAAAATCGATTTTAGGCCTAAATAGGCCATTTTCCATGGGAAAAAGGGTGAGAAAACATGTTTTGGGTTCTTCGGGACATTTTTAGGGGGTTTTGGCCGAAAAAAAAATTTTTTTTTCAAAAATTTTCACATTCGTTTTAAGGCCTAAATAGGCCATTTTACATGGAAAAAAGGGTCAGGAAACATGTTTGGGGTTCTTCGGGACATTTTTAGGGGGTTTTGGCCGAAAAAAATTTTTTTTTTTCAAACATTTTCAAAATCGATTTAAGGCCTAAATAGGCCATTTTACATGGGAATAAGGGTCAGGGAACATGTTTGGGGTTCTTTGGGACATTTTTAGGGGGTTTTGGCCGAAAAAAAAAATTTTTTTTTTCAAAAATTTTCCAAATCGATTTAAGGCCTAAATGGGCCATTTTACATGGGAATAAGGGTCAGGAAACATGTTCAGGGTTCTTCTGGACATTTTTAGGGGGTTTTGGCTGAAAAAAAAAATTTTTTTTCAAAAATTTTCAAATTCGTTTTAAGGCCTAAATAGGCCATTTTACATGAAAAAAAGGGTCAGGAAACATGTTTGGGGTTCTTCGGGACATCTTTAGGGGGTTTTGGCCGAAAAAAAAATTTTTTTTTTTCAAAAATTTTCACATTCGATTTAAGGCCTAAATAGGCCATTTTACATGAGAATAGGGGTCAGGAAACATGTTTGGGGTTCTTCGGGACATTTTTAGGGGGTTTTGGCCGAAAAAAAATTTTTTATCAAAAATTTTCAAATTCGATTTAAGGCCTAAATAGGCCATTTTACATGGGAATAAGGGTCAGGAAACATGTTTGGGGTCTTTCGGGACATTTTTAGGGGGTTTTGGCCGAAAAAAAATTTTTTTTTTCAAAAATTTTCAAAATCGATTTAAGGCCTAAATAGGCCATTTTACATGGGAATAAGGGTCAGGGAACATGTTTGGGGTTCTTCGGGACATTTTTAGGGGGTTTTGGCCGAAAAAAAAATTTTTTTTTCAAAAATTTTCTAAATCGATTTAAGGCCTAAATAGGCCATTTTACATGGGAATAAGGGTCAGGAAACATGTTTGGGGTTCTTCGGGACATTTTTAGGGGGTTTTGGCCGAAAAAAAATTTTTTTTTTCAAAAATTTTCTAAATCGATTTAAGGCCTAAATAGGCCATTTTACATGGGAATAAGGGTCAGGAAACATGTTTGGGGTTCTTCGGGACATTTTTAGGGGGTTTTGGCCGAAAAAAAATTTTTTTTTCAAAAATTTTCACATTCGTTTTAAGGCCTAAATAGGCCATTTTACATGGAAAAAAGGGTCAGGAAACATGTTTGGGGTTCTTCGGGACATTTTTAGGGGGTTTTGGCCGAAAAAAAATTTTTTTTTCAAAAATTTTCAAAATCGATTTAAGGCCTAAATAGGCCATTTTACATGGGAATAAGGGTCAGGAAACATGTTTGGGGTTCTTCGGGACATTTTTAGGGGGTTTTGGCCGAAAAAAAAATTTTTTTTTCAAAAATTTTCAAAATCGATTTAACCCTTTCCGCCTTTGTGGTCCATTTTCTGGGCTCAAGATTCAAGACATGAAAAATTCACCCAAAATGGAAGATTCTCAAAATTCAATGAAATTTGGTGGGTAGTACCTTTTCGATGCCCTGATTTCGAAAATCGACTTCATTTTGAGAAATTTTGAGGTTTAGGGGGAAAACAGGGGGCATTTATGTTCCAACGTGGGGGCAAATTTCTAGAAAAATAAAAGATGTCAGAATTCAATGAAAATTGGTAAAAAGTACCTTTTCGATGCCCTGATTTCGAAAATCAACTTCATTTTGAGAAATTTTGAGGTTTAGGGGTAAAACAGGGGGCATTTATGTTCCAACGTGGGGGCAAATTTCTAGAAAAATAAAAGATGTCAGAATTCAATGAAAATTGGTAAAAAGTACCTTTTCGATGCCCTGATTTCGAAAATTGACTTCATTTTGAGAAATTTTGAGGTTTAGAGGTAAAACAGGGGGCATTTATGTTCCAACGTGGGGGCAAATTTCTAGAAAAATAAAAGATGTCAGAATTCAATGAAAATTGGTAAAAAGTACCTTTTCAATGCCCTGATTTCAAAAATTGACTTCATTTTGAGAAATTTTGAGGTTTAGAGGTAAAACAGGGGGCATTTATGTTCCAACGTGGGGGCAAATTTCTAGAAAAATAAAAGATGTCAGAATTCAATGAAAATTGGTAAAAAGTACCTTTTCGATGCCCTGATTTCGAAAATTGACTTCATTTTGAGAAATTTTGAGGTTTAGGGTTTAAAACAGGGGGCATTTATGTTCCAACGTAGGGGTAAATGTCTAGAAAAATAAAAGGTGTCAGAATTCAATGAAAATTGGTAAAAAGTACCTTTTCGATGCCCTGATTTCGAAAATCGACTTCATTTTGAGAAATTTTGAGGTTTAGGGGTAAAACAGGGGCATTTATGTTCCAACGTGGGGGCAAATTTCAAGAAAAATGAAATATGTCAGGATTCAATGAAAATTGGTGAATAGTACCTTTCCGATCCCCTGATTTCCAAAATCGCCTTCATTCTAACAAATCGATTTGGTTTGCTGTTAACAGTTAGTTTTGCTAAACAAATGAAAACATTATCTTCCTTCTGGTTCAATTTTTTTTCTCAACCATCCTTGTGTGTCATTCCCTGAAGCTGATCACACACAACCACATACTAAAGATCACACATGAAAGTCGTGAAAAATGTCCAGTACATCATACGTTAAATAGATTTTATACAACCGAAACGATTTGCAAAATACAACCGCTTCTTCTAAAAAGCAAAGCAACACCCTCCGGCATGGTCTATCCAGTGCGGGAGGTCGTGTAACATTTAAATGAATCAATTGGAAAAAGCAACAGGCAATTAGGGAGTGGTCATTAAGTATCTGTCATGGGGGGCGGAGGCTTTTCAATAACTTTCAACTAAAATTTCGCACCACACCCTGCAATTCAAAAATTTGATTGATAACCCTCAAACAAATGAGATAAATTAGCACTTTGCATTTTGGTAAGATGTTACTTGCCGCCATCTTTAGCGTAACTGTGCATTAGCAATTCCTGACCAAGAGACATCTAACCTGGCTCCAAAGATTCTTTTGTGAACTAATTTGGATTGTTGGATATATCGTTTTGACTTTTCGGCCATTATTTACCGTTGTTTGCGATTTCTAGTCACTTTTTACTGATGCGTCAATCAATTGCATTACCAGGGCGATGCTATTGATACAAGTATCTGGTTTGCTCCATTCAAAGATGGATTGAATGAATCCTGTCTGATGACATGGAGTAAACTTAAAACGAGGGGCTCTGTATGCCAGCCGTACCACCAAGTTAGATATTATTGTTTTGAATGAAAGGAACAAATTACGTTTAATTTAAAACTAGCGTGTCGTAGATAACTGAAGTAAGATAAGTGACGTGTAGGTAAGTGAAGAAACTTGGGTAGAAGACATGTGCTGCTGTAGAAACGCGCAAACAGTTTATTGCCATGCCAGCAAAGAACCCCTACTGAAAGTGCTCGCTTTTCCCAAAGCCTCTGGAATGAAAGCGAATGTAGCTGCTCCGTTGTCTGGGATCAACCTAAAATTTTGGGTAAAGTACCAAACAAAACGGCCTCTTTCCTACGCATGCCTTCTTGAGTGTGTATAACTCGACCTCTATTTTAGCGCAAGCCTGAACCTAAAGCAACATCTACACCATAACAAGCCTGTACATTTATCTCATAACACATAGCATAGCATCTATTCTTGGGATTGAGACTGACTGCTCGGTAAGTCATATTCTCTGGCCACATGATAGTCATTCCAGCATTGGCGACCTGATTTTGCTGAACAAAGAACCAGCGGCTCTCCTGGACTTGAACATTTGCTGCACTTATATGATGACTTTCTTTTGCAAATCCTGCACCTCAAACGTCGTGACTTACACGTGGTTTCATCGGTAGTTATCCTCTTGGTATCATGGCATCCCTTTCGTGGAGAAGTAATCGTGTGTGCTAGCTTTCGCCTATGGTTTGGTTGTTTGAAGACACCATAATGCAAAACTTCCTTTGATCCATTTGTTTTTCTGAACATTGCGTACCACACGCGAATTATTTCAAATCTAAACTCACTTTGGGCCAACCTATCTCTGCTCAATCCTTCTAAGAGGCTGGGGCTATTTCGCCAAATAGTATGTGCATTTACTAGCACATACATCTCCAAAAGACAGTCAAGGACTCTGCTTTGCTTGCGAATACTTCGAACTTCGGAATTATAATAAGCCAATTGCTGGTTTGACCGATCAACCCATCCGTACACTTCTTTGTAGAGCTTTGCTACCTGTGGAACGTGGATTACTGCTTTCTCAGCACCTTTATTTACCTCTATCGTTTCCCAATGCTCTCGTCCTGAAGGTACACCATTGTCGAGAAATGTTACAGCGTTATTATCGTTCCAGTACGTAATTGACAGATTTCCGCAGTGCAATGATTTCGAAAACCCGCGAACAAACTCCTTCGTCTTCTTCACATTCGTTTTGTGGCTTTTGGGAAGATGGGCCGTATTGCCACGTTGTGTGGCAATCACCCTTGTTTTCCATAGTTCCCTTGCGTTTTTCAAGAGCTTCACAGTTGGAAAACCGTTATCCATTACCACCAGCCTACTCTCACCTTTCAAGCCCAAAGTTAACTGATCTACAATGTCATAGTTCTTTCCATTTTCTGGGTGAACATATGACTTTTTCCCCACTTTAGTTACATGATTATTTACGAAATAGGAACCATGCTGTCCCTTATTACTTATTTTGCACACTGTCCATCCCATTCGTATTGGTTTATCCGGATTTCTTATTTTGTAAGGATTGCGCCTACTTTTACTCACTATGCGGCCCTCATCTATGCATAATGTTTTTCCTGTCTTCCATAATGATAGTGCTTTTTCGCGCAAATAGTTTACTCCGTTGTTGATGTTTTGCAACGGATGATAAGAGGCACTTTCTTTAGGTGGTAGAGATGATGGTAGCACAACTCTAAAATGCTTCAGCATCAGCTGGAAAACTTCGAGAGACATGATCTTCTTTACTTCTGGTTGTGACCTCAGTGGGTCGTCTGACCATGCCCATTTCATTTGAGGATATCGGATAAGCCTCAGATGCCATTTCACTGCTAAGAAGCCACGCACAAAGCAAATACCTTTCTGTTCTAACGGTATTTCCCCAATTCTCTCAAGATATTTCGGATCACTTCGACCATGTTCATTTGTTGCATCAATGCACATTCGCATAAACCTTTCGTCCATGATTCTTTCGACGATATCATTAGGCTTGGCATCATCATCGAAATTCAAAGCAGGACAACCAAAATCTACCATGTTTTCGTTTTCAAAATAATCTGTTTCACTTTCATCATCTTTCTTCGTTGACCAGTGGCAACAATTTTGCTCATCTTCATCACTTTCTACTCCTTCTGGATCATACTCATCATTGTCATCTTCTCTTTCATAGATACTTTCATCTGAACTAGTTTCAAAATCAGACAAAGAAATATTGTCACCATCACTATCTGCATCCTCAGAAATATCATCACCACCATCACTATCTTCGCTATCGTCGCACTCCATCATTTCAGACTTAAAGAGGTAACAAATAAACAACTTTTGGCTTTAAAAGGCTACTTTTCATTTGATAATTGATTCGGTTAGGCCCACGAATTATCACTGCTGACGTGATCAAATTTTGGCGCCAAAATCACTCGCGCCAGACCCCCTAGTATATTGCCAGACGCATTAACCTTGATGTGGATCATGACGCGTAGGATCCGAAATTGAATAGACATGCTCGGCTAGATAACTAAAATAATAACCACAAAAATGAAAAGGTGCTAGTAAACTTTCTAAATGCAAATAAATAAATAAATACAATTTTATTATGATACAGCAAGGGAAGGAAAGTAGACTCTTTGTCTGTCTCTTGTTTGTAGGCATACATTGTTAGTGAAATACCCAGTCCTTTAGAAGAATGACAAACTGGCATCCAGCAATGAACTTGAATACATTTATGTGACATATGGATCTTTGGAAAGCAAATTGAAGTAAAATTACCCTGTGCTGTATTTGCAGACAATCAAACTGTCGACCAATTTTCCTTCATACAGTAATTTCTTCACGAAAAGCAGCCCATCGGAAAGATAGTTGCCATCTACTTTCATTGAGTTTTAGCTTTCATTCTTTCTTGAAATTTGCCCCTACCATCCACATTGGTGCATAAATACTCCCTGAACCTCAAAATTTCTCAAAATGAAGTCGATTTTCGAAATCGAGACATCAAAAAGGTACTTTCTACCAATTTTCATTGGATTTTGACACCTTTCATTTGTCTTGAAATTTGCCCCCACATTTGAACATAAATGCCCCCTGTTTTACCCCTAGACCTCAAAATTTCTCAAAATGAAGTCGATTTTTGAAATCAGAGTATCAAAAAGGTACTTTTCACAAATTTTCATTGAATTCTGACATCTTTTATTTTTGTAGAATTTGCCCCCACGTTGGAACATAAATGCCCCCTGTTTTACCCCTAAACCTCACAATTTCTCAAAATGAAGTCGATTTTCGAAATCAGGGCATCGAAAAGGTACTTTTTACCAATTTTCATTGAATTCTGACACCTTTTATTTTTCTAGAAATTTGCCCCCACGTTGGAACATAAATGCCCCCTGTTTTCCCCCTAAACCTCAACATTTCTCAAAATGAAGTCGATTTTCGAAATCAGGGCATCGAAAAGGTACTTTTTACCAATTTTCATTGAATTCTGACATCTTTAAATTTTCTAGAAATTTGCCCCACGTTGGAACATAAATGCCCCCTGTTTTCCCCCTAAACCTCAAAATTTCTCAAAATGAAGTTGATTTTCGAAATCAGGGCATCGAAAAGGTACTTTTTACCAATTTTCATTGAATTCTGACATCTTTAAATTTTCTAGAAATTTGCCCCACGTTGGAACATAAATGCCCCCTGTTTTCCCCCTAAACCTCAAAATTTCTCAAAATGAAGTTGATTTTGGAAATCAGGGGATCGGAAAGGTACTATTCACCAATTTTCATTGAATCCTGACATATTTCATTTTTCTTGAAATTTGCCCCCACGTTGGAACATAAATGCCCCTGTTTTACCCCTAAACCTCAAAATTTCTCAAAATGAAGTCGATTTTCAAAATCAGGGCATCGAAAAGGTACTTTTTACCAATTTTCATTGAATTCTGACACCTTTTATTTTTCTAGACATTTACCCCTACGTTGGAACATAAATGCCCCCTGTTTTAAACCCTAAACCTCAAAATTTCTCAAAATGAAGTCAATTTTCGAAATCAGGGCATCGAAAAGGTACTTTTTACCAATTTTCATTGAATTCTGACATCTTTTATTTTTCTAGAAATTTGCCCCCACGTTGGAACATAAATGCCCCCTGTTTTACCTCTAAACCTCAAAATTTCTCAAAATGAAGTCAATTTTTGAAATCAGGGCATTGAAAAGGTACTTTTTACCAATTTTCATTGAATTCTGACATCTTTTATTTTTCTAGAAATTTGCCCCCACGTTGGAACATAAATGCCCCCTGTTTTACCTCTAAACCTCAAAATTTCTCAAAATGAAGTCAATTTTCGAAATCAGGGCATCGAAAAGGTACTTTTTACCAATTTTCATTGAATTCTGACATCTTTTATTTTTCTAGAAATTTGCCCCCACGTTGGAACATAAATGCCCCCTGTTTTACCCCTAAACCTCAAAATTTCTCAAAATGAAGTCGATTTTCGAAATCAGGGCATCGAAAAGGTACTTATTACCAATTTTCATTGAATTCTGACATCCTTTATTTTTCTAGAAATTTGCCCCCACGTTGGAACATAAATGCCCCCTGTTTTACCCCTAAACCTCAAAATTTTTCAAAATGAAGTCGATTTTCGAAATCAGGACATCGAAAAGGTACTACCCACCAAATTTCATTGAATTTTGAGAATCTTCCATTTTGGGTGAATTTTTCATGTCTTGAATCTTGAGCCCAGAAAATGGACCACAAAGGCGGAAAGGGTTAAGGCCTAAATAGGCCATTTTACATGGGAATAAGGGTCAGGAAACATGTTTGGGGTTCTTCGGGACATTTTTAGGGGGTTTTGGCCGAAAAAAAAATGTTCTTTTTTCAAAAATTTTCAAATTCGATTTAAGGCCTAAATAGGCCATTTTACATGGGAATAAGGGTCAGGAAACATGTTTGGGGTTCTTCGGGACATTTTTAGGGGGTTTTGGCCGAAAAAAAAATTTTTTTTCAAAAATTTTCAAAATCGATTTTAGGCCTAAATAGGCCATTTTCCATGGGAAAAAGGGTGAGAAAACATGTTTTGGGTTCTTCGGGACATTTTTAGGGGGTTTTGGCCGAAAAAAAATTTTTTTTTCAAAAATTTTCACATTCGTTTTAAGGCCTAAATAGGCCATTTTACATGGAAAAAAGGGTCAGGAAACATGTTTGGGGTTCTTCGGGACATTTTTAGGGGGTTTTGGCCGAAAAAAATTTTTTTTTTTCAAACATTTTCAAAATCGATTTAAGGCCTAAATAGGCCATTTTACATGGGAATAAGGGTCAGGGAACATGTTTGGGGTTCTTTGGGACATTTTTAGGGGGTTTTGGCCGAAAAAAAAAATTTTTTTTTCAAAAATTTTCCAAATCGATTTAAGGCCTAAATGGGCCATTTTACATGGGAATAAGGGTCAGGAAACATGTTCAGGGTTCTTCGGGACATTTTTAGGGGGTTTTGGCTGAAAAAAAAAATTTTTTTTCAAAAATTTTCAAATTCGTTTTAAGGCCTAAATAGGCCATTTTACATGAAAAAAAGGGTCAGGAAACATGTTTGGGGTTCTTCAGGACATCTTTAGGGGGTTTTGGCCGAAAAAAAAATTTTTTTTTTTCAAAAATTTTCACATTCGATTTAAGGCCTAAATAGGCCATTTTACATGGGAATAGGGGTCAGGAAACATGTTTGGGGTTCTTCGGGACATTTTTAGGGGGTTTTGGCCGAAAAAAAATTTTTTATCAAAAATTTTCAAATTCGATTTAAGGCCTAAATAGGCCATTTTACATGGGAATAAGGGTCAGGAAACATGTTTGGGGTCTTTCGGGACATTTTTAGGGGGTTTTGGCCGAAAAAAAATTTTTTTTTTCAAAAATTTTCAAAATCGATTTAAGGCCTAAATAGGCCATTTTACATGGGAATAAGGGTCAGGGAACATGTTTGGGGTTCTTCGGGACATTTTTAGGGGGTTTTGGCCGAAAAAAAAATTTTTTTTTCAAAAATTTTCTAAATCGATTTAAGGCCTAAATAGGCCATTTTACATGGGAATAAGGGTCAGGAAACATGTTTGGGGTTCTTCGGGACATTTTTAGGGGGTTTTGGCCGAAAAAAAATTTTTTTTTTCAAAAATTTTCTAAATCGATTTAAGGCCTAAATAGGCCATTTTACATGGGAATAAGGGTCAGGAAACATGTTTGGGGTTCTTCGGGACATTTTTAGGGGGTTTTGGCCGAAAAAAAAATTTTTTTTCAAAAATTTTCACATTCGTTTTAAGGCCTATTTAAGGTAGAAACCCCCCAATATGACCAATTTCTAACCTGGATATGCATTGAAGCTAACTTCAATCTAAAATTGACTATTGACCAAAGGTATGAAAATTTATCATACAAAATGGCAGCTGGTTGCCATGGCAACAGCAAAATACCTTGCGGAATCGCAAAAAGTGCTAAACTGGGGGAAAGGATTCTGCAAGAACCACTTGCAATATTAGATTGATTTTTTCAGCAAAGGATAACAGATGCCTACTGTGTGATTTAAACCTATAATATCATCATTTCAACCTTCTGTGTAGTTTTTGTTCAACTTCCAAGAAAACGCTATTTTTTGGGTTCATCTCATTTTTTTGAACCTTCATGAAAAGGACAAAATGTACAAATGGCATCAATTTTAAAGGTTTAAATCATAGTATGAACCCCAAACAAGGTACATAGCAAATTTCAGGTCAATATCTCAAGTAGTTCCTGAGATATGTTTTCCCCCATTACGTCACTACTTCAAAAACGCAATTTTGAGAAATTCAAGGTTAAAGATTTACGTCTTGATTAACAAGAAGTTTCAACAGATGACACTTGAATTTTTGTTTCCTCTAGGTCCTTGTAATTGTTCTTGATCAGAATTCTCCTTTGCCAAAAGTAACTCCCTCATTTTCAAATTATCATTGTCTTCTTTTATTCTTCTTTTTGCCTAATAATACCTAGCGGCAATGTTTTATGTCCTTTTGCTTTTGTTGCTTGCATGGTGTTTTCTATTAAAGGATTATCCTGATGACCATGAAATTGTCATTATATTGCCTTGGGTCTGAACCTCTAATGCTTCATAAACTTCAATACTTTGTTTCCTTCCATTGTTGAAATGTGAAACTGCATTATAAACACCAAACTGCAGTTGGTCACATTCAGCATAAGCTACTTTATGAATATGCTCCCCCAAATCACACCATTATTGATGCACTCATCATCATTCTCCTGTCTGATTTTGAGTCTTGGCTTTTTGTGCCAAGCAAGCATTTATCTACTAGTGAGCTTGTCGAATCATCGTAAGTCGAATTATTCTTTGCAACAATATTCATCTTCCTGTTGCTTTGTCTCACTTTTTTTGGTACACCAATTCTTTTCTGGTTTAGGCCCATCTGACAAGGCGAGTTGAAAAGGGCCTAAGGCCAAGATGATGGCAAAAGTTCTTCGAGTTCAATACCTTTTGACGGTTCATCTCCCTGTAGATTGGCATCGTGACAAGATTTATGCCTTGTAAAGGCATCTGAAAACTGATTTCCACCGAATTCACCACTCTTCACATACTTTGTACTCTGTTTTGCCTGACCCATATTCTCAAATCATAGTGCATTTTCTGTGAATCTACAAATATTTGTGATTGTGATGGTCGAGATGGAGGATGATATCTAACACTGCAGAGCCTCATTTGTGAAACGATTTACGTCATTGGGAGGCACCAAAGAATTCCAGTTCAAGATGAAAGGGGCAGGGTTGGGAAGAGAATTTGCACTCTTTACCGTTGCTATGTGGTTGCTAAGGACAAAAAAGCTAACTACTCATACAAAAACATGGATTTTGAAGAAAATGAGGAAATGAACTGTAAAAGAAATCTCAGTAGCTTATTCTTCAATACTTAGTATGCAATTTAAGAAGAAAATATTTTTTTGCAAAATTTCGAAAATTATTGGGGGGTTTCCACCTTAAGTTGGGGTTCTTCGGGACATTTTTAGGGGGTTTTGGTCGAAAAAAAATTTTTTTTTCAAAAATTTTCTAAATCGATTTAAGGCCTAAATAGGCCATTTTACATGGAAAAAAGGGTCAGGAAACATGTTTGGGGTTCTTCGGGACATTTTTAGGGGGTTTTGGCCGAGAAAAAAATTTTTTTTTCAAAAATTTTCAAAATCGATTTAAGGCCTAAATAGGCCATTTTACATGGGAATAAGGGTCAGGAAACATGTTTGGGGTTCTTCGGGACATTTTTAGGGGGTTTTGGCCGAAAAAAAATTTTTTTTTTCAAAAATTTTCTAAATCGATTTAAGGCATAAATAGGCCATTTTACATGGGAATAAAGGTCAGGAAACATGTTTGGGGTTCTTCGGGACATTTTTAGGGGGTTTTGGCCGAAAAAAAAATTTTTTTTTCAAAAATTTTCAAAATCGATTTAAGGCCTAAATAGGCCATTTTACATGGGAATAAGGGTCAGGAAACATTTTTGGGGTTCTTCGGGACATTTTTAGGGGGTTTTGGCCGAAAAAAATTTTTTTTTTTCAAAAATTTTCTAAATCGATTTAAGGCATAAATAGGCCATTTTACATGGGAATAAAGGTCAGGAAACATGATTGGGGTTCTTCGGGACATTTTTAGGGGGTTTTGGCCGAAAAAAATATTTTTTTTTCAAAAATTTTCAAAATCGATTTAAGGCCTAAATAGGCCATTTTACATGGGAATAAGGGTCAGGGAACATGTTTGGGGTTCTTTGGGACATTTTTAGGGGGTTTTGGCCGAAAAAAAATTTTTTTTTTCAAAAATTTTCTAAATCGATTTAATGCCTAAATAGGCCATTTTACATGGGAATAAGGGTCAGGAAACATGTTTGGGGTTCTTCGGGACATTTTTAGGGGGTTTTGGCCGAAAAAAAATTTTTTTTTTCAAAAATTTTCTAAATCGATTTAAGGCCTAAATAGGCCATTTTACATGGGAATAAGGGTCAGGAAACATGTTTGGGGTTCTTCGGGACATTTTTAGGGGGTTTTGGCCGAAAAAAATTTTTTTTTTCAAAAATTTTCAAAATCGATTTAAGGCCTAAATAGGCCATTTTACATGGGAATAAGGGTCAGGGAACATGTTTGGGGTTCTTCGGGACATTTTTAGGGGGTTTTGGCCGAAAAAAAATTTTTTTTTTCAAAAATTTTCTAAATCGATTTAAGGCCTAAATAGGCCATTTTACATGGGAATAAGGGTCAGGAAACATGTTTGGGGTTCTTCGGGACATTTTTAGGGGGTTTTGGCCGAAAAAAATTTTTTTTTTCAAAAATTTTCTAAATCGATTTAAGGCCTAAATAGGCCATTTTACATGGGAATAAGGGTCAGGAAACATGTTTGGGGTTCTTCGGGACATTTTTAGGGGGTTTTGGCCGAAAAAAATTTTTTTTTTTCAAAAATTTTGTAAATCGATTTAAGGCCTAAATAGGCCATTTTACATGGGAATAAAGGTCAGGAAACATGTTTGGGGTTCTTCGGGACATTTTTAGGGGGTTTTGGCCGAAAAAAAATTTTTTTTTCAAAAATTTTCAAAGTCGATTTAAAGCCTAAGTAGGCCATTTTACATGGGAATAAGGGTCAGGAAACATGTTTGGGGTTCTTTGGGCAGTTTTTAGGGGGTTTTGGCCGAAAAAAAAATTTTTTTTTCAAAAATTTTCACATTCGTTTTAAGGCCTAAATAGGCCATTTTACATGGAAAAAAGGGTCAGGAAACATGTTTGGGGTTCTTCGGGACATTTTTAGGGTGTTTTGGCCGAAAAAAAAATTTTTTTTTCAAAAATTTTCACATTCGTTTTAAGGCCTAAATAGGCCATTTTACATGGAAAAAAGGGTCAGGAAACATGTTTGGGGTTCTTCGGGACATTTTAAGGGTGTTTTGGCCGAAAAAAAAATTTTTTTTTCAAAAATTTTCAAAATCGATTTAAGGCCTAAATAGGCCATTTTACATGGGAATAAGGGTCTGGAAACATGTTTGAGGTTCTTCGGAACATTTTTAGGGGGTTTTGGCCGAAAAAAAATTTTTTTTTCAAAAATTTTCAAATTCGATTTAAGGCCTAAATAGGCCATTTTCCATGGGAAAAAGGGTCAGGAAACATGTTTGGGGTTCTTCGGGACATTTTTAGGGGGTTTTGGCCGAAAAAAAATTTTTTTTCAAAAATTTTCAAATTCGATTTAAGGCCTAAATAGGCCATTTTACATGGGAATAGGGGTCAGGAAACATGTTTGGGGTTCTTCGGGACATTTTTAGGGTGTTTTGGCCGAAAAAAAAATTTTTTTTTCAAAAATTTTCAAAATCGATTTAAGGCCTAAATACGCCATTTTACATGGAGAAAAGGGTCAGGGAACATGTTTGGGGTTCTTCGGGACATTTTTAGGGGGTTTTGGCCGAAAAAAGATTTTTTTTTCAAAAATTTTCAAAATCGATTTAAGGCCTAAATAGGCCATTTTACATGGGAATAAGGGTCTGGAAACATGTTTGGGGTTCTTCGGAACATTTTTAGGGGGTTTTGGCCGAAAAAAAAATTTTTTTTTCAAAAATTTTCAAATTCGATTTAAGGCCTAAATACGCCATTTTGCATGGGAAAAAGGGTCAGGAAACATGTTTGGGGTTCTTCGGGACATTTTTAGGGGGTTTTGGCCGAAAAAAAATGTTTTTTTCAAAAATTTTCACATTCGTTTTAAGGCCTAAATAGGCCATTTTACATGGGAATGAGGGTCAGGAAACATGTTTGGGGTTGTTCGGGCAGTTTTTAGGGGGTTTTGGCCGAAAAAAAAATTTCTTTTTCAAAAATTTTCAAATTCGATTTAAGGCCTAAATAGGCCATTTTACATGGGAATAAGGGTCAGGAAACATGTTTGGGGTTCTTTGGGACATTTTTAGGGGGTTTTGGCAGAAAAAAAATTTTTTTTTCAAAAATTTTCTAAATCGATTTAAGGCCTAAATAGGCCATTTTACATGGGAATAAGGGTCAGGAAACATGTTTGGGGTTCTTCGGGACATTTTTAGGGGGTTTTGGCCGAAAAAAAATTTTTTTTTTCAAACATTTTCAAAATCGATTTAAGGCCTAAATAGGCCATTTTACATGGGAATAAGGGTCAGGGAACATGTTTGGGGTTCTTCGGGACATTTTTAGGGGGTTTTGGCCGAAAAAAAATTTTTTTTTTCAAAAATTTTCTAAATCGATTTAAGGCCTAAATAGGCCATTTTACATGGGAATAAGGGTCAGGAAACATGTTTGGGGTTCTTCGGGACATTTTTAGGGGGTTTTGGCCGAAAAAAAATTTTTTTTTTCAAAAATTTTCTAAATCGATTTAAGGCCTAAATAGGCCATTTTACATGGGAATAAGGGTCAGGAAACATGTTTGGGGTTCTTCGGGACATTTTTAGGGGGTTTTTGCCGAAAAAAATTTTTTTTTTTTTAAAATTTTGTAAATCGATTTAAGGCCTAAATAGGCCATTTTACATGGGAATAAAGGTCAGGAAATAGTTTGGGGTTCTTCGGGACATTTTTAGGGGGTTTTGGCCGAAAAAAAATTTTTTTTCAAAAATTTTCAAAATCGATTTAAAGCCTAAGTAGGCCATTTTACATGGGAATAAGGGTCAGGAAACATGTTTGGGGTTCTTCGGGACATTTTTAGGGGGTTTTGGCCGAAAAAAAAATTTTTTTTTCAAAAATTTTCACATTCGTTTTAAGGCCTAAATAGGCCATTTTACATGCAAAAAAGGGTCAGGAAACATGTTTGGGGTTCTTCGAGACATTTTTAGGGTGTTTTGGCCGAAAAAAAAATTTTTTTTTCAAAAATTTTCAAAATCGATTTAAGGCCTAAATAGACCATTTTACATGGGGAAAAGGGTCAGGAAACATGTTTGGGGTTCTTCGGGACATTTTTAGGGGGTTTTGGCTGAAAAAAAAAATTTTTTTTCAAAAATTTTCAAATTCGTTTTAAGGCCGAAATAGGCCATTTTACATGAAAAAAAGGGTCAGGAAACATGTTTGGGGTTCTTCGGGACATCTTTAGGGGGTTTTGGCCGAAAAAAAATTTTTTTTTTTTCAAAAATTTTCACATTCGATTTAAGGCCTAAATAGGCCATTTTACATGGGAATAGGGGTCAGGAAACATGTTTGGGGTTATTCGGGACATTTTTAGGGGGTTTTGGCCGAAAAAAAATTTTTTATCAAAAATTTTCAAATTCGATTTATGGCCTAAATAGGCCATTTTACATGGGAATAAGGGTCAGGAAACATGTTTGGGGTCTTTCGGGACATTTTTAGGGGGTTTTGGCCGAAAAAAAAATTTTTTTTTCAAAAATTTTCAAAATCGATTTAAGGCCTAAATAGGCCATTTTACATGGGAATAAGGGTCAGGAAACATGTTTGGGGTTCTTCGGGACATTTTTAGGGGGTTTTGGCCGAAAAAAAATTTTTTTTTTCAAAAATTTTCTAAATCGATTTAAGGCCTAAATAGGCCATTTTACATGGGAATAAGGGTCAGGAAACATGTTAGGGGTTCTTCGGGACATTTTTAGGGGGTTTTTGCCGAAAAAAATTTTTTTTTTTCAAAAATTTTGTAAATCGATTTAAGGCCTAAATAGGCCATTTTACATGGGAATAAAGGTCAGGAAACATGTTTGGGGTTCTTCGGGACATTTTTAGGGGGTTTTGGCCGAAAAAAAATTTTTTTTTCAAAAATTTTCACATTCGTTTTAAGGCCTAAATAGGCCATTTTACATGGAAAAAAGGGTCAGGAAACATGTTTGGGGTTCTTCGGGACATTTTTAGGGGGTTTTGGCCGAAAAAAAAATTTTTTTTTCAAAAATTTTCAAAATCGATTTAAGGCCTAAATAGGCCATTTTACATGGGAATAAGGGTCAGGAAACATGTTTGGGGTTCTTCGGGACATTTTTAGGGGGTTTTGGCGGAAAAAAAATTTTTTTTTTCAAAAATTTTCTAAATCGTTTTAAGGCCTAAATAGGCCATTTTACATGGAAAAAAGGGTCAGGAAACATGTTTGGGGTTCTTCGGGACATTTTTAGGGTGTTTTGGCCGAAAAAAAAATTTTTTTTTCAAAAATTTTCAAAATCGATTTAAGGCCTAAATAGACCATTTTACATGGGGAAAAGGGTCAGGAAACATGTTTGGGGTTCTTCGGGACATTTTTAGGGGGTTTTGGCCGAAAAAAAATTTTTTTTTCAAAAATTTTCAAAATCGATTTAAGGCCTAAATAGGCCATTTTACATGGGAATAAGGGTCTGGAAACATGTTTGGGGTTCTTCGGAACATTTTTAGGGGGTTTTGGCCGAAAAAAAAATTTTTTTTTCAAAAATTTTCAAATTCGATTTAAGGCCTAAATAGGCAATTTTCCATGGGAAAAAGGGTCAGGAAACATGTTTGGGGTTCTTCGGGACATTTTTAGGGGGTTTTGGCCGAAAAAAAAATTTTTTTTTCAAAAATTTTCAAAATCGATTTAAGGCCTAAATAGGCCATTTTACATGGGAATAAGGGTCTGGAAACATGTTTGGGGTTCTTCGGCACATTTTTAGGGGGTTTTGGCCGAAAAAAAAATTTTTTTTTCAAAAATTTTCAAATTCGATTTAAGGCCTAAATACGCCATTTTGCATGGGAAAAAGGGTCAGGAAACATGTTTGGGGTTCTTCGGGACATTTTTAGGGGGTTTTGGCCGAAAAAAAATATTTTTTCAAAAATTTTCAAATTCGATTTAAGGCCTAAATAGGCCATTTTACATGGGAATAGGGGTCAGGAAACATGTTTGGGGTTCTTCGGGACATTTTTAGGGGGTTTTTGCCGAAAAAAAAATTTTTTTTTCAAAAATTTTCAAAATCGATTTTAGGCCTAAATAGGCCATTTTCCATAGGAAAAAGGGTCAGGAAACATGTTTGGGGTTCTTCGGGCAGTTTTTAGGGGGTTTTGGCCGAAAAAAAAATTTTTTTTCAAAAATTTTCAAATTCGATTTAAGGCCTAAATAGGCCATTTTACATGGGAATAGGGGTCAGGAAACATGTTTGGGGTTCTTTGGGACATTTTTAGGGGGTTTTGGCAGAAAAAAAATTTTTTTTTCAAAAATTTTCTAAATCGATTTAAGGCCTAAATAGGCCATTTTACATGGGAATAAGGGTCAGGAAACATGTTTGGGGTTCTTCGGGACATTTTTAGGGGGTTTTGGCCGAAAAAAAATTTTTTTTTTCAAACATTTTCAAAATCGATTTAAGGCCTAAATAGGCCATTTTACATGGGAATAAGGGTCAGGGAACATGTTTGGGGTTCTTCGGGACATTTTTAGGGGGTTTTGGCCGAAAAAAAATTTTTTTTTTCAAAAATTTTCTAAATCGATTTAAGGCCTAAATAGGCCATTTTACATGGGAATAAGGGTCAGGAAACATGTTTGGGGTTCTTCGGGACATTTTTAGGGGGTTTTGGCCGAAAAAAAATTTTTTTTTTCAAAAATTTTCTAAATCGATTTAAGGCCTAAATAGGCCATTTTACATGGGAATAAGGGTCAGGAAACATGTTTGGGGTTCTTCGGGACATTTTTAGGGGGTTTTTGCCGAAAAAAATTTTTTTTTTTTTAAAATTTTGTAAATCGATTTAAGGCCTAAATAGGCCATTTTACATGGGAATAAAGGTCAGGAAATAGTTTGGGGTTCTTCGGGACATTTTTAGGGGGTTTTGGCCGAAAAAAAATTTTTTTTCAAAAATTTTCAAAATCGATTTAAAGCCTAAGTAGGCCATTTTACATGGGAATAAGGGTCAGGAAACATGTTTGGGGTTCTTCGGGACATTTTTAGGGGGTTTTGGCCGAAAAAAAAATTTTTTTTTCAAAAATTTTCACATTCGTTTTAAGGCCTAAATAGGCCATTTTACATGCAAAAAAGGGTCAGGAAACATGTTTGGGGTTCTTCGAGACATTTTTAGGGTGTTTTGGCCGAAAAAAAAATTTTTTTTTCAAAAATTTTCAAAATCGATTTAAGGCCTAAATAGACCATTTTACATGGGGAAAAGGGTCAGGAAACATGTTTGGGGTTCTTCGGGACATTTTTAGGGGGTTTTGGCTGAAAAAAAAAATTTTTTTTCAAAAATTTTCAAATTCGTTTTAAGGCCGAAATAGGCCATTTTACATGAAAAAAAGGGTCAGGAAACATGTTTGGGGTTCTTCGGGACATCTTTAGGGGGTTTTGGCCGAAAAAAAATTTTTTTTTTTTCAAAAATTTTCACATTCGATTTAAGGCCTAAATAGGCCATTTTACATGGGAATAGGGGTCAGGAAACATGTTTGGGGTTATTCGGGACATTTTTAGGGGGTTTTGGCCGAAAAAAAATTTTTTATCAAAAATTTTCAAATTCGATTTATGGCCTAAATAGGCCATTTTACATGGGAATAAGGGTCAGGAAACATGTTTGGGGTCTTTCGGGACATTTTTAGGGGGTTTTGGCCGAAAAAAAAATTTTTTTTTCAAAAATTTTCAAAATCGATTTAAGGCCTAAATAGGCCATTTTACATGGGAATAAGGGTCAGGAAACATGTTTGGGGTTCTTCGGGACATTTTTAGGGGGTTTTGGCCGAAAAAAAATTTTTTTTTTCAAAAATTTTCTAAATCGATTTAAGGCCTAAATAGGCCATTTTACATGGGAATAAGGGTCAGGAAACATGTTAGGGGTTCTTCGGGACATTTTTAGGGGGTTTTTGCCGAAAAAAATTTTTTTTTTTCAAAAATTTTGTAAATCGATTTAAGGCCTAAATAGGCCATTTTACATGGGAATAAAGGTCAGGAAACATGTTTGGGGTTCTTCGGGACATTTTTAGGGGGTTTTGGCCGAAAAAAAATTTTTTTTTCAAAAATTTTCACATTCGTTTTAAGGCCTAAATAGGCCATTTTACATGGAAAAAAGGGTCAGGAAACATGTTTGGGGTTCTTCGGGACATTTTTAGGGGGTTTTGGCCGAAAAAAAAATTTTTTTTTCAAAAATTTTCAAAATCGATTTAAGGCCTAAATAGGCCATTTTACATGGGAATAAGGGTCAGGAAACATGTTTGGGGTTCTTCGGGACATTT
The DNA here is from genome assembly GCA_039566865.1 of Aurelia coerulea. Taxonomy (NCBI): domain Eukaryota; kingdom Metazoa; phylum Cnidaria; class Scyphozoa; order Semaeostomeae; family Ulmaridae; genus Aurelia; species Aurelia coerulea. Next base: position 23,861,140 of record CM076953.1, on the reverse strand, counting down.
TTAGGGGGTTTTGGCGGAAAAAAAATTTTTTTTTTCAAAAATTTTCTAAATCGTTTTAAGGCCTAAATAGGCCATTTTACATGGAAAAAAGGGTCAGGAAACATGTTTGGGGTTCTTCGGGACATTTTTAGGGTGTTTTGGCCGAAAAAAAAATTTTTTTTTCAAAAATTTTCAAAATCGATTTAAGGCCTAAATAGACCATTTTACATGGGGAAAAGGGTCAGGAAACATGTTTGGGGTTCTTCGGGACATTTTTAGGGGGTTTTGGCCGAAAAAAAATTTTTTTTTCAAAAATTTTCAAAATCGATTTAAGGCCTAAATAGGCCATTTTACATGGGAATAAGGGTCTGGAAACATGTTTGGGGTTCTTCGGAACATTTTTAGGGGGTTTTGGCCGAAAAAAAAATTTTTTTTTCAAAAATTTTCAAATTCGATTTAAGGCCTAAATAGGCAATTTTCCATGGGAAAAAGGGTCAGGAAACATGTTTGGGGTTCTTCGGGACATTTTTAGGGGGTTTTGGCCGAAAAAAAATTTTTTTTCAAAAATTTTCAAATTCGATTTAAGGCCTAAATAGGCCATTTTACATGGGAATAAGGGTCAGGAAACATGTTTGGGGTTCTTCGGGACATTTTTAGGGGGTTTTGGCCGAAAAAAAAAATTTTTTTTCAAAAATTTTCAAAATCGATTTTAGGCCTAAATAGGCCATTTTCCATAGGAAAAAGGGTCAGGAAACATGTTTGGGGTTCTTCGGGCAGTTTTTAGGGGGTTTTGGCCGAAAAAAAATTTTTTTTCAAAAATTTTCAAATTCGATTTAAGGCCTAAATAGGCCATTTTACATGGGAATAGGGGTCAGGAAACATGTTTGGGGTTCTTCGGGACATCTTTAGGGGGTTTTGGCCGAAAAAAAAATTTTTTTTTTTCAAAAATTTTCACATTCGTTTTAAGGCCTAAATAGGCCATTTTACATGGAAAAAAGGGTCAGGAAACATGTTTGGGGTTCTTCGGGACATTTTTAGGGGGTTTTGGCCGAAAAAAAATTTTTTTTTTCAAAAATTTTCAAAATCGATTTAAGGCCTAAATAGGCCATTTTACATGGGAATAAGGGTCAGGGATCATGTTTGGGGTTCTTTGGGACATTTTTAGGGGGTTTTGGCCGAAAAAAAATTTTTTTTTTCAAAAATTTTCTAAATCGATTTAAGGCCTAAATAGGCCATTTTACATGGGAATAAGGGTCAGGAAACATGTTTGGGGTTCTTCGTGACATTTTTAGGGGGTTTTGGCCGAAAAAAAATTTTTTTTTTCAAACATTTTCAAAATCGATTTAAGGCCTAAATAGGCCATTTTACATGGGAATAAGGGTCAGGGAACATGTTTGGGGTTCTTCGGGACATTTTTAGGGGGTTTTGGCCGAAAAAAATTTTTTTTTTTCAAAAATTTTCTAAATCGATTTAAGGCCTAAATAGGCCATTTTACATGGGAATAAGGGTCAGGAAACATGTTTGGGGTTCTTCGGGACATTTTTAGGGGGTTTTGGCCGAAAAAAAAAATTTTTTTTCAAAAATTTTCTAAATCGATTTAAGGCCTAAATAGGCCATTTTACATGGGAATAAGGGTCAGGAAACATGTTTGGGGTTCTTCGGGACATTTTTAGGGGGTTTTGGCCGAAAAAAATTTTTTTTTTTCAAAAATTTTGTAAATCGATTTAAGGCCTAAATAGGCCATTTTACATGGGAATAAAGGTCAGGAAACATGTTTGGGGTTCTTCGGGACATTTTTAGGGGGTTTTGGCCGAAAAAAAATTTTTTTTTCAAAAATTTTCAAAATCGATTTAAAGCCTAAGTAGGCCATTTTACATGGGAATAAGGGTCAGGAAACATGTTTGGGGTTCTTCGGGACATTTTTAGGGGGTTTTGGCCGAAAAAAAAAATTTTTTTTCAAAAATTTTCACATTCGTTTTAAGGCCTAAATAGGCCATTTTACATGGAAAAAAGGGTCAGGAAACATGGTTGGGGTTCTTCGGGACATTTTTAGGGTGTTTTGGCCGAAAAAAAAATTTTTTTTTCAAAAATTTTCAAAATCGATTTAAGGCCTAAATAGATCATTTTACATGAGGAAAAGGGTCAGGAAACATGTTTGGGGTTCTTCGGGACATTTTTAGGGGGTTTTGGCCGAAAAAAATTTTTTTTTTCAAAAATTTTCAAAATCGATTTAAGGCCTAAATAGGCCATTTTACATGGGAATAAGGGTCTGGAAACATGTTTGGGGTTCTTCGGAACATTTTTAGGGGGTTTTGGCCGAAAAAAAAATTTTTTTTTCAAAAATTTTCAAATTCGATTTAAGGCCTAAATAGGCCATTTTCTATGGGAAAAAGGGTAAATAGGCCATTAACTCCTGCGGCCAGGTAAACACAGAGAAAGTAGACAAGCTTTGGCAGTTACTTGGGGTCGCATTCAATAAAGTAGTACTCTAAAAATACAACAACTCACGTAGTAATAGTAGTAACTCTCTCCAGCCCGGAGAGACATTCCCTTCTTCCCTACCCGGGAAGTAATAGTAGTAGTAGTAGTATTCCCTTCTTCCCTACCCGGGAAGTAGTAGTAGTAGTATTCCCTTCTTCCCTACCCGGGAAGTAGTAGTAGTAGTAGTAGTAGTAACTCTCTCCTACCCGGAGAGAAAATTCCCTTCTTCCCTCCCTACCCGGGAGTAACTCTCTCCTACCCGGAGAGAAATTCCCTTCTTCCCTCCCTACCCGGGAAGTAGTAGTAGTAGTAGTAGTAGTAACTCTCTCCTACCCGGAGAGAAATTCCCTTCTTCCCTACCCGGGAAGTAGTAGTAGTAGTAGTAATTCTCTCACCACCAGACTCACTTCCCTACTCGGGAAATGACGACCAGTAGTGAGGTTGGACAGACCACCCGCAGGGATAGTGGTAATTGAGCCAAAATGTATATTATGAGGTTTGAACGAAACATTGACCACCATAAGGGTGGTCCAGCCTACGAGTAAACAAATTAAAAATAGACTAATGGCTAACCATAAATAACACTGTGTTGAGTGCGACCCGGCTGGATGAAGCACCAGGAAGAAAAAACCATTGACTCCAATTCGGGGAGATGACAGGGGTGGAGGGAGGGGAAATTTTTAGACGACTGAAACTGATAGATCGAATTTGCACAAGGCAGGAAGAAGTTTGGCCGCGCCTTGATTGAGGGGACTGAGACGATACCGCGCCTTATAAGGCAATGACAACAAATATGGTGACCTGATTGCCTTGTCGTTAAAATACATTTACTCCTTTGGGCGTAAATGTTAACTTAACTCCTGCGGCCAGGTAAACACAGAGAAAGTAGACAAGCTTTGGCAGTTACTTGGGGTCGCATTCAATAAAGTAGTACTCTAAAAATACAACAACTCACGTAGTAATAGTAGTAACTCTCTCCAGCCCGGAGAGACATTCCCTTCTTCCCTACCCGGGAAGTAATAGTAGTAGTAGTAGTATTCCCTTCTTCCCTACCCGGGAAGTAGTAGTAGTAGTATTCCCTTCTTCCCTACCCGGGAAGTAGTAGTAGTAGTAGTAGTAGTAACTCTCTCCTACCCGGAGAGAAAATTCCCTTCTTCCCTCCCTACCCGGGAGTAACTCTCTCCTACCCGGAGAGAAATTCCCTTCTTCCCTCCCTACCCGGGAAGTAGTAGTAGTAGTAGTAGTAGTAACTCTCTCCTACCCGGAGAGAAATTCCCTTCTTCCCTACCCGGGAAGTAGTAGTAGTAGTAGTAATTCTCTCACCACCAGACTCACTTCCCTACTCGGGAAATGACGACCAGTAGTGAGGTTGGACAGACCACCCGCAGGGATAGTGGTAATTGAGCCAAAATGTATATTATGAGGTTTGAACGAAACATTGACCACCATAAGGGTGGTCCAGCCGCCAAAATTACTGCCAAAATACAACCCCAATATTGCCAAAGCCTGTAATGGTTGCCAGGGTTCCGAGCTACAAACTAAAGTACCAATAATAACATTAGGGATACTTCTGATGATGCCATCAGGGGTACAATTATTCTGTCCATAACAGCTGCTCAACCAGCGAAAAGTTGTTCATGAGCTAAACTGGAACTTCAGTAGCAACTGCTGTTGTATCTGCACTAATGTGAGAGCTTTGACTTGTAGGCCTTGTCGGACTGATATGCTGGGAAGTTGTTTCTCAATTGATATTTCATTGGTATGGCTGCACTGACATTTTGTTACTGAGAGTTTTTTGCCTGGTGATTGTGCTGATTCGATATGTGCTGCAGGAGTATTGTAATTAGTCAAGATTCCAAGCTTGAAGTGTTGCATGTGTTAGTTGACATCTATTGGGACCAGTTGGCGGGGGTTTGGTACCTGAAACAAGGAAAAAAAGAAAGAAAGCCGCAAGCCTAACAATTGTTCCAGGGATATGCTGCACACTGACCGCAAATTTGTGATGGACTGCACTGCAAAGACTAAAGGAGTGGGGAGGGGGGGGGGGGGTCAGCAATTGACAGGCCTACTTCATTAGAAGTCTGATACAAGCAAGGAATTGTGTGCTGGTTGACTGGCACAAGCTGTTTGCAACTTTCAGTGATTGACTAGCGGAAAGGCAAAATATGTTAACTGAATGATTGCTTAGTCTTAGAAAGAATTATGACGCTTGTTTGTGTGATTCATCATGTTTGTGTGAACATATGCTTTTGTGACATTACTAGTGCACACATCTGTAAGTCCAGGGGGTTACCTATGTTGCTCAGCCCAGTAAAAACCTACGAGTCAGTTGTTGTTGACTCAGTTTGAAGTAACGGTAGTGGTGGTAACTCTGACCTACCCATAGAGAATTTCCCTACCTGGGGAGTAATAAGTTGTAACTTCCTGAGACTAGGGAATGCAGCTAGCAGAGGTGGTATCAGTGCAAGTACTGTAGTAACTTGACATTCATTCCTAGCCAGGAAAGATTACCATAATCAGCTTACAAACCCAGGTAGTATTCATATAAGACACCATGTCTGCAAGATACATGGTATCTTCTACCTTTCTATAAATAAGACCCGTTTGGTAGCAAAGATAGTTGCTTATCACGATAGTAATGGTGATATGTAAGTGAGTAGCTAAATCATGCGTAGAACTCAAGCTGTAAGTTGTGTGGATGTATGTCAACAAAATATCGATTTTGAGGTTTCGGTGTGAATTTGCAAATTTTTGTTATAAATTGTAAATATACAGTATATTCACCAACTAGATGGATAAAGTCATTGTCTTCATTTGCCTGAAGAAATACCTGTAATAAAAGAGAAAACAGAAACAAAAGGTGGGGGGGGGGGGGTTGCCAGATCCTGGCTGCCATGTAATTTTATTTATTTATTTATTTTTTACTTCCTGCTATTTCCGTTGCTGTCATTGTACACGGACGGACTGGTGTTTTACTTGAACCTGTAATAGAATATGATCAATTAAGTAAAGGGTGGTGGTGTGTTACCTTGAATTCTCTTGCCAAAAGACCACCAACCACCCAGGGTCTAATAGCCGGTAGTGAAGTCAAGTCAAATAAACATAAGTGTTGGACCATATCCCAAGAGGCTGATGAGCAGATGCTTGGCCTGTACAAACCTAAACGGCATTCTTACTGGGAATGTCAACTACTGATATTCCTCTAATTTGTTGTAGTAGTTGTTGTTGTAATTATGCCAGTTATTTTACCCAGATTGTGGAGCTGAAAGTTTGTTGAATGGCGGAGATGTAAATGGACCAGTGGACGAGCTACAACTACTTTAACAAGAATGTTATAAGTTAATTGGTCCCAGTGAGACTCTCCTTATGACAGGTTGTTGGTAGTGCTTGAAAGTTCCGGGCCTTGGAAGCGTATGATCAAACTGTGAGTAAAACCATGGAGCTATATTCCTGCACAGCTGCTATAAATTTATGCTCCGTTGCAGCAGATTCTTGCTGTTTAAGGATTTACCACGATTTTTCCAGGCAGAGGGGGTTTCAATTGATGTTACTGCGGTCAGCAAATACATCTAGCTCACGCTAGGAAAGTTTGCAAAAGGTAACAACTGACCATCTTATCGTCGGGCAGGGAAATATCTAAAGATGCAAGGCCAATTGGCTCATTGAGGGTGTGGGAAGGCGCGTTTGTTACCCATACTACATGCAACGTATTGGATTCTAAAATTTCATTACTATCCACGGTCACTGAGACTTATGCCAAGCAATTACTGCATGATATGATACTAATTCAACCACAAAAACCTTTGACAACAGTTTTGCCAGTAAACCCACTACACAGCAACAGCAACTAATGATGAAACTACATTTTACAGGTATTATAGACATGTTCTGCAAAAGATTAAGTTGTGCTAATTTTGTTGTGTTGTTTCTTTGGTTTGTTTCTTATACATGGGTCCAGGTTGGGGCTTGGTAAGCTTGTTTGTCGCTTGTCTTGGGTTGCATTGCAGGAGCTAAACTTCTGAACCTGGAAAGGCACAATTATGGATTTGGTGCCCAAACAGTAGGTAATCCTTCTTGCTATGCCCAGGTAATAGGCTAACTCAATGGCCTACGAGCTAGTAGAATAGTTGTAGGGATGTTAGTGGATGCTAAGGGACACCTAAAATGTAAGCATTAAAGGAGCAACACCTTGTTGAACCAGGTGACAAGCGAGAGTGAAATGTGATTATGCTTGGAAAATAAAGAAAAAGGGGTCAGGGGGGGGGGCATTATCCTTTTCTCGCCTTACCTAAACAAGTAATTTGTGGTACCTGTACACACCTCGTTTCTACTTCCTTGTTTTTTGTGTTGTTTTGGTTTTGACCTTGAAGAATATATTACCCTGCTAAAAATATTTCTACATACCGCTTGTTCATCAATATTGCTTTGCTGTGCTGATGGGAGGGGCACATCTGCGTTTGCTGAGTGGCTGTATGACCAAGATCTTGCCAGAAAGAAACTGTCCTGACAAACTTGTTGTATGACGAGAGACGGACAAACCAGCAGTTTGGTAGTTATTGTATTGATCAAGTTGATACGTCGTCGTTTCCTAGGTATCTTTAGCCAGAGAGTGAACATGATGTCAACTTGTCGAGGTGGCTTTCGTGCTTTTTTCCAATTGTTAAGCAGGCGCAAGAGGAGAGACCCATTGGCAAAATAGTTTGTTGCAAAATGAGCAAACGGTCCTCTGAACAGCGTCGAGTGGTTCAACTCGCAGGTGATTCTGACTTGTGAAGTCGTAAATTGATGGCGTGTTTGGATAGGAAGATCTCTCAACGAACCAGTACAGGTCCATGTACATACGACAGAGCTTGTGCATGGGGCTACCTTTATCGTCGTACCTTTTGTGTAGATGCGTTTACAGCGAAGGCCACTCCAAGGTCCCTGAGTTCTTCCGGCGGTGACAGACAACAGAGGGTGGGCCTATCTAGGCGTCTGAGTGTCTTGATTGAGTTTGAGTGTCCCTCTTCCACAAAATCCGACACTTCGACAAGAAAGCCAATCTTAACTCCTTGAGCCTTCGAACAGACGGCTCACACTTGATAAATGGCACCAAATAAACGGCAGAAGTTCGCCAAAATCCTGAAATTTTTAGACGACTGAAACTGATAGATCGAATTTGCACAAGGCAGGAAGAAGTTTGGCCGCGCCTTGATTGAGGGGACTGAGACGATACCGCGCCTTATAAGGCAATGACAACAAATATGGTGACCTGATTGCCTTGTCGTTAAAATACATTTACTCCTTTGGGCGTAAATGTTAACTTTTGGGTCAGGAAACATGTTTGGGGTTCTTTGGGCAGTTTTTAGGGGGTTTTGGCCGAAAAAAAATTTTTTTTTTCAAAAATTTTCAAAATCGATTTAAGGCCTAAATAGGCCATTTTACATGGGAATAAGGGTCAGGAAACATGTTTGGGGTTCTTCGGGACATTTTTAGGGGGTTTTGGCCGAAAAAAAAATTTTTTTTTCAAAAATTTTCAAATTCGATTTAAGGCCTAAATAGGCCATTTTACATGGGAATAAGGGTCAGGGATCATGTTTGGGGTTCTTTGGGACATTTTTAGGGGGTTTTGGCCGAAAAAAAATTTTTTTTTTCAAAAATTTTCTAAATCGATTTAAGGCCTAAATAGGCCATTTTACATGGGAATAAGGGTCAGGAAACATGTTTGGGGTTCTTCGGGACATTTTTAGGGGGTTTTGGCCGAAAAAAAATTTTTTTTTTCAAAAATTTTCAAAATCGATTTAAGGCCTAAATAGGCCATTTTACATGGGAATAAGGGTCAGGGAACATGTTTGGGGTTCTTCGGGACATTTTTAGGGGGTTTTGGCCGAAAAAAAATTTTTTTTTTCAAAAATTTTCTAAATCGATTTAAGGCCTAAATAGGCCATTTTACATGGGAATAAGGGTCAGGAAACATGTTTGGGGTTCTTCGGGACATTTTTAGGGGGTTTTGGCCGAAAAAAAAATTTTTTTTTCAAAAATTTTCAAATTCGATTTAAGGCCTAAATAGGCCATTTTACATGGGAATAAGGGTCAGGGATCATGTTTGGTGTTCTTTGGGACATTTTTAGGGGGTTTTGGCCGAAAAAAAATTTTTTTTTTCAAAAATTTTCTAAATCGATTTAAGGCCTAAATAGGCCATTTTACATGGGAATAAGGGTCAGGAAACATGTTTGGGGTTCTTCGGGACATTTTTAGGGGGTTTTGGCCGAAAAGAAATTTTTTTTTTTCAAAAATTTTCAAAATCGATTTAAGGCCTAAATAGGCCATTTTACATGGGAATAAGGGTCAGGGATCATGTTTGGGGTTCTTTGGGACATTTTTAGGGGGTTTTGGCCGAAAAAAAATTTTTTTTTTCAAAAATTTTCAAAATCGATTTAAGGCCTAAATAGGCCATTTTACATGGGAATAAGGGTCAGGAAACATGTTTGGGTTATTTCGGGACATTTTTAGGGGGTTTTGGCCGAAAAAAAATTTTTTTTTTTCAAAAATTTTCAAAATCGATTTAAGGCCTAAATAGGCCATTTTACATGGGAATAAGGGTCAGGGAACATGTTTGGGGTTCTTCGGGACATTTTTAGGGGGTTTTGGCCGAAAAAAAATTTTTTTCTTCAAAAATTTTCTAAATCGATTTAAGGCCTAAATAGGCCATTTTACATGGGAATAAGGGTCAGGAAACATGTTTGGGGTTCTTCGGGACATTTTTAGGGGGTTTTGGCCGAAAAAAAAATTTTTTTTTCAAAAATTTTCAAATTCGATTTAAGGCCTAAATAGGCCATTTTACATGGGAATAAGGGTCAGGGATCATGTTTGGGGTTCTTTGGGACATTTTTAGGGGGTTTTGGCCGAAAAAAAATTTTTTTTTTCAAAAATTTTCTAAATCGATTTAAGGCCTAAATAGGCCATTTTACATGGGAATAGGGGTCAGGAAACATGTTTGGGGTTCTTCGGGACATTTTTAGGGGGTTTTGGCCGAAAAAAAAATTTTTTTTTCAAAAATTTTCAAAATCGATTTTAGGCCTAAATAGGCCATTTTCCATAGGAAAAAGGGTCAGGAAACATGTTTGGGGTTCTTCGGGCAGTATTTAGGGGGTTTTGGCCGAAAAAAAAATTTTTTTTTCAAAAATTTTCAAATTCGATTTAAGGCCTAAATAGGCCATTTTACATGGGAATAAGGGTCAGGGATCATGTTTGGGGTTCTTTGGGACATTTTTAGGGGGTTTTGGCCGAAAAAAAATTTTTTTTTTCAAAAATTTTCTAAATCGATTTAAGGCCTAAATAGGCCATTTTACATGGGAATAAGGGTCAGGAAACATGTTTGGGGTTCTTCGGGACATTTTTAGGGGGTTTTGGCCGAAAAGAAATTTTTTTTTTCAAAAATTTTCAAAATCGATTTAAGGCCTAAATAGGCCATTTTACATGGGAATAAGGGTCAGGGATCATGTTTGGGGTTCTTTGGGACATTTTTAGGGGGTTTTGGCCGAAAAAAAATTTTTTTTTTCAAAAATTTTCTAAATCGATTTAAGGCCTAAATAGGCCATTTTACATGGGAATAAGGGTCAGGAAACATGTTTGGGGTTCTTCGGGACATTTTTAGGGGGTTTTGGCCGAAAAAAAATTTTTTTTTTCAAAAATTTTCAAAATCGATTTAAGGCCTAAATAGGCCATTTTACATGGGAATAAGGGTCAGGGAACATGTTTGGGGTTCTTCGGGACATTTTTAGGGGGTTTTGGCCGAAAAAAAATTTTTTTCTTCAAAAATTTTCTAAATCGATTTAAGGCCTAAATAGGCCATTTTACATGGGAATAAGGGTCAGGAAACATGTTTGGGGTTCTTCGGGACATTTTTAGGGGGTTTTGGCCGAAAAAAAAATCTTTTTTTCAAAAATTTTCAAATTCGATTTAAGGCCTAAATAGGCCATTTTACATGGGAATAAGGGTCAGGGATCATGTTTGGGGTTCTTTGGGACATTTTTAGGGGGTTTTGGCCGAAAAAAAATTTTTTTTTTCAAAAATTTTCTAAATCGATTTAAGGCCTAAATAGGCCATTTTACATAGGAATAGGGGTCAGGAAACATGTTTGGGGTTCTTCGGGACATTTTTAGGGGGTTTTGGCCGAAAAAAAAATTTTTTTTTCAAAAATTTTCAAAATCGATTTTAGGTTTAAATAGGCCATTTTCCATAGGAAAAAGGGTCAGGAAACATGTTTGGGGTTCTTCGGGCAGTATTTAGGGGGTTTTGGCCGAAAAAAAAATTTTTTTTCAAAAATTTTCAAATTCGATTTAAGGCCTAAATAGGCCATTTTACATGGGAATAGGGGTCAGGAAACATGTTTGGGGTTCTTCGGGACATCTTTAGGGGGTTTTGGCCGAAAAAAAAAATTTTTTTTTTCAAAAATTTTCACATTCGTTTTAAGGCCTAAATAGACCATTTTACATGGAAAAAAGGGTCAGGAAACATGTTTGGGGTTCTTCGGGACATTTTTAGGGGGTTTTGGCCGAAAAAAAATTTTTTTTTTCAAAAATTTTCAAAATCGATTTAAGGCCTAAATAGGCAATTTTACATGGGAATAAGGGTCAGGGATCATGTTTGGGGTTCTTTGGGACATTTTTAGGGGGTTTTGGCCGAAAAAAAATTTTTTTTTTCAAAAATTTTCTAAATCGATTTAAGGCCTAAATAGGCCATTTTACATGGGAATAAGGGTCAGGAAACATGTTTGGGGTTCTTCGGGACATTTTTAGGGGGTTTTGGCCGAAAAAAAATTTTTTTTTTCAAACATTTTCAAAATCGATTTAAGGCCTAAATAGGCCATTTTACATGGGAATAAGGGTCAGGGAACATGTTTGGGGTTCTTCGGGACATTTTTAGGGGGTTTTGGCCGAAAAAAATTTTTTTTTTCAAAAATTTTCTAAATCGATTTAAGGCCTAAATAGGCCATTTTACATGGGAATAAGGGTCAGGAAACATGTTTGGGGTTCTTCGGGACATTTTTAGGGGGTTTTGGCCGAAAAAAAATTTTTTTTTTCAAAAATTTTCTAAATCGATTTAAGGCCTTTCACATTCGTTTTAAGGCCTAAATAGGCCATTTTACATGAAAAAAAGGGTCAGGAAACATGTTTGGGGTTCTTCGGGACATTTTTAGGGTGTTTTGGCCGAAAAAAAAATTTTTTTTTCAAAAATTTTCAAAATCGATTTAAGGCCTAAATAGACCATTTTACATGGGGAAAAGGGTCAGGAAACATGTTTGGGGTTCTTCGGGACATTTTTAGGGGGTTTTGGCCGAAAAAAAATTTTTTTTTCAAAAATTTTCAAAATCGATTTAAGGCCTAAATAGGCCATTTTACATGGGAATAGGGGTCAGGAAACATGTTTGGGGTTCTTCGGGACATCTTTAGGGGGTTTTGGCCGAAAAAAAAATTTTTTTTCAAAAATTTTCAAATTCGATTTAAGGCCTAAATAGGCCATTTTACATGGGAATAGGGGTCAGGAAACATGTTTGGGGTTCTTCGGGACATCTTTAGGGGGTTTTGGCCGAAAAAAAAAATTTTTTTTTTCAAAAATTTTCACATTCGTTTTAAGGCCTAAGTAGGCCATTTTACATGGAAAAAAGGGTCAGGAAACATGTTTGGGGTTCTTCGGGACATTTTTAGGGGGTTTTGGCCGAAAAAAAATTTTTTTTTTCAAAAATTTTCAAAATCGATTTAAGGCCTAAATAGGCAATTTTACATGGGAATAAGGGTCAGGGATCATGTTTGGGGTTCTTTGGGACATTTTTAGGGGGTTTTGGCCGAAAAAAAATTTTTTTTTTCAAAAATTTTCTAAATCGATTTAAGGCCTAAATAGGCCATTTTACATGGGAATAAGGGTCAGGAAACATGTTTGGGGTTCTTCGGGACATTTTTAGGGGGTTTTGGCCGAAAAAAAATTTTTTTTTTCAAACATTTTCAAAATCGATTTAAGGCCTAAATAGGCCATTTTACATGGGAATAAGGGTCAGGGAACATGTTTGGGGTTCTTCGGGACATTTTTAGGGGGTTTTGGCCGAAAAAAATTTTTTTTTTCAAAAATTTTCTAAATCGATTTAAGGCCTAAATAGGCCATTTTACATGGGAATAAGGGTCAGGAAACATGTTTGGGGTTCTTCGGGACATTTTTAGGGGGTTTTGGCCGAAAAAAAATTTTTTTTTTCAAAAATTTTCTAAATCGATTTAAGGCCTTTCACATTCGTTTTAAGGCCTAAATAGGCCATTTTACATGGAAAAAAGGGTCAGGAAACATGTTTGGGGTTCTTCGGGACATTTTTAGGGTGTTTTGGCCGAAAAAAAAATTTTTTTTTCAAAAATTTTCAAAATCGATTTAAGGCCTAAATAGACCATTTTACATGGGGAAAAGGGTCAGGAAACATGTTTGGGGTTCTTCGGGACATTTTTAGGGGGTTTTGGCCGAAAAAAAATTTTTTTTTCAAAAATTTTCAAAATCGATTTAAGGCCTAAATAGGCCATTTTACATGGGAATAAGGGTCTGGAAACATGTTTGGGGTTCTTCGGAACATTTTTAGGGGGTTTTGGCCGAAAAAAAAATTTTTTTTTCAAAAATTTTCAAATTCGATTTAAGGCCTAAATAGGCCATTTTCCATGGGAAAAAGGGTCAGGAAACATGTTTGGGGTTCTTCGGGACATTTTTAGGGGGTTTTGGCCGAAAAAAAATTTTTTTTTTCAAAAATTTTCAAATTCGATTTAAGGCCTAAATAGGCCATTTTACATGGGAATTGGGGTCAGGAAACATGTTTGGGGTTCTTCGGGACATTTTTAGGGGGTTTTGGCCGAAAAAAAAATTTTTTTTTCAAAAATTTTCAAAATCGATTTTAGGCCTAAATAGGCCATTTTCCATAGGAAAAAGGGTCAGGAAACATGTTTGGGGTTCTTCGGGCAGTTTTTAGGGGGTTTTGGCCGAAAAAAAATTTTTTTTTTCAAAAATTTTCAAAATCGATTTAAGGCCTAAATAGGCCATTTTATATGGGAATAAGGGTCAGGAAACATGTTTGGGGTTCTTCGGGACATTTTTAGGGGGTTTTGGCCGAAAAAAAAATTTTTTTTTCAAAAATTTTCAAATTCGATTTAAGGCCTAAATAGGCCATTTTACATGGGAAAAGGGTCAGGAAACATGTTTGGGGTTCTTCGGGACATTTTTAGGGGGTTTTGGCCGAAAAAAAATTTTTTTTCAAAAATTTTCAAAATCGATTTAAGGCCTAAATAGGCCATTTTACATGGAAATAAGGGTCTGGAAACATGTTTGGGGTTCTTCGGAACATTTTTAGGGGGTTTTGGCCGAAAAAAAAATTTTTTTTTCAAAAATTTTCAAATTCGATTTAAGGCCTAAATAGGCCATTTTCCATGGGAAAAAGGGTCAGGAAACATGTTTGGGGTTCTTCGGGCATTTTTTAGGGGGTTTTGGCCGAAAAAAAAATTTTTTTTTCAAAAATTTTCAAAATCGATTTTAGGCCTAAATAGGCCATTTTCCATAGGAAAAAGGGTCAGGAAACATGTTTGGGGTTCTTCGGGCAGTTTTTAGGGGGTTTTGGCCGAAAAAAAATTTTTTTTTTCAAAAATTTTCAAAATCGATTTAAGGCCTAAATAGGCCATTTTATATGGGAATAAGGGTCAGGAAACATGTTTGGGGTTCTTCGGGACATTTTTAGGGGGTTTTGGCCGAAAAAAAAATTTTTTTTTCAAAAATTTTCAAATTCGATTTAAGGCCTAAATAGGCCATTTTACATGGGAATAAGGGTCAGGGATCATGTTTGGGGTTCTTTGGGACATTTTTAGGGGGTTTTGGCCGAAAAAAATTTTTTTTTTCAAAAATTTTCTAAATCGATTTAAGGCCTAAATAGGCCATTTTACATCGGAATAAGGGTCAGGAAACATGTTTGGGGTTCTTCGGGACATTTTTAGGGGGTTTTGGCCGAAAAAAAATTTTTTTTTTCAAAAATTTTCTAAATCGATTTAAGGCCTTTCACATTCGTTTTAAGGCCTAAATAGGCCATTTTACATGGAAAAAAGGGTCAGGAAACATGTTTGGGGTTCTTCGGGACATTTTTAGGGTGTTTTGGCCGAAAAAAAAAATTTTTTTTCAAAAATTTTCAAAATCGATTTAAGGCCTAAATAGACCATTTTACATGGGGAAAAGGGTCAGGAAACATGTTTGGGGTTCTTCGGGACATTTTTAGGGGGTTTTGGCCGAAAAAAAATTTTTTTTTCAAAAATTTTCAAAATCAATTTAAGGCCTAAATAGGCCATTTTACATGGGAATAAGGGTCTGGAAACATGTTTGGGGTTCTTCGGAACATTTTTAGGGGGTTTTGGCCGAAAAAAAAATTTTTTTTTCAAAAATTTTCAAATTCGATTTAAGGCCTAAATAGGCCATTTTCCATGGGAAAAAGGGTCAGGAAACATGTTTGGGGTTCTTCGGGACATTTTTAGGGGGTTTTGGCCGAAAAAAAATTTTTTTTTTCAAAAATTTTCAAATTCGATTTAAGGCCTAAATAGGCCATTTTACATGGGAATAGGGGTCAGGAAACATGTTTGGGGATCTTCGGGACATTTTTAGGGGGTTTTGGCCGAAAAAAAAATTTTTTTTTCAAAAATTTTCAAAATCGATTTTAGGCCTAAATAGGCCATTTTCCATAGGAAAAAGGGTCAGGAAACATGTTTGGGGTTCTTCGGGACATTTTTAGGGGGTTTTGGCCGAAAAAAAATTTTTTTTTCAAAAATTTTCAAATTCGATTTAAGGCCTAAATAGGCCATTTTACATGGGAAAAGGGTCAGGAAACATGTTTGGGGTTCTTCGGGACATTTTTAGGGGGTTTTGGCCGAAAAAAAATTTTTTTTCAAAAATTTTCAAAATCGATTTAAGGCCTAAATAGGCCATTTTACATGGAAATAAGGGTCTGGAAACATGTTTGGGGTTCTTCGGAACATTTTTAGGGGGTTTTGGCCGAAAAAAAAATTTTTTTTTCAAAAATTTTCAAATTCGATTTAAGGCCTAAATAGGCCATTTTCCATGGGAAAAAGGGTCAGGAAACATGTTTGGGGTTCTTCGGGACATTTTTAGGGGGTTTTGGCCGAAAAAAAATTTTTTTTTTCAAAAATTTTCAAATTCGATTTAAGGCCTAAATAGGCCATTTTACATGGGAGTAGGGGTCAGGAAACATGTTTGGGGTTCTTCGGGACATTTTTAGGGGGTTTTGGCCGAAAAAAAAATTTTTTTTTCAAAAATTTTCAAAATCGATTTTAGGCCTAAATAGGCCATTTTCCATAGGAAAAAGGGTCAGGAAACATGTTTGGGGTTCTTCGGGCAGTTTTTAGGGGGTTTTGGCCGAAAAAAAATTTTTTTTTTCAAAAATTTTCAAAATCGATTTAAGGCCTAAATAGGCCATTTTATATGGGAATAAGGGTCAGGAAACATGTTTGGGGTTCTTCGGGACATTTTTAGGGGGTTTTGGCCGAAAAAAAAATTTTTTTTTCAAAAATTTTCAAATTCGATTTAAGGCCTAAATAGGCCATTTTACATGGGAATAAGGGTCAGGGATCATGTTTGGGGTTCTTTGGGACATTTTTAGGGGGTTTTGGCCGAAAAAAATTTTTTTTTTCAAAAATTTTCTAAATCGATTTAAGGCCTAAATAGGCCATTTTACATCGGAATAAGGGTCAGGAAACATGTTTGGGGTTCTTCGGGACATTTTTAGGGGGTTTTGGCCGAAAAAAAATTTTTTTTTTCAAAAATTTTCTAAATCGATTTAAGGCCTTTCACATTCGTTTTAAGGCCTAAATAGGCCATTTTACATGGAAAAAAGGGTCAGGAAACATGTTTGGGGTTCTTCGGGACATTTTTAGGGTGTTTTGGCCGAAAAAAAAATTTTTTTTTCAAAAATTTTCAAAATCGATTTAAGGCCTAAATAGACCATTTTACATGGGGAAAAGGGTCAGGAAACATGTTTGGGGTTCTTCGGGACATTTTTAGGGGGTTTTGGCCGAAAAAAAATTTTTTTTTCAAAAATTTTCAAAATCAATTTAAGGCCTAAATAGGCCATTTTACATGGGAATAAGGGTCTGGAAACATGTTTGGGGTTCTTCGGAACATTTTTAGGGGGTTTTGGCCGAAAAAAAAATTTTTTTTTCAAAAATTTTCAAATTCGATTTAAGGCCTAAATAGGCCATTTTCCATGGGAAAAAGGGTCAGGAAACATGTTTGGGGTTCTTCGGGACATTTTTAGGGGGTTTTGGCCGAAAAAAAATTTTTTTTTTCAAAAATTTTCAAATTCGATTTAAGGCCTAAATAGGCCATTTTACATGGGAATAGGGGTCAGGAAACATGTTTGGGGATCTTCGGGACATTTTTAGGGGGTTTTGGCCGAAAAAAAAATTTTTTTTTCAAAAATTTTCAAAATCGATTTTAGGCCTAAATAGGCCATTTTCCATAGGAAAAAGGGTCAGGAAACATGTTTGGGGTTCTTCGGGCAGTTTTTAGGGGGTTTTGGCCGAAAAAAAATTTTTTTTTTCAAAAATTTTCAAAATCGATTTAAGGCCTAAATAGGCCATTTTATATGGGAATAAGGGTCAGGAAACATGTTTGGGGTTCTTCGGGACATTTTTAGGGGGTTTTGGCCGAAAAAAAAATTTTTTTTTCAAAAATTTTCAAATTCGATTTAAGGCCTAAATAGGCCATTTTACATGGGAAAAGGGTTAGGAAACATGTTTGGGGTTCTTCGGGACATTTTTAGGGGGTTTTGGCCGAAAAAAAATTTTTTTTTTCAAAAATTTTCAAATTCGATTTAAGGCCTAAATAGGCCATTTTACATGGGAATAGGGGTCAGGAAACATGTTTGGGGTTCTTCGGGACATTTTTAGGGGGTTTTGGCCGAAAAAAAATTTTTTTTTTCAAAAATTTTCAAAATCGATTTTAGGCCTAAATAGGCCATTTTCCATAGGAAAAAGGGTCAGGAAACATGTTTGGGGTTCTTCGGGCAGTTTTTAGGGGGTTTTGGCCGAAAAAAAATTTTTTTTTTCAAAAATTTTCAAAATCGATTTAAGGCCTAAATAGGCCATTTTATATGGGAATAAGGGTCAGGAAACATGTTTGGGGTTCTTCGGGACATTTTTAGGGGGTTTTGGCCGAAAAAAAAATTTTTTTTTCAAAAATTTTCAAATTCGATTTAAGGCCTAAATAGGCCATTTTACATGGGAATAAGGGTCAGGGATCATGTTTGGGGTTCTTTGGGACATTTTTAGGGGGTTTTGGCCGAAAAAAAATTTTTTTTTTCAAAAATTTTCTAAATCGATTTAAGGCCTAAATAGGCCATTTTACATGGGAATAAGGGTCAGGAAACATGTTTGGGGTTCTTCGGGACATTTTTAGGGGGTTTTGGCCGAAAAAAAATTTTTTTTTTCAAAAATTTTCAAAATCGATTTAAGGCCTAAATAGGCCATTTTACATGGGAATAAGGGTCAGGGAACATGTTTGGGGTTCTTCGGGACATTTTTAGGGGGTTTTGGCCGAAAAAAATTTTTTTTTTCAAAAATTTTCTAAATCGATTTAAGGCCTAAATAGGCCATTTTACATGGGAATAAGGGTCAGGAAACATGTTTGGGGTTCTTCGGGACATTTTTAGGGGGTTTTGGCCGAAAAAAAATTTTTTTTTTCAAAAATTTTCAAATTCGATTTAAGGCCTAAATAGGCCATTTTACATGGGAATAGGGGTCAGGAAACATGTTTGGGGTCATTCGGGACATTTTTAGGGGGTTTTGGCCGAAAAAAATTTTTTTTTTCAAAAATTTTCAAAATCGATTTAAGGCCTAAATAGGCCATTTTACATGGGAATAAGGGTCAGGAAACATGTTTGGGGTTCTTCGGGACATTTTTAGGGGGTTTTGGCCGAAAAAAAAATTTTTTTTTCAAAAATTTTCAAATTCGATTTAAGGCCTAAATAGGCCATTTTACATGGGAATAAGGGTCAGGGATCATGTTTGGGGTTCTTTGGGACATTTTTAGGGGGTTTTGGCCGAAAAAAAAATTTTTTTTTCAAAAATTTTCAAATTCGATTTAAGGCCTAAATAGGCCATTTTACATGGGAATAAGGGTCAGGGATCATGTTTGGGGTTCTTTGGGACATTTTTAGGGGGTTTTGGCCGAAAAAAAATTTTTTTTTTCAAAAATTTTCTAAATCGATTTAAGGCCTAAATAGGCCATTTTACATGGGAATAAGGGTCAGGAAACATGTTTGGGGTTCTTCGGGACATTTTTAGGGGGTTTTGGCCGAAAAAAAATTTTTTTTTTTTCAAAAATTTTCAAAATCGATTTAAGGCCTAAATAGGCCATTTTACATGGGAATAAGGGTCAGGGAACATGTTTGGGGTTCTTCGGGACATTTTTAGGGGGTTTTGGCCGAAAAAAAATTTTTTTTTTCAAAAATTTTCTAAATCGATTTAAGGCCTAAATAGGCCATTTTACATGGGAATAAGGGTCAGGAAACATGTTTGGGGTTCTTCGGGACATTTTTAGGGGGTTTTGGCCGAAAAAAAATTTTTTTTTTCAAAAATTTTCAAAATCGATTTAAGGCCTAAATAGGCCATTTTACATGGGAATAAGGGTCAGGGAACATGTTTGGGGTTCTTCGGGACATTTTTAGGGGGTTTTGGCCGAAAAAAAATTTTTTTTTTCAAAAATTTTCTAAATCGATTTAAGGCCTAAATAGGCCATTTTACATGGGAATAGGGGTCAGGAAACATGTTTGGGGTTCTTCGGGACATCTTTAGGGGGTTTTGGCCGAAAAAAAAAATTTTTTTTTTCAAAAATTTTCACATTCGTTTTAAGGCCTAAAGAGGCCATTTTACATGTAAAAAAGGGTCAGGAAACATGTTTGGGGTTCTTCGGGACATTTTTAGGGGGTTTTGGCCGAAAAAAAATTTTTTTTTTCAAAAATTTTCAAAATCGATTTAAGGCCTAAATAGGCAATTTTACATGGGAATAAGGGTCAGGGATCATGTTTGGGGTTCTTTGGGACATTTTTAGGGGGTTTTGGCCGAAAAAAAATTTTTTTTTTCAAAAATTTTCTAAATCGATTTAAGGCCTAAATAGGCCATTTTACATGGGAATAAGGGTCAGGAAACATGTTTGGGGTTCTTCGAGACATTTTTAGGGGGTTTTGGCCGAAAAAAAATTTTTTTTTTCAAACATTTTCAAAATCGATTTAAGGCCTAAATAGGCCATTTTACATGGGAATAAGGGTCAGGGAACATGTTTGGGGTTCTTCGGGACATTTTTAGGGGGTTTTGGCCGAAAAAAAATTTTTTTTTCAAAAATTTTCTAAATCGATTTAAGGCCTAAATAGGCCATTTTACATGGGAATAAGGGTCAGGAAACATGTTTGGGGTTCTTCGGGACATTTTTAGGGGGTTTTGGCCGAAAAAAAATTTTTTTTTTCAAAAATTTTCTAAATCGATTTAAGGCCTTTCACATTCGTTTTAAGGCCTAAATAGGCCATTTTACATGGAAAAAAGGGTCAGGAAACATGTTTGGGGTTCTTCGGGACATTTTTAGGGTGTTTTGGCCGAAAAAAAAAATTTTTTTTCAAAAATTTTCAAAATCGATTTAAGGCCTAAATAGACCATTTTACATGGGGAAAAAGGTCAGGAAACATGTTTGGGGTTCTTCGGGACATTTTTAGGGGGTTTTGGCCGAAAAAAAATTTTTTTTTCAAAAATTTTCAAAATCGATTTAAGGCCTAAATAGGCCATTTTACATGGGAATAAGGGTCTGGAAACATGTTTGGGGTTCTTCGGAACATTTTTAGGGGGTTTTGGCCGAAAAAAAAATTTTTTTTTCAAAAATTTTCAAATTCGATTTAAGGCCTAAATATGCCATTTTCCATGGGAAAAAGGGTCAGGAAACATGTTTGGGGTTCTTCGGGACATTTTTAGGGGGTTTTGGCCGAAAAAAAATTTTTTTTTTCAAAAATTTTCAAATTCGATTTAAGGCCTAAATAGGCCATTTTACATGGGAATAGGGGTCAGGAAACATGTTTGGGGTTCTTCGGGACATTTTTAGGGGGTTTTGGCCGAAAAAAAAATTTTTTTTTCAAAAATTTTCAAAATCGATTTTAGGCCTAAATAGGCCATTTTCCATAGGAAAAAGGGTCAGGAAACATGTTTGGGGTTCTTCGGGCAGTTTTTAGGGGGTTTTGGCCGAAAAAAAATTTTTTTTTTCAAAAATTTTCAAAATCGATTTAAGGCCTAAATAGGCCATTTTATATGGGAATAAGGGTCAGGAAACATGTTTGGGGTTCTTCGGGACATTTTTAGGGGGTTTTGGCCGAAAAAAAAATTTTTTTTTAAAAATTTTCACAATCGGTTTAAGGCCTAAAATACGCCATTTTACATGGAGAAAAGGGTCAGGGAACATGTTTGGGGTTCTTCGGGACATTTTTAGGGGGTTTTGGCCGAAAAAAGATTTTTTTTTCAAAAATTTTCAAAATCGATTTAAGGCCTAAATAGGCCATTTTACATGGAAATAAGGGTCTGGAAACATGTTTGGGGTTCTTCGGAACATTTTTAGGGGGTTTTGGCCGAAAAAAAAATTTTTTTTTCAAAAATTTTCAAATTCGATTTAAGGCCTAAATAGGCCATTTTCCATAGGAAAAAGGGTCAGGAAACATGTTTGGGGTTCTTCGGGCAGTTTTTAGGGGGTTTTGGCCGAAAAAAAATTTTTTTTTTCAAAAATTTTCAAAATCGATTTAAGGCCTAAATAGGCCATTTTATATGGGAATAAGGGTCAGGAAACATGTTTGGGGTTCTTCGGGACATTTTTAGGGGGTTTTGGCCGAAAAAAAAATTTTTTTTTCAAAAATTTTCAAATTCGATTTAAGGCCTAAATAGGCCATTTTACATGGGAATAAGGGTCAGGGATCATGTTTGGGGTTCTTTGGGACATTTTTAGGGGGTTTTGGCCGAAAAAAAATTTTTTTTTTCAAAAATTTTCTAAATCGATTTAAGGCCTAAATAGGCCATTTTACATGGGAATAAGGGTCAGGAAACATGTTTGGGGTTCTTCGGGACATTTTTAGGGGGTTTTGGCCGAAAAAAAATTTTTTTTTTCAAAAATTTTCAAAATCGATTTAAGGCCTAAATAGGCCATTTTACATGGGAATAAGGGTCAGGGAACATGTTTGGGGTTCTTCGGGAAATTTTTAGGGGGTTTTGGCCGAAAAAAAATTTTTTTTTTCAAAAATTTTCTAAATCGATTTAAGGCCTAAATAGGCCATTTTACATGGGAATAAGGGTCAGGAAACATGTTTGGGGTTCTTCGGGACATTTTTAGGGGGTTTTGGCCGAAAAAAAAATTTTTTTTTCAAAAATTTTCAAATTCGATTTAAGGCCTAAATAGGCCATTTTCCATAGGAATAAGGGTCAGGAAACATGTTTGGGGTTCTTCGGGCAGTTTTTAGGGGGTTTTGGCCGAAAAAAAAATTTTTTTTTCAAAAATTTTCACATTCGTTTTAAGGCCTAAATAGGCCATTTTACATGGAAAAAAGGGTCAGGAAACATGTTTGGGGTTCTTTGGGACATTTTAGGGGGTTTTGGCCGAAAAAAAAATATTTTTTTCAAAAATTTTTAAATTCGATTTAAACCTAAATAGGCCATTTTACATGGGAATAAGGGTCAGGAAACATGTTTGAGGTTCTTCGGGACATTTTTAGGGGGTTTTGGCCGAAAAAAAAATTTTTTTTTCAAAAATTTTCAAAATTGATTTAAGGCCTAAATAGGCCATTTTACATGGGAATAAGGGTCAGGAAACATGTTTGGGGTTCTTCGGGACATTTTTAGGGGGTTTTGGCCGAAAAAAAAATTTTTTTTTCAAAAATTTTCAAATTCGATTTAAGGCCTAAATAGGCCATTTTACATGGGAATAAGGGTCAGGGATCATGTTTGGGGTTCTTTGGGACATTTTTAGGGGGTTTTGGCCGAAAAAAAAATTTTTTTTTCAAAAATTTTCAAATTCGATTTAAGGCCTAAATAGGCCATTTTACATGGGAATAAGGGTCAGGGATCATGTTTGGGGTTCTTTGGGACATTTTTAGGGGGTTTTGGCCGAAAAAAAATTTTTTTTTTCAAAAATTTTCTAAATCGATTTAAGGCCTAAATAGGCCATTTTACATGGGAATAAGGGTCAGGAAACATGTTTGGGGTTCTTCGGGACATTTTTAGGGGGTTTTGGCCGAAAAAAAATTTTTTTTTTCAAAAATTTTCAAAATCGATTTAAGGCCTAAATAGGCCATTTTACATGGGAATAAGGGTCAGGGAACATGTTTGGGGTTCTTCGGGACATTTTTAGGGGGTTTTGGCCGAAAAAAAATTTTTTTTTTCAAAAATTTTCTAAATCGATTTAAGGCCTAAATAGGCCATTTTACATGGGAATAAGGGTCAGGAAACATGTTTGGGGTTCTTCGGGACATTTTTAGGGGGTTTTGGCCGAAAAAAAAATTTTTTTTTCAAAAATTTTCAAAATCGATTTTAGGCCTAAATAGGCCATTTTCCATAGGAAAAAGGGTCAGGAAACATGTTTGGGGTTCTTCGGGCAGTTTTTAGGGGGTTTTGGCCGAAAAAAAAATTTTTTTTCAAAAATTTTCAAATTCGATTTAAGGCCTAAATAGGCCATTTTACATGGGAATATGGGTCAGGAAACATGTTTGGGGTTCTTCGGGACATCTTTAGGGGGTTTTGGCCGAAAAAAAAATTTTTTTTTTTTCAAAAATTTTCACATTCGTTTTAAGGCCTAAATAGGCCATTTTACATGGAAAAAAGGGTCAGGAAACATGTTTGGGGTTCTTTGGGACATTTTTAGGGGGTTTTTTGCGGAAAAAAAAATTTTTTTTCAAAAATTTTCAAAATCGATTTAAGGCCTAAATAGACCATTTTACATGGGAAAAAGGGTCAGAAAACATGTTTTGGGTTCTTCGGGACATTTTTAGGGGGTTTTGGCCGAAAAAAAAATTTTTTTTCAAAAATTTTCAAATTCGATTTAAGGCTTAAATAGGCCATTTTACATGGGAATAAGGGTCAGGGATCATGTTTGGGGTTCTTTGGGACATTTTTAGGGGGTTTTGGCCGAAAAAAAATTTTTTTTTTCAAAAATTTTCTAAATCGATTTAAGGCCTAAATAGGCCATTTTACATGGGAATAAGGGTCAGGGAACATGTTTGGGGTTCTTTGGGACATTTTTAGGGGGTTTTGGCCGAAAAAAAATTTTTTTTTTCAAAAATTTTCTAAATCGATTTAAGGCCTAAATAGGCCATTTTACATGGGAATAAGGGTCAGGAAACATGTTTGGGGTTCTTCGGGACATTTTTAGGGGGTTTTGGCCGAAAAAAATTTTTTTTTTTCAAAAATTTTCTAAATCGATTTAAGGCCTAAATAGGCCATTTTACATGGGAATAAGGGTCAGGAAACATGTTTGGGGTTCTTCGGGACATTTTTAGGGGGTTTTGGCCGAAAAAAAAATTTTTTTTTCAAAAATTTTCAAATTCGATCTAAGGCCTAAATAGGCCATTTTACATGGGAATAAGGGTCAGGGATCATGTTTGGGGTTCTTTGGGACATTTTTAGGGGGTTTTGGCCGAAAAAAAATTTTTTTTTCAAAAATTTTCAAAATCGATTTAAGGCCTAAATAGGCCATTTTACATGGGAATAAGGGTCAGGAAACATGTTTGGGGTTCTTCGGGACATTTTTAGGGGGTTTTAACCGAAAAAAAATTTTTATTTTCAAAAATTTTCAAAATCGATTTAAGGCCTAAATAGGCCATTTTACATGGGAATAAGGGTCAGGGAACATGTTTGGGGTTCTTTGGGACATTTTTAAGGGGTTTTGGCGGAAAAAAAATTTTTTTTCAAAAATTTTCAAAATCGATTTAAGGCCTAAATAGGCCATTTTACATGGGAATAGGGGTCAGGAAACATGTTTGGGGTTCTTCGGGACATTTTTAGGGGGTTTTGGACGAAAAAAAATTTTTTTTTTCAAAAATTTTCACATTCGTTTTAAGGCCTAAATAGGCCATTTTACATGGGAATAAGGGTCAGGAAACATGTTTGGGGTTCTTCGGGACATTTTTAGGGGGTTTTGGCGGAAAAAAAAAATTTTTTTTCAAAAATTTTCAAAATCGATTTAAGGCCTAAATAGACCATTTTACATGGGAAAAAGGGTCAGAAAACATGTTTTGGGTTCTTCGGGACATTTTTAGGGGGTTTTGGCCGAAAAAAAAATTTTTTTTTCAAAAATTTTCAAATTCGATTTAAGGCCTAAATAGGCCATTTTCCATAGGAATAAGGGTCAGGAAACATGTTTGGGGTTCTTCGGGCAGTTTTTAGGGGGTTTTGGCCGAAAAAAAAAATTTTTTTTTTCAAAAATTTTCACATTCGTTTTAAGGCCTAAATAGGCCATTTTACATGGAAAAAAGGGTCAGGAAACATGTTTGGGGTTCTTTGGGACATTTTAGGGGGTTTTGGCCGAAAAAAAAATATTTTTTTCAAAAATTTTTAAATTCGATTTAAACCTAAATAGGCCATTTTACATGGGAATAAGGGTCAGGAAACATGTTTGAGGTTCTTCGGGACATTTTTAGGGGGTTTTGGCCGAAAAAAAAATTTTTTTTTCAAAAATTTTCAAAATTGATTTAAGGCCTAAATAGGCCATTTTACATGGGAATGGTCAGGAATTACAAGGGTCAGGAAACATGTTTGGGGTTCTTCGGGACATTTTTAGCGGGTTTTGGCCGAAAAAAGTTTTTTTTTTTTCAAAAATTTTCAAAATTGATTTAAGGCCTAAATAGGCCATTTTACATGGGAATAAGGGTCAGGAAACATGTTTGGGGTTCTTCGGGACATTTTTAGGGGGTTTTGGCTGAAAAAAAAATTTTTTTTTCAAAAATTTTCAAATTCGATTTAAGGCCTAAATAGGCCATTTTATATGGGAAAAAGGGTCAGGAAACATGTTTGGGGTTCTTCGGGACATTTTTAGGGGGTTTTGGCCGAAAAAAAAAATTTTTTTTCAAAAATTTTCAAAATCGATTTAAGGCCTAAATAGACCATTTTACATGGGAAAAGGGTCAGAAAACATGTTTTGGGTTCTTCGGGACATTTTTAGGGGGTTTTGGCCGAAAAAAAAATTTTTTTTTCAAAAATTTTCAAATTCGATTTAAGGCCTAAATAGGCCATTTTCCATAGGAATAAGGGTCAGGAAACATGTTTGGGGTTCTTTGGGCAGTTTTTAGGGGGTTTTGGCCGAAAAAAAAATTTTTTTTTCAAAAATTTTCACATTCGTTTTAAGGCCTAAATAGGCCATTTTACATGGAAAAAAGGGTCAGGAAACATGTTTGGGGTTCTTTGGGACATTTTAGGGGGTTTTGGCCGAAAAAAAAATATTTTTTTCAAAAATTTTTAAATTCGATTTAAACCTAAATAGGCCATTTTACATGGGAATAAGGGTCAGGAAACATGTTTGAGGTTCTTCGGGACATTTTTAGGGGGTTTTGGCCGAAAAAAAAATTTTTTTTTCAAAAATTTTCAAAATTGATTTAAGGCCTAAATAGGCCATTTTACATGGGAATGGTCAGGAATTACAAGGGTCAGGAAACATGTTTGGGGTTCTTCGGGACATTTTTAGCGGGTTTTGGCCGAAAAAAGTTTTTTTTTTTTCAAAAATTTTCAAAATTGATTTAAGGCCTAAATAGGCCATTTTACATGGGAATAAGGGTCAGGAAACATGTTTGGGGTTCTTCGGGACATTTTTAGGGGGTTTTGGCTGAAAAAAAAATTTTTTTTTTCAAAAATTTTCAAATTCGATTTAAGGCCTAAATAGGCCATTTTATATGGGAAAAAGGGTCAGGAAACATGTTTGGGGTTCTTCGGGACATTTTTAGGGGGTTTTGGCCGAAAAAAAAAATTTTTTTTCAAAAATTTTCAAAATCGATTTAAGGCCTAAATAGGCCATTTTACATGGGAATAAGGGTCAAGAAACATGTTTGGGGTTCTTCGGGACATTTTTAGGGGGTTTTGGCCGAAAAAAAATTTTTTTTCAAAAATTTTCAAAATCGATTTAAGGCCTAAATAGGCAATTTTACATGGGAATAAGGGTCAGGAAACATGTTTGGGGTTCTTCGGACATTTTTAGGGGGTTTTGGCCGAGAAAAAATTTTTTTTTTCAAAAATTTTCAAAATCGATTTAAGGCCTAAATAGGCCATTTTACATGGGAATAAGGGTCAAGAAACATGTTTGGGGTTCTTCGGGACATTTTTAGGGGGTTTTGGCCGAAAAAAAAATTTTTTTTTCAAAAATTTTCAAAATTGATTCAAGGCCTAAATAGGCCATTTTACATGGGAATAAGGGTCAGGAAACATGTTTGGGGTTCTTCAGGACATTTTTAGGGGGTTTTGGCCGAAAAAAAAAAATTTTTTCAAAAATTTTCAAAATCGATTTAAGGCCTACATAGGCCATTTTACATGGGAATGAGGGTCAGGAAACATGTTTGGGGTCCTTCGGGACATTTTTAGGTGGTTTTGGCCGTAAAAAAAATTTATTTTTCAAAAATTTTCAAAATCGATTTAAGGCCTAAATAGGCCATTTTACATGGGAATAAGGGTAAGGAAACATGTTTGGGGTCCTTCGGGACGTTTTTAGGGGGTTTTGGCCGAAAAAAAAAATTTTTTTCAAAAATTTTCAAATTCGATTTAAGGCCTACATAGGCAATTTTACATGGGAATAAGGGTCAGGAAACATGTTTGGGGTTCTTCGGACATTTTTAGGGGGTTTTGGCCGAGAAAAAAATTTTTTTTTCAAAAATTTTCAAAATCGATTTAAGGCCTAAATAGGCCATTTTACATGGGAATAAGGGTCAAGAAACATGTTTGGGGTTCTTCGGGACAATTTTAGGGGGTTTTGGCCGTAAAAAAATTTTTTTTTCAAAAATTTTCAAAATTGATTTAAGGCCTAAATAGGCCATTTTACATGGGAATAAGGGTCAGGAAACATGTTTGAGGTTCTTCGGGACATTTTTAGGGGGTTTTGGCCGAAAAAAAAATTTTTTTTTTAAAAATTTTCAAAATCGATTTAAGGCCTAAATAGGCCATTTTACATGGGAATAAGGGTCAGGAAACATGTTTGGGGTTCTTCGGGACATTTTTAGGGGGTTTTGGCCGAAAAAAAAATTTTTTTCAAAAATTTTCAAAATCGATTTAAGGCCTAAATAGGCCATTTTACATGGGAATAAGGGTCAGGAAACATGTTTGGGGTTCTTCGGGACATTTTTAGGGGGTTTTGGCCGAAAAAAAAAATTTTTTTCAAAAATTTTCAAATTCGATTTAAGGCCTACATAGGCAATTTTACATGGGAATAAGGGTCAGGAAACATGTTTGGGGTTCTTCGGACATTTTTAGGGGGTTTTGGCCGAGAAAAAAATTTTTTTTTCAAAAATTTTCAAAATCGATTTAAGGCCTAAATAGGCCATTTTACATGGGAATAAGGGTCAAGAAACATGTTTGGGGTTCTTCGGGACATTTTTAGGGGGTTTTGGCCGAAAAAAAATTTTTTTTTCAAAAATTTTCAAAATCGATTTAAGGCCTAAATAGGCCATTTTACATGGGAATAAGGGTCAGGAAACATGTTTGGGGTTCTTCGGGACATTTTTAGGGGGTTTTGGCCGAAAAAAAATTCTTTTTTCAAAAATTTTCAAAATCGATTTAAGGCCTAAATAGGCCATTTTACATGGGAATAAGGGTCAGGAAACATGTTTGGGGTTCTTCGGGACATTTTTAGGGGGTTTTGGCTGAAAAAAAAATTTTTTTTTCAAAAATTTTCAAAATCGATTTAAGGCCTAAATAGGCCATTTTACATGGGAATAAGGGTCAGGAAACATGTTTGGGGTTCTTCGGGACATTTTTAGGGGGTTTTGGCCGAGAAAAAATTTTTTTTTTCAAAAATTTTCAAAATCGATTTAAGGCCTAAATAGGCCATTTTACATGGGAATAAGGGTCAAGAAACATGTTTGGGGTTCTTCGGGACATTTTTAGGGGGTTTTGGCCGAAAAAAAAATTTTTTTTTCAAAAATTTTCAAAATTGATTTAAGGCCTAAATAGGCCATTTTACATGGGAATAAGGGTCAGGAAACATGTTTGGGGTTCTTCGGGACATTTTTAGGGGGTTTTGGCCGAAAAAAAAAATTTTTTTCAAAAATTTTCAAATTCGATTTAAGGCCTAAATAGGCCATTTTACATGGGAATAAGGGTCAAGAAACATGTTTGGGGTTCTTCGGGACATTTTTAGGGGGTTTTGGCCGAAAAAAAAATTTTTTTTTCAAAAATTTTCAAAATTGATTTAAGGCCTAAATAGGCCATTTTACATGGGAATAAGGGTCAGGAAACATGTTTGGGGTTCTTCGGGACATTTTTAGGGGGTTTTGGCCGAAAAAAAAAATTTTTTTTCAAAAATTTTCAAATTCGATTTAAGGCCTAAATAGGCCATTTTACATGGGAATAAGGGTCAGGAAACATGTTTGGGGTTCTTCGGGACATTTTTAGGGGGTTTTGGCCGAAAAAAAAATTTTTTTTCAAAAATTTTCAAAATCGATTTAAGGCCTAAATAGGCCATTTTACATGGGAAAAAGGGTCAGAAAACATGTTTTGGGTTCTTCGGGACATTTTTAGGGGGTTTTGGCCGAAAAAAAAATTTTTTTTTCAAAAATTTTCAAATTCGATTTAAGGCCTAAATAGGCCATTTTACATGGGAATAAGGGTCAGGAAACATGTTTGGGGTTCTTCGGGACATTTTTAGGGGGTTTTGGCCGAAAAAAAAAAATTTTTTTTTTCAAAAATTTTCACATTCGTTTTAAGGCCTAAATAGGCCATTTTACATGGAAAAAAGGGTCAGGAAACATGTTTGGGGTTCTTTGGGACATTTTTAGGGGGTTTTGGCCGAAAAAAAAATTTTTTTTTCAAAAATTTTCAAATTCGATTTAAGGCCTAAATAGGCCATTTTACATGGGAATAAGGGTCAGGAAACATGTTTGAGGTTCTTCGGGACATTTTTAGGGGGTTTTGGCCGAAAAAAAAATTTTTTTTTCAAAAATTTTCAAAATCGATTTAAGGCCTAAGTAGGCCATTTTACATGGGAATAGGAATTACAAGGGTCAGGAAACATGTTTGGGGTTCTTCGGGACATTTTTAGGGGGTTTTGGCCGAAAAAAAAATTTTTTTTTCAAAAATTTTCAAAATCGATTTAAGGCCTAAATAGGCCATTTTACATGGGAATAAGGGTCAGGAAACATGTTTGGGGTTCTTCGGGACATTTTTAGGGGGTTTTGGCCGAAAAAAAAATTTTTTTTTCAAAAATTTTCAAATTCGATTTAAGGCCTAAATAGGCCATTTTACATGGGAATAAGGGTCAGGAAACATGTTTGGGGTTCTTCGGGACATTTTTAGGGGGTTTTGGCCGAAAAAAAAAATTTTTTTTCAAAAATTTTCAAAATCGATTTAAGGCCTAAATAGGCCATTTTACATGGGAATAAGGGTCAAGAAACATGTTTGGGGTTCTTCGGGACATTTTTAGGGGGTTTTGGCCGAAAAAAAATTTTTTTTTCAAAAATTTTCAAAATCGATTTAAGGCCTAAATAGGCCATTTTACATGGGAATAAGGGTCAGGAAACATGTTTGGGGTTCTTCGGGACATTTTTAGGGGGTTTTGGCCGAAAAAAAATTTTTTTTTTCAAAAATTTTCAAAATCGATTTAAGGCCTAAATAGGCCATTTTACATGGGAATAAGGGTCAAGAAACATGTTTGGGGTTCTTCGGGACATTTTTAGGGGGTTTTGGCCGAAAAAAAAATTTTTTTTTCAAAAATTTTCAAAATTGATTTAAGGCCTAAATAGGCCATTTTACATGGGAATAAGGGTCAGGAAACATGTTTGGGGTTCTTCGGGACATTTTTAGGGGGTTTTGGCCGAAAAAAAAAATTTTTTTTCAAAAATTTTCAAATTCGATTTAAGGCCTAAATAGGCCATTTTACATGGGAATGAGGGTCAGGAAACATGTTTGGGGTTCTTCGGGACATTTTTAGGTGGTTTTGGCCGAAAAAAAAATTTATTTTTCAAAAATTTTCAAAATCGATTTAAGGCCTAAATAGGCCATTTTACATGGGAATAAGGGTCAGAAAACATGTTTGGGGTTCTTCGGGACATTTTTAGGGGGTTTTGGCCGAAAAAAAAATTTTTTTTTCAAAAATTTTCAAAATCGATTTAAGGCCTAAATAGGCCATTTTACATGGGAATAAGGGTCAGGAAACATGTTTGGGGTTCTTCGGGACATTTTTAGGGGGTTTTGGCCGAAAAAAAATTTTTTTTTCAAAAATTTTCAAAATCGATTTAAGGCCTAAATAGGCCATTTTACATGGGAATAAGGGTCAGGAAACATGTTTGGGGTTCTTCGGGACATTTTTAGGGGGTTTTGGCCGAGAAAAAATTTTTTTTTTCAAAAATTTTCAAAATCGATTTAAGGCCTAAATAGGCCATTTTACATGGGAATAAGGGTCAAGAAACATGTTTGGGGTTCTTCGGGACATTTTTAGGGGGTTTTGGCCGAAAAAAAAATTTTTTTTTCAAAAATTTTCAAATTCGATTTAAGGCCTAAATAGGCCATTTTACATGGGAATAAGGGTCAGGAAACATGTTTGGGGTTCTTCGGGACATTTTTAGGGGGTTTTGGCCGAAAAAAAATTTTTTTTCAAAAATTTTCAAAATCGATTTAAGGCCTAAATAGGCCATTTTACATGGGAATAAGGGTCAGGAAACATGTTTGGGGTTCTTCGGGACATTTTTAGGGGGTTTTGGCCGAAAAAAAATTTTTTTTTCAAAAATTTTCAAAATCGATTTAAGGCCTAAATAGGCCATTTTACATGGGAATAAGGGTCAGAAAACATGTTTGGGGTTCTTCGGGACATTTTTAGGGGGTTTTGGCCGAAAAAAAAATTTTTTTTTCAAAAATTTTCAAATTCGATTTAAGGCCTAAATAGGCCATTTTACATGGGAATAAGGGTCAGGAAACATGTTTGGGGTTCTTCGGGACATTTTTAGGGGGTTTTGGCCGAAAAAAAATTTTTTTTTCAAAAATTTTCAAAATCGATTTAAGGCCTAAATAGGCCATTTTACATGGGAATAAGGGTCAAGAAACATGTTTGGGGTTCTTCGGGACATTTTTAGGGGTTTTGGCCGAAAAAAAAATTTTTTTTTCAAAAATTTTCAAAATTGATTTAAGGCCTAAATAGGCCATTTTACATGGGAATAAGGGTCAGGAAACATGTTTGGGGTTCTTCGGGACATTTTTAGGGGGTTTTGGCCGAAAAAAAAATTTTTTTTTCAAAAATTTTCAAATTCGATTTAAGGCCTAAATAGGCCATTTTACATGGGAATAAGGGTCAGGAAACATGTTTGGGGTTCTTCGGGACATTTTTAGGGGGTTTTGGCCGAGAAAAAAATTTTTTTTCAAAAATTTTCAAAATCGATTTAAGGCCTAAATAGGCCATTTTACATGGGAATAAGGGTCAAGAAACATGTTTGGGGTTCTTCGGGACATTTTTAGGGGGTTTTGGCCGAAAAAAAAATTTTTTTTTCAAAAATTTTCAAAATCGATTTAAGGCCTAAATAGGCCATTTTACATGGGAATAAGGGTCAGGAAACATGTTTGGGGTTCTTCGGGACATTTTTAGGGGGTTTTGGCCGAAAAAAAAATTTTTTTTTCAAAAATTTTCAAAATCGATTTAAGGCCTAAATAGGCCATTTTACATGGGAATAAGGGTCAGGAAACATGTTTGGGGTTCTTCGGGACATTTTTAGGGGGTTTTGGCCGAAAAAAAAAATTTTTTTTCAAAAATTTTCAAAATCGATTTAAGGCCTAAATAGGCCATTTTACATGGGAATAAGGGTCAGGAAACATGTTTGGGGTTCTTCGGGACATTTTTAGGGGGTTTTGGCCGTAAAAAAAATTTTTTTTTCAAAAATTTTCAAAATCGATTTAAGGCCTAAATAGGCCATTTTACATGGGAATAAGGGTCAGGAAACATGTTTGGGGTTCTTCGGGACATTTTTAGGGGGTTTTGGCCGAAAAAAAAATTTTTTTTCAAAAATTTTCAAATTCGATTTAAGGCCTAAATAGGCCATTTTACATGGGAATAAGGGTCAGGAAACATGTTTGGGGTTCTTCGGGACATTTTTAGGGGGTTTTGGCCGAAAAAAAAATTTTTTTTTCAAAAATTTTCAAAATCGATTTAAGGCCTAAATAGGCCATTTTACATGGGAATAAGGGTCAGGAAACATGTTTGGGGTTCTTCGGGACATTTTTAGGGGGTTTTGGCCGAAAAAAAATTTTTTTTTCAAAAATTTTCAAAATCGATTTAAGGCCTAAATAGGCCATTTTACATGGGAATAAGGGTCAAGAAACATGTTTGGGGTTCTTCGGGACATTTTTAGGGGGTTTTGGCCGAAAAAAAAATTTTTTTTTTAAAAATTTTCAAAATCGATTTAAGGCCTAAATAGGCCATTTTACATGGGAATAAGGGTCAGGAAACATGTTTGGGGTTCTTCGGGACATTTTTAGGGGGTTTTGGCCGAAAAAAAAATTTTTTTTTCAAAAATTTTCAAAATCGATTTAAGGCCTAAATAGGCCATTTTACATGGGAATAAGGGTCAGGAAACATGTTTGGGGTTCTTCGGGACATTTTTAGGGGGTTTTGGCCGAAAAAAAAAATTTTTTTTCAAAAATTTTCAAATTCGATTTAAGGCCTAAATAGGCCATTTTACATGGGAATAAGGGTCAGGAAACATGTTTGGGGTTCTTCGGGACATTTTTAGGGGGTTTTGGCCGAAAAAAAAATTTTTTTTTCAAAAATTTTCAAAATCGATTTAAGGCCTAAATAGGCCATTTTACATGGGAATAAGGGTCAAGAAACATGTTTGGGGTTCTTCGGGACATTTTTAGGGGGTTTTGGCCGAAAAAAAATTTTTTTTTCAAAAATTTTCAAAATCGATTTAAGGCCTAAATAGGCCATTTTACATGGGAATAAGGGTCAGAAAACATGTTTGGGGTTCTTCGGGACATTTTTAGGGGGTTTTGGCCGAAAAAAAATTTTTTTTCAAAAATTTTCAAAATCGATTTAAGGCCTAAATAGGCCATTTTACATGGGAATAAGGGTCAGGAAACATGTTTGGGGTTCTTCGGGACATTTTTAGGGGGTTTTGGCCGAGAAAAAATTTTTTTTTTCAAAAATTTTCAAAATCGATTTAAGGCCTAAATAGGCCATTTTACATGGGAATAAGGGTCAAGAAACATGTTTGGGGTTCTTCGGGACATTTTTAGGGGGTTTTGGCCGAAAAAAAAATTTTTTTTTCAAAAATTTTCAAAATTCGATTTAAGGCCTAAATAGGCCATTTTACATGGGAATAAGGGTCAGGAAACATGTTTGGGGTTCTTCGGGACATTTTTAGGGGGTTTTGGCCGAAAAAAAAAATTTTTTTTTCAAAAATTTTCAAATTCGATTTAAGGCCTAAATAGGCCATTTTACATGGGAATAAGGGTCAAGAAACATGTTTGGGGTTCTTCGGGACATTTTTAGGGGGTTTTGGCCGAAAAAAAAATTTTTTTTTCAAAAATTTTCAAAATTCGATTTAAGGCCTAAATAGGCCATTTTACATGGGAATAAGGGTCAGGAAACATGTTTGGGGTTCTTCGGGACATTTTTAGGGGGTTTTGGCCGAAAAAAAAAATTTTTTTCAAAAATTTTCAAATTCGATTTAAGGCCTAAATAGGCCATTTTACATGGGAATAAGGGTCAGGAAACATGTTTGGGGTTCTTCGGGACATTTTTAGGGGGTTTTGGCCGAAAAAAAAATTTTTTTTCAAAAATTTTCAAAATCGATTTAAGGCCTAAATAGGCCATTTTACATGGGAATAAGGGTCAGGAAACATGTTTGGGGTTCTTCGGGACATTTTTAGGGGGTTTTGGCCGAAAAAAAAATTTTTTTTTCAAAAATTTTCAAATTCGATTTAAGGCCTAAATAGGCCATTTTACATGGGAATAAGGGTCAGGAAACATGTTTGGGGTTCTTCGGGACATTTTTAGGGGGTTTTGGCCGAAAAAAAAAAATTTTTTTTTTCAAAAATTTTCAAATTCGATTTAAGGCCTAAATAGGCCATTTTACATGGGAAAAAGGGTCAGGAAACATGTTTGGGGTTCTTCGGGACATTTTTAGGGGGTTTTGGCCGAAAAAAAAATTTTTTTTTCAAAAATTTTCAAATTCGATTTAAGGCCTAAATAGGCCATTTTACATGGGAATAAGGGTCAGGAAACATGTTTGAGGTTCTTCGGGACATTTTTAGGGGGTTTTGGCCGAAAAAAAAATTTTTTTTTCAAAAATTTTTTAAATTCGATTTAAGGCCTAAATAGGCCATTTTACATGGGAATAAGGGTCAGGAAACATGTTTGGGGTTCTTCGGGACATTTTTAGGGGGTTTTGGCCGAAAAAAAAATTTTTTTTTCAAAAATTTTCAAAATTGATTTAAGGCCTA
This sequence comes from Aurelia coerulea, assembly GCA_039566865.1. Lineage (NCBI taxonomy): Eukaryota > Metazoa > Cnidaria > Scyphozoa > Semaeostomeae > Ulmaridae > Aurelia > Aurelia coerulea. The sequence continues at coordinate 23,825,990 of CM076953.1, read as the reverse complement.
AATAGGCCATTTTACATGGGAATAAGGGTCAGGAAACATGTTTGGGGTTCTTCGGGACATTTTTAGGGGGTTTTGGCTGAAAAAAAAATTTTTTTTTCAAAAATTTTCAAATTCGATTTAAGGCCTAAATAGGCCATTTTACATGGGAATAAGGGTCAGGAAACATGTTTGGGGTTCTTCGGGACATTTTTAGGGGGTTTTGGCCGAAAAAAAAAATTTTTTTTCAAAAATTTTCAAAATCGATTTAAGGCCTAAATAGGCCATTTTACATGGGAATAAGGGTCAAGAAACATGTTTGGGGTTCTTCGGGACATTTTTAGGGGGTTTTGGCCGAAAAAAAATTTTTTTTTCAAAAATTTTCAAAATCGATTTAAGGCCTAAATAGGCCATTTTACATGGGAATAAGGGTCAGGAAACATGTTTGGGGTTCTTCGGGACATTTTTAGGGGGTTTTGGCCGAAAAAAAATTTTTTTTTTCAAAAATTTTCAAATTCGATTTAAGGCCTAAATAGGCCATTTTACATGGGAATAAGGGTCAAGAAACATGTTTGGGGTTCTTCGGGACATTTTTAGGGGGTTTTGGCCGAAAAAAAAATTTTTTTTTCAAAAATTTTCAAAATTGATTTAAGGCCTAAATAGGCCATTTTACATGGGAATAAGGGTCAGGAAACATGTTTGGGGTTCTTCGGGACATTTTTAGGGGGTTTTGGCCGAAAAAAAAAATTTTTTTCAAAAATTTTCAAATTCGATTTAAGGCCTAAATAGGCCATTTTACATGGGAATAAGGGTCAGGAAACATGTTTGGGGTCCTTCGGGACATTTTTAGGTGGTTTTGGCCGAAAAAAAAATTTTTTTTCAAAAATTTTCAAAATCGATTTAAGGCCTAAATAGGCCATTTTACATGGGAATAAGGGTCAGGAAACATGTTTGGGGTTCTTCGGGACATTTTTAGGGGGTTTTGGCCGAAAAAAAATTTTTTTTTCAAAAATTTTCAAAATCGATTTAAGGCCTAAATAGGCCATTTTACATGGGAATAAGGGTCAGGAAACATGTTTGGGGTTCTTCGGGACATTTTTAGGGGGTTTTGGCCGAAAAAAAAATTTTTTTTTCAAAAATTTTCAAAATCGATTTAAGGCCTAAATAGGCCATTTTACATGGGAATAAGGGTCAGGAAACATGTTTGGGGTTCTTCGGGACATTTTTAGGGGGTTTTGGCCGAAAAAAAAATTTTTTTTTCAAAAATTTTCAAAATCGATTTAAGGCCTAAATAGGCCATTTTACATGGGAATAAGGGTCAGGAAACATGTTTGGGGTTCTTCGGGACATTTTTAGGGGGTTTTGGCCGAAAAAAAATTTTTTTTTTCAAAAATTTTCAAAATCGATTTAAGGCCTAAATAGGCCATTTTACATGGGAATAAGGGTCAAGAAACATGTTTGGGGTTCTTCGGGACATTTTTAGGGGGTTTTGGCCGAAAAAAAAATTTTTTTTTCAAAAATTTTCAAATTCGATTTAAGGCCTAAATAGGCCATTTTACATGGGAATAAGGGTCAGGAAACATGTTTGGGGTTCTTCGGGACATTTTTAGGGGGTTTTGGCCGTAAAAAAATTTTTTTTTCAAAAATTTTCAAAATCGATTTAAGGCCTAAATAGGCCATTTTACATGGGAATAAGGGTCAGGAAACATGTTTGGGGTTCTTCGGGACATTTTTAGGGGGTTTTGGCCGAAAAAAAATTTTTTTTTCAAAAATTTTCAAAATCGATTTAAGGCCTAAATAGGCCATTTTACATGGGAATAAGGGTCAGGAAACATGTTTGGGGTTCTTCGGGACATTTTTAGGGGGTTTTGGCCGAAAAAAAAATTTTTTTTTTCAAAAATTTTCAAATTCGATTTAAGGCCTAAATAGGCCATTTTACATGGGAATAAGGGTCAGGAAACATGTTTGGGGTTCTTCGGACATTTTTAGGGGGTTTTGGCCGAAAAAAAATTTTTTTTTCAAAAATTTTCAAAATCGATTTAAGGCCTAAATAGGCCATTTTACATGGGAATAAGGGTCAGGAAACATGTTTGGGGTTCTTCGGGACATTTTTAGGGGGTTTTGGCCGTAAAAAAAATTTTTTTTTCAAAAATTTTCAAAATTGATTTAAGGCCTAAATAGGCCATTTTACATGGGAATAAGGGTCAGGAAACATGTTTGGGGTTCTTCGGGACATTTTTAGGGGGTTTTGGCCGAAAAAAAAACATTTTTTTCAAAAATTTTCAAATTCGATTTAAGGCCTAAATAGGCCATTTTACATGGGAATAAGGGTCAGGAAACATGTTTGGGGTTCTTCGGGACATTTTTAGGGGGTTTTGGCCAAAAAAAAATTTTTTTTCAAAAATTTTCAAAATCGATTTAAGGCCTAAATAGGCCATTTTACATGGGAATAAGGGTCAGGAAACATGTTTGGGGTTCTTCGGGACATTTTTAGGGGGTTTTGGCCGAAAAAAAAATTTTTTTTTCAAAAATTTTCAAAATCGATTTAAGGCCTAAATAGGCCATTTTACATGGGAATAAGGGTCAGGAAACATGTTTGGGGTTCTTCGGGACATTTTTAGGGGGTTTTGGCCGAAAAAAAAATTTTTTTTTCAAAAATTTTCAAATTCGATTTAAGGCCTAAATAGGCCATTTTACATGGGAATAAGGGTCAGGAAACATGTTTGGGGTTCTTCGGGACATTTTTAGGGGGTTTTGGCCGAAAAAAAAAATTTTTTTTCAAAAATTTTCAAAATCGATTTAAGGCCTAAATAGGCCATTTTACATGGGAATAAGGGTCAGGAAACATGTTTGGGGTTCTTCGGGACATTTTTAGGGGGTTTTGGCCGAAAAAAAATTTTTTTTTCAAAAATTTTCAAAATCGATTTAAGGCCTAAATAGGCCATTTTACATGGGAATAAGGGTCAGGAAACATGTTTGGGGTTCTTCGGGACATTTTTAGGGGGTTTTGGCCGAAAAAAAAATTTTTTTTTCAAAAATTTTCAAATTCGATTTAAGGCCTAAATAGGCCATTTTACATGGGAATAAGGGTCAGGAAACATGTTTGAGGTTCTTCGGGACATTTTTAGGGGGTTTTGGCCGAAAAAAAAATTTTTTTTTCAAAAATTTTCAAAATCGATTTAAGGCCTAAATAGGCCATTTTACATGGGAATAAGGGTCAGGAAACATGTTTGGGGTTCTTTCGGGACATTTTTAGGGGGTTTTGGCCGTAAAAAAAATTTTTTTTTCAAAAATTTTCAAATTCGATTTAAGGCCTAAATAGGCCATTTTACATGGGAATAAGGGTCAAGAAACATGTTTGGGGTTCTTCGGGACATTTTTAGGGGGTTTTGGCCGAAAAAAAAATTTTTTTTTCAAAAATTTTCAAAATTGATTTAAGGCCTAAATAGGCCATTTTACATGGGAATAAGGGTCAGGAAACATGTTTGGGGTTCTTCGGGACATTTTTAGGGGGTTTTGGCCGAAAAAAAAAATTTTTTTTCAAAAATTTTCAAAATCGATTTAAGGCCTAAATAGGCCATTTTACATGGGAATAAGGGTCAGGAAACATGTTTGGGGTTCTTCGGGACATTTTTAGGGGGTTTTGGCCGAAAAAAAAAATTTTTTTTCAAAAATTTTCAAATTCGATTTAAGGCCTAAATAGGCCATTTTACATGGGAATAAGGGTCAGGAAACATGTTTGGGGTTCTTCGGGACATTTTTAGGGGGTTTTGGCCGAAAAAAAATTTTTTTTTCAAAAATTTTCAAAATCGATTTAAGGCCTAAATAGGCCATTTTACATGGGAATAAGGGTCAGGAAACATGTTTGGGGTTCTTCGGGACATTTTTAGGGGGTTTTGGCCGAAAAAAAAAATTTTTTTTCAAAAATTTTCAAATTCGATTTAAGGCCTAAATAGGCCATTTTACATGGGAATAAGGGTCAGGAAACATGTTTGAGGTTCTTCGGGACATTTTTAGGGGGTTTTGGCCGAAAAAAAATTTTTTTTTTCAAAAATTTTCAAAATCGATTTAAGGCCTAAATAGGCCATTTTACATGGGAATAAGGGTCAGGAAACATGTTTGGGGTTCTTCGGGACATTTTTAGGGGGTTTTGGCCGAAAAAAAATTTTTTTTTCAAAAATTTTCAAAATTGATTTAAGGCCTAAATAGGCCATTTTACATGGGAATAAGGGTCAGGAAACATGTTTGGGGTTCTTCGGGACATTTTTAGGGGGTTTTGGCCGAAAAAAAAAATTTTTTTTCAAAAATTTTCAAAATCGATTTAAGGCCTAAATAGGCCATTTTACATGGGAATAAGGGTCAGGAAACATGTTTGGGGTTCTTCGGGACATTTTTAGGGGGTTTTGGCCGAAAAAAAATTTTTTTTTCAAAAATTTTCAAAATCGATTTAAGGCCTAAATAGGCCATTTTACATGGGAATAAGGGTCAGGAAACATGTTTGGGGTTCTTCGGGACATTTTTAGGGGGTTTTGGCCGAAAAAAAAATTTTTTTTTCAAAAATTTTCAAAATCGATTTAAGGCCTAAATAGGCCATTTTACATGGGAATAAGGGTCAGGAAACATGTTTGGGGTTCTTCGGGACATTTTTAGGGGGTTTTGGCCGAAAAAAAATTTTTTTTTCAAAAATTTTCAAAATCGATTTAAGGCCTAAATAGGCCATTTTACATGGGAATAAGGGTCAGGAAACATGTTTGGGGTTCTTCGGGACATTTTTAGGGGGTTTTGGCCGAAAAAAAAATTTTTTTTTCAAAAATTTTCAAATTCGATTTAAGGCCTAAATAGGCCATTTTACATGGGAATAAGGGTCAGGAAACATGTTTGGGGTTCTTCGGGACATTTTTAGGGGGTTTTGGCCGAAAAAAAAATTTTTTTTTCAAAAATTTTCAAATTCGATTTAAGGCCTAAATAGGCCATTTTACATGGGAATAAGGGTCAGGAAACATGTTTGGGGTTCTTCGGGACATTTTTAGGGGGTTTTGGCCGAAAAAAAAAATTTTTTTTCAAAAATTTTCAAAATCGATTTAAGGCCTAAATAGGCCATTTTACATGGGAATAAGGGTCAGAAAACATGTTTGGGGTTCTTCGGGACATTTTTAGGGGGTTTTGGCCGAAAAAAAAAATTTTTTTCAAAAATTTTCAAATTCGATTTAAGGCCTAAATAGGCCATTTTACATGGGAATAAGGGTCAAGAAACATGTTTGGGGTTCTTCGGGACATTTTTAGGGGGTTTTGGCCGAGAAAAAAATTTTTTTTTCAAAAATTTTCAAAATCGATTTAAGGCCTAAATAGGCCATTTTACATGGGAATAAGGGTCAGGAAACATGTTTGGGGTTCTTCGGGACATTTTTAGGGGGTTTTGGCCGAAAAAAAATTTTTTTTTTCAAAAATTTTCAAATTCGATTTAAGGCCTAAATAGGCCATTTTACATGGGAATAAGGGTCAGGAAACATGTTTGGGGTTCTTCGGGACATTTTTAGGGGGTTTTGGCCGTAAAAAAAAATTTTTTTTTCAAAAATTTTCAAAATCGATTTAAGGCCTAAATAGGCCATTTTACATGGGAATAAGGGTCAGGAAACATGTTTGGGGTTCTTCGGGACATTTTTAGGGGGTTTTGGCCGAAAAAAAATTTTTTTTTCAAAAATTTTCAAAATCGATTTAAGGCCTAAATAGGCCATTTTACATGGGAATAAGGGTCAGGAAACATGTTTGGGGTTCTTCGGGACATTTTTAGGGGGTTTTGGCCGAAAAAAAAAATTTTTTTTCAAAAATTTTCAAAATCGATTTAATGCCTAAATAGGCCATTTTACATGGGAATAAGGGTCAAGAAACATGTTTGGGGTTCTTCGGGACATTTTTAGGGGGTTTTGGCCGAAAAAAAAATTTTTTTTTCAAAAATTTTCAAAATTGATTTAAGGCCTAAATAGGCCATTTTACATGGGAATAAGGGTCAGGAAACATGTTTGGGGTTCTTCGGGACATTTTTAGCGGGTTTTGGCCGAAAAAAAAATTTTTTTTTCAAAAATTTTCAAATTCGATTTAAGGCCTAAATAGGCCATTTTACATGGGAATAAGGGTCAGGAAACATGTTTGGGGTTCTTGGGGACATTTTTAGGGGGTTTTGGCCGAAAAAAAATTTTTTTTTTCAAAAATTTTTAAATTCGATTTAAGGCCTAAATAGGCCATTTTACATGGGAATAAGGGTCAGGAAACATGTTTGGGGTTCTTCGGGACATTTTTAGGGGGTTTTGGCCGAAAAAAAAATTTTTTTTTCAAAAATTTTCAAAATCGATTTAAGGCCTAAATAGGCCATTTTACATGGGAATAAGGGTCAGGAAACATGTTTGGGGTTCTTCGGGACATTTTTAGCGGGTTTTGGCCGAAAAAAAAATTTTTTTTCAAAAATTTTCAAATTCGATTTAAGGCCTAAATAGGCCATTTTACATGGGAATAAGGGTCAGGAAACATGTTTGGGGTTCTTCGGGACAATTTTAGGGGGTTTTGGCCGAAAAAAAAAATTTTTTTTCAAAAATTTTCAAAATCGATTTAAGGCCTAAATAGGCCATTTTACATGGGAATAAGGGTCAGGAAACATGTTTGGGGTTCTTCGGGACATTTATAGGGGGTTTTGGCCGAAAAAAAATTTTTTTTTTCAAAAATTTTCAAAATCGATTTAAGGCCTAAATAGGCCATTTTACATGGGAATAAGGGTCAGGAAACATGTTTGGGGTTCTTCGGACATTTTTAGGGGGTTTTGGCCGAAAAAAAATTTTTTTTTTCAAAATCGATTTAAGGCCTAAGTAGGCCATTTTACGTGGGAATAAGGGTCAGGAAACATGTTTGGGGTTCTTCGGGACATTTTTAGGGGGTTTTGGCCGAAAAAAAAATTTTTTTCAAAATCGATTTAAAGGAGAATTCCGGGATAATTTCATGTCAATCTCAAAAGGGGTAGTTGAAGGTGATAAAAATCATCGTAAAAATATTTTTTGTAAATGATGTATAGTTTCCAAGTAATTGCGCTTTGAAATCGTCGTTTTGCTGCGGGACAATTCTCGGTTGTTCTCATTTCCGAGAATTAATCGCCTATTGTGATGTCATTTGTGATCAGTGGTTTCCTGCACGCGATCAAAAGCCAACATAAGTGCGGTGTGTGCGTTGTTGATAAAAGTTTTCACTGCAGCCCTTGGCAAGAGATTTCCTTTGAGATGGTTCATTGTAGTGCCTGTAGTGCACATAACTGCTTAGAAGATAGCAGGAAGAGAAAAGTAGGTCGAAAAAAGAACACGGTGATGCCGAAAATGCTGCTACAACGAGAGATTCAGTGCCAGGGCCTAGCCGACCACCACCAAAGAAAGCATTCTTCCAGTTCCCATCGGATCCTGCTTCACAGAAAGCTTAGGTAGCAAAATTAAATCTTTTAATTTTAGAGTCAAAGCTTAATCTAAATTATGCCAACACCAATTCGAAGAAGGCCCAAAACTGATAGAATCGCTGAGACTAAAAGGAACCAAGCCCGGGGGGGCTACTTAGTATATTTTGCTGACGCGATGTGCACTCCTTTCCGGGTATCGTTTTCGCCTCTTTTTTCCAACGCCGGGTATCAAAAGAAGGCAATTTTTCTAAAGCCGGTTGTCTAAAGTTTCATTTTATTGTTTTTAGACAAATTTTAACGTTTTAGGGTATCCTTTTCGCCGATTTTTCCTAAAACCGGCTATCATTTCGAGGGAAAATTTCTAAAGCCGGGTGAAAAATTTTTTTCTTGGAGTGCACACCCCTGTACAATGGAAAGTCAAGTACACCCCCCGGGGAACCAAGCGCCCTTCCTTGAAACGCGGTTAGATCCCGACGACAAAACGCGATGAGTCCCGAGTTGCTGGATGTTCACCTCTTGTCGATCAAATAAGCAACGTCAACAGAGGTACCTTGTCAGTCACCAAGGGGGGGGGGGGGTACTCAGGTATATTTAGGATATGGGTGCTCATGCTGAGGTACAACGCACCAACCCAAAAAAATAATTTCTTCCATGAAAATAGACGCAAAAAGTAATTTTTCCGACCTTCCATACCCAAAAGTTATGAAGTCAGTATCTAAAATCTGCAGAAAAGTGCCTACCCTGGGTACCAGAGCCAAAGCAAAATTAAAGAAAGAAAACAAGGAAAATTATTTAAGAAAGGGAAGGAAGGGAAGGAAGAGGGAATGTTTTTTCTCTTATTTCCTTTTTTATTTCTTTTATTTTCAATTTTTGGCCTTTTTTCTTATCTCCTTTTTTTAGTTCTTTTATTTCTAATTTTTGGCTCTGGCACCCATGGTAAAAAGTGCCACAACTGATTAGATTTCTCATAATGTATTTAGATATTTAAGTTTTTTGATTTTAGTAATGTTACTTGATTTCTCTCATCTGTGCTTTCCAAGCCTGTGCCTAATCCACCTGACAAACTGTTTGTATCTGATGTATGATCTGTACAACCTGCAACGAAAAGCAATGCACTTGGCTAAGCTAGGTTTTCTATATTCCTCTTTATCAGTGGAAGTTGTAAAACATTACCCTTCTCGTTCTGTTTACAATGGGTTTGACCTGGGCATTATACACTCATTTTTTATAAGAAACCAAGGTCCGTGGCTGGTAGGCAGTTTCTTAAATTTTTGGGTGATTTTGCTGCCAAAAGTTTTTTATGTGTTTCTTATACTTTTAATACCCGAAGTGTAGAATTAATTTTGTTTTGTCTGAAGGGCTCCCAAATCACTTAGTATGATCTCAAAACAAGTAAATAACTTAATTTGCACTCAAAATAATGTCCAAACAGAACTTCAGTGTATTGATACAATGCTGTCAGGACAACAGCTTGGTTCAAGCAGATTTCTTTGAAGTCACCATTGTCAGAAATGCAGACAGGATTATTTTCATCAGCTTTCAATCTGACTCTCAATATCTCTCGACGGCATAAAATTTCCCGACCTGTTGGCATTTGCGAACAGTTTCCACACTCGCTCCTGAAAATAGTTGTTGATAGGCCTAGGCAGCCTAGATAACTAACTCTCCCTTGCAGATGTTGCCTTTAAAATGCCTCCTGGTTTGCATATCAATGCTTCGTTACTCGCTCCTGTATCAGAAAAATAAATTCAGTTAATCGATAACATGTTTTCTTACCATGCTGTGTTACCAATTCGCTCCAGATTGAAATCTGGTTCTTCCTCTTTCGCTGCTGTCCTCGATGAAAAATTTAGCTGCTGTCCTCTCAGTTGACTGCTGTTCGCTTTCTCGGTCCGTGTATCTTCTCCACCAGGCTCAAAGATGAAAGCTTGCAGTTGATAACGATAGATTGTAATTATCTCGTCCTCGAATAGATCTTCTTCAGAACTGTGAGCCATTTTATCAGCAAGAATAAGACTGGAAAGGATTCAAACCAAACAACTTTATCACACTCAGCCACAGTACTGATTGAGATGTTGCTCAATACCACTGATCACATTTGACGTCACAGTGTCCCGCGGGATAAAAGCGCAATCAAACCCGTGCTTTCTCGGAAATGGACTCGGGGTGGTGTTTGGGGGCCGATAACTCCAAATCTGTTAGGAATTTCGCAAAATTTTTTTCAGAAATGATTTCAGCGCCCCGAGATAGATCTAAAATGCCGAAGTCAAAATTATCCCGGAATTCTCCTTTAAGGCCTAAATAGGCCATTTTACATGGGAATAAGGGTCAGGAAACATGTTTGGGGTTCTTCGGGACATTTTTAGGGGGTTTTGGCCGAAAAAAAAATTTTTTTTCAAAAATTTTCAAAATCGATTTAAGGCCTAAATAGGCCATTTTACATGGGAATAAGGGTCAGGAAACATGTTTGGGGTTCTTCGGGACATTTTTAGGGGGTTTTGGCCGAAAAAAAAATTTTTTTTTTTTCAAAATCGATTTAAGGCCTAAGTAGGCCATTTTACGTGGGAATAAGGGTCAGGAAACATGTTTGGGGTTCTTCGGGACATTTTTAGGGGGTTTTGGCCGAAAAAAAAAATTTTTTTCAAAAATTTTCAAATTCGATTTAAGGCCTAAATAGGCCATTTTACATGGGAATAAGGGTCAAGAAACATGTTTGGGGTTCTTCGGGACATTTTTAGGGGGTTTTTGCCAAAAAAAAATCTCTTTTTCAAAAATTTTCAAAATCGATTTAAGGCCTAAATAGGCCATTTTACATGGGAATAAGGTTCAGGAAACATGTTTGGGGTTCTTCGGGACATTTGTAGGGGGTTTTGGCCGACAAAAAAAATTTTTTTTTCAAAAATTTTCAAAATCGATTTAAGGCCAAATAGGCCATTTTATATGGGAATAAGGGTCAGGAAACATGTTTGGGGTTCTTCGAGACATTTTAGGGGGTTTTGGCCGAAAAAAAATTTTTTTTCAAAAATTTTCAAAATCGATTTAAGGCAAAAATAGGCCATTTTACATGGGAATAAGGGTCAGGGAACATGTTTGGGGTTCTTCGGGACATTTTTAGGGGGTTTTGGCCGAAAAAAAAATTTTTTTTTCAAACATTTTCAAAATTGATTTAAGGCCTAAATAGGCCATTTTACATGGGAATAAGGGTCAGGAAACATGTTTGGGGTTCTTCGGGACATTTTTAGCGGGTTTTGGCCGAAAAAAAAATTTTTTTTTCAAAAATTTTCAAATTCGATTTAAGGCCTAAATAGGCCATTTTACATGGGAATAAGGGTCAGGAAACATGTTTGGGGTTCTTCGGGACATTTTTAGGGGGTTTTGGCCGAAAAAAAAAATTTTTTTTCAAAAATTTTCAAAATCGATTTAAGGCCTAAATAGGCCATTTTACATGGGAATAAGGGTCAGGAAACATGTTTGGGGTTCTTCGGGACATTTATAGGGGGTTTTGGCCGAAAAAAAATTTTTTTTTTCAAAAATTTTCAAAATCGATTTAAGGCCTAAATAGGCCATTTTACATGGGAATAAGGGTCAGGAAACATGTTTGGGGTTCTTCGGGACATTTTTAGGGGGTTTTGGCCGAAAAAAAAATTTTTTTTTCAAAATCGATTTAAGGCCTAAATAGGCCATTTTACGTGGGAATAAGGGTCAGGAAACATGTTTGGGGTTCTTCGGGACATTTTTAGGGGGTTTTGGCCGAAAAAAAATTTTTTTTTTCAAAAATTTTCAAAATCGATTTAAGGCCTAAATAGGCCATTTTACATGGGAATAAGGGTCAGGAAACATGTTTGGGGTTCTTTGGGACATTTTTAGGGGGTTTTGGCCGAAAAAAAAAATTTTTTTTTCAAAAATTTTCAAAATCGATTTAAGGCCTAAGTAGGCCATTTTACATGGGAATAAGGGTCAGGAAACATGTTTGGGGTTCTTCGGGACATTTTTAGGGGGTTTTGGCCGAAAAAAAAATTTTTTTTTCAAAAATTTTCAAAATCGATTTAAGGCCTAAGTAGGCCATTTTACATGGGAATAAGGGTCAGGAAACATGTTTGGGGTCTTTCGGGACATTTTTAGGGGGTTTTGGCCGAAAAAAAAATTTTTTTCAAAAATTTTCAAAATCGATTTAAGGCCTAAATAGGCCATTTTACATGGGAATAAGGGTCAGGAAACATGTTTGGGGTTCTTCGGGACATTTTTAGGGGGTTTTGGCCGAAAAAAAAATTTTTTTTTTCAAAAATTTTCAAAATCGATTTAAGGCCTAAATAGGCCATTTTACATGGGAATAAGGGTCAGGAAACATGTTTGGGGTTCTTCGGGACATTTTTAGGGGGTTTTGGCCGAAAAAAAAATTTTTTTTTTTTCAAAATCGATTTAAGGCCTAAGTAGGCCATTTTACGTGGGAATAAGGGTCAGGAAACATGTTTGGGGTTCTTCGGGACATTTTTAGGGGGTTTTGGCCGAAAAAAAAATTTTTTTCAAAAATTTTCAAATTCGATTTAAGGCCTTAATAGGCCATTTTACATGGGAATAAGGGTCAAGAAACATGTTTGGGGTTCTTCGGGACATTTTTAGGGGGTTTTGGCCGAAAAAAAAATTTTTTATAAAAATTTTCAAAATCGATTTAAGGCCAAAATAGGCCATTTTACACGGGAATAAGGGTCAGGAAACATGTTTGGGGTTCTTCGGGACATTTTTAGGGGGTTTTGGCCGAAATAAAAATTTTTTTTTCAAAAGTTTTCAAATTCGTTTTAAGGCCTAAGTAGGCCATTTTACATGAGAATAAGGGTTCAGGAAACATGTTTGGGGTTCTTTGGGACAATTTTAGGGGGTTTTGGCCGAAAAAAAAAATTTTTTTTCAAAAATTTTCAAATTCGATTTAAGGCCTAAGTAGGCCATTTTACATGGGAATAAGGGTCAGGAAACATGTTTGGGGTTCTTCGGGACATTTTTAGGGGGTTTTGGCCAAAAAAAAAATTTTATTTCAAAAATTTTCAAAATCGATTTAAGGCCTAAGTAGGCCACTTTACATGGGAATAAGGGTCAGGAAACATGTTTGGGGTTCTTCGGGACATTTTTAGGGGGTTTTGGCCGAAAAAAAAATCTTTTTTTCAAAAATTTTCAAAATCGATTTAAGGCCTAAATAGGCCATTTTACATGGGAATAAGGTTCAGGAAACATGTTTGGGGTTCTTCGGGACATTTGTAGGGGGTTTTGGCCGACAAAAAAAATTTTTTTTTCAAAAATTTTCAAAATCGATTTAAGGCCTAAATAGGCCATTTTACATGGGAATAAGGGTCAGGAAACATGGTTGGGGTTCTTCGGGACATTTTTAGGGGTTTTGGCCGAAAAAAAAATTTTTTTTTCAAAAATTTTCAAATTCGATTTAAGGCCTAAATAGGCCATTTTACATGGGAATAAGGGTCAGGAAACATGTTTGGGGTTCTTCGGGACATTTTTAGGGGGTTTTGGGCGGAAAAAAAAATTTTTTTCAAAAATTTTCAAATTCGATTTAAGGCCTAAATAGGCCATTTTACATGGGGATAAGGGTCAGGAAACATGTTTGGGGTTCTTCGAGACATTTTTAGGGGGTTTTGGCCGAAAAAAAAATTTTTTTTCAAAAATTTTCGAATTCGATTTAAGGCCTAAATAGGCCATTTTACATGGGAATAAGGGTCAGGAAACATGTTTGGGGTTCTTCAAGACATTTTTAGGGGGTTTTGGCCTAAAAAAAATTTTTTTTTCAAAAATTTTCAAAATCGATTTAAGGCATAAATAGGCCATTTTACATGGGAATAAGGGTCAGGAAACATGTTTGGGGTTCTTTGGGACATTTTTAGGGGGTTTTGGCCGAAAAAAAAAATTTTTTTTCAAAAATTTTCAAAATCGATTTAAGGCCTAAATAGGCCATTTTACATGGGAATAAGGGTCAGGAAACATGTTTGGGGTTCTTCGGGACATTTTTAGGGGGTTTTTGCCAAAAAAAAAATTTTTTTTTCAAAAATTTTCAAAATCGATTTAAGGCCTAAGTAGGCCATTTTACATGGGAATAAGGGTCAGGAAACATGTTTGGGGTTCTTCGGGACATTTTTAGGGGGTTTTGGCCGAAAAAAAAAATTTTTTTTCAAAAATTTTCAAATTCGATTTAAGGCCAAATAGGCCATTTTATATGGGAATAAGGGTCAGGAAACATGTTTGGGGTTCTTCGAGACATTTTAGGGGGTTTGGGCCGAAAAAAAAATTTTTTTTCAAAAATTTTCAAAATCGATTTAAGGCAAAAATAGGCCATTTTACATGGGAATAAGGGTCAGGGAACATGTTTGGGGTTCTTCGGGACATTTTTAGGGGGTTTGGGCCGAAAAAAAAAATTTTTTTCAAAAATTTTCAAAATCGATTTAAGGCCTAAATAGGCCATTTTACATGGGAATAAGGGTCAGGAAACATGTTTGGGGTTCTTCGGGACATTTTTAGGGGGTTTTGGCTGAAAAATTCTGGTCCATGTTTATTTTCCATTGAAATTTAAATTCTATTTCTAAAATTGGCAATTGTATTGAATTCAAATTTCAATTACAAAAAAATCATGGAACAGAACTGAACAAGGAATTCTATTCCCACACAAACCCCTTACCAGCATTTTCCTAACTTCTGGCTCTTAAAGATGACTGATCTTACCAAACAAAAAGTTGATATCTAAGTTAGCCCTTGACAGATAGATAAACGTTTCAGCTTTGAATATTGGCCGCATGCATTTGATTCCACAGCCCGCTAAACGCGTCAACTTTTTATGACGTCATTCAATAGGATTTAGGAAGATATTAAAGGCAGTCCGTCACGCATCTGATTGGGTGATAAGGGCAATACAAAGAATAGGAAAATTGAATGGCTACTGATCAGCCTTCTGTTGTGCCAAATGCATAAATTCACAAAAACATCAGTTTTGTTGAGCTCTGATTTCGTTGCGGCCAATCAGATACGTGACAGACTGCCTTTAATTTTTCAAAACTTTCCATGAACTCTTTCAATAAAAAAAGAAGCCATCATTTCGAAAATAATAATCAAGGTATCAATTTAGTTTGCCATGCAACAATAACAACGAAATAACGTAAATCCCTTTCCACAAATTCAGGCAACGAAAGTGGCGTTGAAATTATATCCCGCAATTTTAAAGATATGAGATCCATACTGAACAGTAATAAACATCTGAATAACATCAATCAGTTAAATACTTGCTTATCACAATTATTTGATTGATAGATAGATTGATGGATAGATTCGTAAATTGATTAAATGAAATCACAGCAATTCCATTCCAGAAACCTGTTTTAAATATTCCATAACCATAATGAATGTTGTGTTTATGATTCAATAATATAATTCAATATTTCTTAAATTTAGCAACTGTTTCAACAATTATTTCAGGAAACTACCTTGCTGGCGATACATCTTGGAAATCCTTTTCGATAAGTTCCTCCAAATGAACTGACGACAATGGTGTAATCTTTTGTTCTCCATTGTAACCCTGTGTACCTGTTACAGATATGAAGAAAGGCAAGAGTTCAAAGACCGAGGTTATTTGTCTCATTTCCAAAGGGTGTTCAACTGTCAATGCTTTTTGTTCTGCATCAGGTACTTTATTCAACAATAATTTTGTCACTTTTGACAAATATGGTGCAAAGTTTGTTCTTTGAATTTGGTCTTTTTCTTGTTCTGCATTACTTTTCTTTTTATTGCCTTTTTTCTCAGCTTTTCTCAGTTTTGATGACAATGGTGCATTCATAACACTAAGTTTTGATATGTTATCTGTGTTTACTTTGTCTTGTTTCACTACTGGTTGTTTGTCAGCTTTTCCAGCACCTTGATTTTTGCCTCCAACAACGCTACTTTGATCACACATGCCTTGCTTCTTGCTAGTTTTATCTTCCGCCTTGTTGCCAAGAAGCCTAGCCTCGTATTCGACACCGGGAGTATCCACAAAGGCCCATCGGTATAACTGAAAGTGTGGTACTTCATCACTTTGTAGTGAAAATGATAAATCGAGAAGTTTGCATGTCTCTAGATATAAACCTAACCATTTTCCTTTGCTCTTGTAGACGCCATTCAAAGTGAAGAACGACTCGATTGTTCCCATGATGCCAATCTTTGATTGCTGTCCTTCATTCGATAATAATTCTCTTTCCATCTGCAGGAAGACCAGAATCAACTCAGTTACGATTGGTGGCCATAATGACGTCAGATGATGGGATGACATGCGCATGATGAGGACACGAAAGCAGAAGAAGACTTGCTCGTAAAGGACTGGTGCCTAGAAAGGAATATGATGTCATTGAATGTATTTATATGGCAATATCAAAATGAAGAATAAGCGACAGACATTATTGAGCAATATGAAAAAAGATGTGTGCCTAAGTTTGGCTTCACTGATACCGTATTTTGATGGTACAAAATAAATAATTCTTTGAAAGGACTCTCAAGTTACAGTGCTACTCTGTTAAGTGTAATATCGATAAAAGACCTCCACACGTTCTGTCCAACTCTTATTGTCCGTTTTCCATAACATATATAAAGTAAAACAGACTGTCGCATGTTATAAAGTCTTTAGAAAGGTCCTATGGGTAATAATCCTCGTTTTCAGTATTCTACACACAAAACACCAACAAGCAAATTCTGCCAGGTGTCCCTAAACAAATTCATATGGATTTGGTTGACTCCAGCAATGTGAATTTAGCTTTAATCAATGTCTACTCCATCTAAAAATATTCCTCGATAGTTGACTTGAACATTGGTACCTCGTTTGTTGGTATTGGTGCTTTGAGAGCAGACATGTCAATCTTGAAAGTTCAAATTTGCCTCCTCCTGCAGACCAGAGTTTTAGCCTTTTGGCCTAAGAACATTTTTTTAAGACAGCGTATAAATAAACGATAGGCTTGATAATATTTGAAAGATGTTAGATCTTGTGTTATTCTATTTTCCAGAAGTCACCCCCTCCCCCTCCAGTGACAGATTGGGCAGTTTCTTAGTTTTTCATTAATTTCAGTTCTCAACTTTGACATACTTCAGGAACTTGCTTAGGCCAAAAGGCTAAAGCTCTGGTTTCAAGGTGGACTCAAATTTGAGCTTTCAAGACTGATATTTCTGCTCTAATAGCACCAATACCAACAAACGAGGTATCTATGTTCAACTGAACTATCGAGGAACATTTTGAGAGTGATTAGCCATTGATTAAAGCTAAATTCACATCGCTGGAGTCAACTAAATCTGTATACTTTCTTTTGGGACACCCGGTATATCTCTGACATATTTTTCGAATTTTGCCATCTGCACGGTGGTAATAATAGAAGCTCTCACGTCCATCAATCAGACCTATAAATCAAACTGCAAAAGATGACAACAGTTCTAGGCTCTTTTATAGAATGGCTAAAAAGTGTCGTGCCTATAAAATAAGCCTCACTTTGGCGTACCTGCATTTGCCTCAGGCTATCAACCAGCCTCTCTTGTATGTCAGGCATATAACTATGGTATTGATCGACTTCACCGCAAAAAATGACAAAGGTCAATCTTTTGAGTAAACTTGCACGCTGCTCCATTTCTTGCTCCCGATTTGCAAAGATATTAATGGCACCACTTTGGGTCAGATTGATGCGTGTCATGAGATCTTTAAATGTTGCATTGTCATACGTCATCAAACGATCGATAATCGAACGCCAATACTGCAGGGAGAGGAGATCCAGCTTGAAGAAATCGTTGTCAAGAAATAATTCGTAAACATCTTTCTTCCATGATCTCAATGTGTATTGATAATCTGTGACGGCTGAAAGGAGGCCACTGCAAGCTCTGAAACTCGCCGTGTTTTGCGAACTTAAAGGAAAGATAAATTCATCAGATACAATCAAATATTTCATCAGATAAAAATCCTAGGAATTTAGCTTTATTTACGGAGGAACTTTCAAGTCGCATGTTTTATCAAAAATGGTTCACAGTTCAATCACAAGAAGTATTAATCTTTAAGACTGCAGGAAATCTTGTTCGAATGTAGACCATACTGCAATCAATTTTTTAAACTGTCAATCCACAACGTCGGTCCATCGCCAAATTGATGAATCCACCAAGACGGTCAATCGCCCAATCAGTCATTCGATCAATCACTCAATGGTCCAATTGGTCAGTGAATCCAGCAATAGATCGGTCACAAAGAAAGCAAAGACAGAAAGAATTAAAATTTGATAAAAATGAGAATACCTGTGATTCCTCAAGTAAGGCGTCAAATTGTACATGACATAAAAGAAGAAATTTGCAATTTTGTCTTTTTCTTCGCTGATGTATAATAAATCAAGCATTGAAGGCAATACCTACAAGATGAGACCATGAATAAAAACTTGGTTGATTTCAACAAAATCGGAGAGGCCAAAACATTTAATTAAATAACCAATCGACACTCATCATCCCTTCATAATTTTAAACAACAGAGTATTTTTATGAAAAAAGAAAGGATAAAAAATGGGTGAGTCATAACTCTATTTACAGCGTTGTTTCTTAGGAAAAAATTATCAAAATTAAATGATCAACATGAAGTTTTCTACATTAACGCAGCACCTGTTCGGAAGTAGTACCATGTAGGTGGAAATGGATTGAATCTTTCCATAGTTTAAGGGTAACCCCATCTGCCATTTCCTCAAAATGATAACTTTTAATGATAATGATAATGATAATGATCACTTCAGTGAACAGTATCGGTAAAATTGTGTTCTCAATACAAACCGCAGCTTATGGTGCAAATCAAGATGGTTCATCAAAATTGTAATATGTAAATTAGAAATAAAGAAATTGCGAACTTTCAAAAGAATAACGGTTGAAACACAAAATGAGAGAAGTGAATAAGAAAGAATCACCTCAGCCATTAAACAAATAGCTTGTGTGCTATACTGAGCATTTCGAGTCTGCATTGTACTATTTTGACTTGGCAATATTTCACTGTCCTTGTACGTAACGTCAGTTATCGATGGCTCCATTGCATCTCCATTGTTACTAGACTGTGGTAAGACTGCAACATTTCGCCTGAACCAAGTTGAATTTTCGAGTGAAGCTGCTGCAATCGTATTACATGCTTCAAAAAACTTGAGAGCCAGATCCTGTGGAAGAAAGAAAACATTCACAATTTAAAATGGCAAAGACCTTTCAAAGGTACTGCAAACACTCTGCATAGCAAAATAAAACTGAAGTCACAGTCGTTAGTGATTGCTGCTGCTCGGGTAAGACGGCATATGATCAATTGAGCATTGCCAGTTATAAAACATGAAAGTTACTTGGGCAGAGTCATAGAAACGCTTGCAATTAATTCAGGTTCAAAGCAGTGGCGGGACAGTAGGGGGACAAGGGTGCAATTTCATATGGTATAAAATAGAAGTGGACAATGCCTTTAATCTGAAACGTATAGCTCCCTCCCAATACTTGGTAAAAAGGTGAGACAATCAAATCAAGGCCCTTGGACACAAATGAACCAACCAGTTCTTGACCTACTTCGAGTCAACAAAAAGAAACTCCGCGAACCTTCAGTCAAATTTGTTTCGTTTCTCCTGCAGTCAAAATATTGATTTCACAATAAACCCAGATGTATTACTTGAGCCCCTTCTTCCCCTTACTTTTTTATTCAAATAATAACGACAGGAATGCAACGAACACAGGTGATGAGTTTGCAACACACCTATTACTTGAACTGCAACATGTCTGACAACAAGGCAACTTTCTGAGGATTGCCATGTAAGAAAATAACCTTTGGCATAAATGGTAATCTTTAAAATGATGTATTGCATCAAGTTAACTTTTCAACCATTAAAGACCTGAACAAGAATTTCACCAATCTACTTATAAATAAAACTTAAACGCCTCGCCTCGCCTCGCCTCACCTCGCCTCACCTATGCACTGAAAATACTCTTCCCACGTACCCCCTAACTTTAAACTTTTTTGAAAGAGTTTGGTGTAAGAAAATCAAACTTACGAACCAGGTAATCTATTAAGGTCTTTACTGGATTTCTATCGATAATACTGTCAAATGGTTTGTAATTTTTATCTGTAAAACTTCTTTGTCGTGGTTCTGTAATTAAAATCTGATCAATCATATAACTGATAGAAGATAATCACCTGTAATTCCCTGCGTGTACGTCTCTCTTCAGGGCATGGAATTCGGACAACGAACACATAAAATACGTTGAGCAACACGAATAAAGCTGGTGGCGGTGGATTTAAGCTCAAGATATCTTTCAAAAGTGACAGCAAAACTGGTTTAATTTGTGTCAATTGGTCATTTGAGATCTTTTGAAGAAATTCATAGAGAAATTGGAGCAAATTGAGTTCCAAAGATTGACCGCCGGTGGACGCCCTGTCTTTTCCTGCCAGAGTTTGGCGCAAGACTTGCTTTGATGTTTCGATGATAGTATCAATGGACAAGACCTAAGCAAGATGAATAAATGTTGTAGTGAAGGCATTCATGAGATCAATAAGTAACTGCAAAAAAGATGGAATTATCTATTTGAAAAATATTACAATTCTATGGCGGACAACCTTAGAAGAAAAGAAGAATATTGCGATAAAGGGCTGCCAGTGAATGTTACTAATACAAATATGTAACACAAATTTATAACAAATATATAACAAAAGGTACTAGCAACAGCATCTACAATTTACCAAAGAAGAAAATGAATGAAACCTGTATGAGGGGAATTCCGCAAAGGAGGAGCTCTCTCAGTAGATAAACTAATCGAGGAGAGAGCACCCCCTATGTTAAAAACCTACATTTTGAGCAATTAGTATGCTTTCAAACGATGCGTTTAGTGCAAGAGACCCTGGAATGATAGCAGTGAACCCAGCCCATAGAACCCGTTCCAGACAAAAACTTAAATCCACAGCTAACGCGAAGGCATGATTTTGTGCCTGAAACGGGTCCCAAGAACAAGAACTCACCACAGGCACTCCAAGTCAGCATGATTTCAAGAATTTTGAGATTAATCCTAAAAATTAAAGTTACAGCCATGGTTGAAAAATGTATCCTACAATGTAAATTTCAGTTTCATTTAGAGTTTCCTATAAAATCCCACCATTCTACTATAAAATTCGTTAAACTAGGGGTCCCATGCCTGGATACGGCATGCATAGTGGGCCTATGAAATACTCAAAAAAAGACCATGTGATAAATGATTGCTGAACAACATGGATTTTATGAAAAATAATGAGTCACCTTGATTGCCATGACGATTTCCATCAAAGACTGTTGTTCTTCAGTTACTAATGGCAACACACGTTGATTCATCAAGGTGAGCCATTGCTTCTCTTGTTTCCCTGTTCCGGTTTGTCCTGAGCAACAGGGAGCTGAGGGAGTTGCGTCCTTTTTGGTTGGTTTTAATGAATTCCAAACATCTGCAACTGCGGCAAGGAAAACGAGTGTATGCTGCATCGCCAATGGTGTTAGAAATTGCAAGATGGATTGACGAACATGCTACAATATAATGAAATATCTAGATCAGCAAAGGTGTCATAAATTTCATCCACTCTTGCATACCAGATAGATGTCACTTGGCACACAAGATAGATTTCACTTGGCACATAATCCTCTTCTAAAATACCGTGTTTACTAAACTTGGCACATGATGCAAAACAAAGTGTTGAAGGGCAGGAGATTTCACTGTGTGATTCAAGTTTGCTTCAAACCAGCGTATCCGTTTAATGTTTTACACGAAATGAAAACTCCAGCTTCAATTTATTGATGTTGAAACATCAATCTTCAAAATGGCTTACTTTAGGAGTTATCGTGGCCTGTCTGACGTGGCACATTCTTTAAGTCATAGCTAAAAAGAAATATCACATGTGCTTACTTTTGCATTTCCAACAGGCAATGGCAATTCTGTAGCTATTCTCCAGCGATTTTTGTGTGTCTCAGATTTCTTCCAAGTATGCCAAACCGTTAACAATGAAGATAAGATTGCTGGCAAAATGGTAAGCAGTCCTTCTTTTGCTTCCAAGCATGGCTTGCTGACTGAAATATCAATTCAATAATAAATAAATCTCCCAATGTACCGGATGTTTTTGTTGAACGGTTATGATTTCCATGTTTCTGATTTTACTTCACGCTATTAGATGAGATGAGATGAGATGAGATGAGATGAGATGAGATGAGATGAGATGAGATGAGATGAGATGAGATGAGATGAGATGAGTTGAGATGCGAAAAACATTGTTTGCAGCATTATGTTTATTGTAGAGTGATATCCTGATTCAAAATGTAGATTTTACGATGGATTGACCCCCTTGTGAGTAACTTGAGATATAAACACAAGACCTGACGTTTTCAATGAACCATTATGACCTAAAGTAAATAACGCAACAATAACCAAATATGTAGCATGCAGCTATATATAAATGATTACATATAAAGAGAAAGATACCTTCGTCTGTACTTGTCGCCCTATTTGGAGCATTTTGAGATGAGAAAACATGAACGAGGCTTGTGAATATAGAAGATGGGTTGTCTTCGTGTCGAACATTAGGACCAGATCTTGTGGTGTTTAATGGTCGGTGAGGGACATTTGGCACAGCAGCCTCCTTGGCAACCAGACAAAAATGACACAATGATGTCAAATCTTCCAGAAGTGTGAGCATATGATCAACTGGAAGGGCGTGAAAACTGAAAAAGCAGATTTTTAAGATTTAACTGGTTTCCAATCTTTTGGAATTAAAACAGCACGAAAAGTTTCATTCAAAGAACGGTCAAAGAGGTCTAAGGTGTCCTAAGAATAGAAGCATTTGAATAAAGCATTGGTAGCAAAACCTTGATCAGCCCGTTATTTCAACATTCGCTATTTCGAACGAAGCTTCATTTCCCCTCGTAATGGCCTCTTATGAAACACTGCCTGTTGTCTCAAAAATTGAATTTCTCAACGTGATTTCAATTTCCCCTGAGAGCTCGAGATAATGGGTATCAACTGTATGACCATCTGGATCTATGATGCAGTACTTAGCAAATGAATAAAGAGATGCAAAGTTAGTTAACGGAGCTAAGTAGAGTTAATCGATAAGTAGGATAAAGAAAATGCCTACGCACGCTACTGTTGCTCTAGCTCAACCATAGATGAGCTAAACAATATCCCCGCAAGTGTCAAAATCATCAAATATGCTAATTTCATACATGCATAGGCAGTTCTCCAGTTAGTTATTTATCTCCGTCAACTAACTCTACGCAGCTCCTAATGTTTTGTAAAACCATTACGTTTTTATAAATCAATTGCAAGGCCTTTTAAAGAAATAAAAATAAAATAATAAAGTGAGCACGACTGTGGTAAAATTGCTGCCACATAACAAATAAACAAATGTCGACCAAAGAACTGAGTGGAAATGAGAAAAATATTACCTTTGTTTTGATTTAGCAGTAAATGAAGCATGGAACAATTTAGTGATGCTCTTTAAATTGAGGCAGATCTGATCAACGACAGGAACAACAATTTTTGGAAGTGAGTCACCTGACTTTGACAATGTTTCGATGATCAATGCAATCCATTCATGATGTGATTGACTCCATTGTTCTTCTTTTAATGCACTAAGTACAACGGATAAATACATTGGCTGAGAGACAATAGGCATTGTTAATGCGTACTCAAAAGGAGATAATTTCTGTGGCAATTTATTCTTCCTTTCTTTAGTGATTCTTTTTGATTTATTCCCATTTGCATCTGCTTGACCGACTCCAATGCGTTCTTCTAAGAATATTAGCTTTTTAATCAGTTGCAGCAAATGTCCTTGTATGTCACTTTGCGTGTCACCTTCTGTCTCTTTTGACGTTCTCAAATATTCTGCTTGTCCCAGTTCATTTCTCTTTGCTCTTTCGTCATTTCCTCTTCCGTGTTCCTTATCCAATGACAATGTGTAAACACTTGACAGCAGGCAATGCAGAGCAATTCTTTGTACCTTGCAGCGGTTGAACAAATCCAGAACGTAACTCGAAAATGCTGCGCCACTTTGCACGACTACTTCGAGGAGTATCTCAACAATTTGGGTTAATGCTTGTATACTGCAAACACGCACACGGAAATTATCGTGGAGATCTGCATCAGTTGCATGCACACTGAGAAGGTAGTCCGATCGAATGAAATAAAGGCAAATAGACAACAATATTTCCATATATTTTGCTGTGCTCGCTTTTATCAACAATTGTTGGCCTGTTGAAAATGAAAGAACAAGGCTTTAACGCGTTACATCGAAACAAGGAGACTGAAAAATGTCCAACAATTATCAAGGCAGTTTCAAACACTGCTGACTTAAAATAAATCCCATATCGATCTTTAGATGGCCACAAACTTAAAATCCAATCATATTTCTGTTATCAATTTGAAGCATTCATAACTTGAAAAATATCTATGATATCCATGAAAAATCTCCATTAAATACTAAAGTCTGTCTCAAATTAGATATCACGCGACATTTGAGATAGCGCAAATTACTCAAATATAGTTGTTCGCAGGTGTATGAAATTCTATGTGCGCATGCTTGCAAGAACCCTGGGTGACAACAGCTCTTAACGCACTTTCTCCTTTGCTGGAATGCTTCTTTTGTTGAATCTTCGAATACATTAGAATACATTAGAATACATTTGCATCGAATACATTTGCATCAAATACATTTGCCTCGAATACATTTGCATCAAATACATTTGCATCGAATATTTTTGCATCGAATACATTTGCATCGAATACATACATTTGCATCGAATACATTTGCATCGAATACATTTGAATACATTTGCATCTAATACATTTGCATCAAATACATCGAATACATTTGCATCGAATACATTTGCATCGAATACATTTGCATCGAATACATTTGCATCAAATACATTTGCATCGAATACATTTGCATCAAATACATTTGCATCGAATACATTTGCATCAAATACATTTGCAAATACATACATTTGCATCAAATACATTTGCATCGAATACATTTGCATCAAATACATTTGCATCGAATACATTTGCATCGAATACATTTGCATCGAATACATTTGCATCGAATACATTTGCATCGAATACATTTGCATCAAATACATTTGCATCGAATACATTTGCATCAAATACATTTGCATCAAATACATTTGCATCAAATACATTTGCATCAAATACATTTGCATCGAATACATTTGCATCAAATACATTTGCATCGAATACATTTGCATCAAATACATTTGCATCAAATACATTTGCATCAAATACATTTGCATCGAATACATTTGCATCGAATATATTTGCATCGAATACATTTGCATCGAATACATTTGCATCAAATACATTTGCATCGAATACATTTGCATCGAATACATTTGCATCAAATACATTTGCATCGAATACATTTGCATCAAATACATTTGCATCGAATACATTTGCATCGAATACATTTTGCATCAAATATTTGCATTTTGCATCGAATACATTTGCATCGAATACATTTGCATCGCATCGAATACATACATTTGCATCAAACATTTGCATCGCATCGAATACATTTGCATCGCATCAAATACATTTGCATCAAATACATTTGCATCGCATCGAATACATTTGCATCAAATACATTTGCATCAAATACATTTGCATCGAATACATTTGCATACATTTGCATCAAACATACATTTGCATCAAATATCATACATTTGCATCAAATACATTTGCATCGAATACATTTGCATCAAATACATTTGCATCAAATACATTTGCATCAAATACATTTGCATCAAATACATTTGCATCGAATACATTTGCATCAAATACATTTGCATCAAATACATTTGCATCAAATACATTTGCATCGAATACATTTGCATCAAATACATTTGCATCAAATACATTTGCATCAAATACATTTGCATCGAATACATTTGCATCGAATACATTTGCATCAAATACATTTGCATCGAATACATTTGCATCAAATACATTTGCATCAAATACATTTGCATCAAATACATTTGCATCAAATACATTTGCATCGCATCAAATACATTTGCATACATTTGCATCATTTGCATCGAATAAATACATTTGCATCAAATACATTTGCATCAAATACATCTGCATCGAATATATTTGCATTTGCATCGAATACATTTGCATCGAATACATTTGCATCGAATACATTTGCATCAAATACATTTGCATCGAATACATACATTTGCATCGAATACATTTGCATCAAATACATTTGCAATACATTTGCATCGAATACATTTGCATCAATACATTTTTGCATCGAATACATTTGCATCGACATTTGCATCGAATACATTTGCATCAAATACATTTGCAAAATCAATGCCCTTCTGTGTCTTATTAAGAGTTCTCTTAAACCAATCTGGTGGGCTGTATTACACATATTCATACTGGTCGTAGCTGCGGAGAACACAAACGCCTTCCCATCGGCCTGCAGTATTGACATGACAGCTTTCAATGCATACACGGTCTGGGTTGTGTCATATTGTTGAGTGTAAAACAATCGATGAACATGAAGCGGATGAACAGTTTTGCCTAAAATTTCAGACTCCAGCTTTGTTGTTGATGTCTTTCTCCCTGTGCAAGAATTTTAACAAATTACTAAATGTTCCTATTATGAAAAAGACATAATACTTAACACAACACGTCAATCAAATTAAGATACACGACTTTATCATGATATCTACCAAAGCAGAACCTGCAAACACTGATTCATCACTTCATTTTTATGCCTAAAATCAAGTCATCAATTGGATTTCTGTGCGTTTATATACATAAGCAAAGTATACGAATATTCGTTGCAGATGACTTCAATAATAAAACTGGCACTTACAACCCGGACCGCACTAAAAACCCGGACCGTACAGAGCATAGGTTCCAAGTCTTTAAAATAGGTTGATGTAAAATGTTATGACCCATTTCTTTGAGCTGCATGGCTTCGAAGAAACTTTATCAAATTTTTGAGCAATCTCACAATAGCTTGCAAGAAAAACTTCGCTTATGAATTAGTTTATGAATGTCTACAATATGGTATCAAGCAAAGCTCTGTCACTCTTTTAGTTTACGATTTAGAAATTTGATGACGTCACACCCTTGAATGAATTGAAACGTAAATACGCTGTAATTCTCAAAAATATTCAAAATTTCTGAAAAGTTCGATGGCAGGACTATAGAAAAGTAGCTAAAGTTGCTTAACTCAAAGAAATAGATGACAGAATTCTACACCCATCTTTTTACACCGATCTGAAGATTGACAACCTATGCGTACGGTACAAATTGATAAGTATGCGGGCAGCTTTTAAAGATGTTCTTCAGCAACCAAGAAGGTTTGGACGTTGTGCACGCATTTTCATTAATTTGCAATCCAGCAATGAAGTTAATGTGATCAAAAACGTCCCAATCTTTAAGTTGCCCTACTGAACTAAAATAAAAATCTATCATCAATTTCAATCAATTACCTCTCTTTGCTTCCCAACTCTCATTTCTTGAAAAATATTTAATTTTTTTCCCATTAACAGCACCGGCGGCCGTTTGCTGTTGTTGTTGTGCTTGGCCATTAAGTTGTTGTTGTTGTGGAGCCTCGTCTTCATCATCTGCAAAATCGTTTTCGTTGTTGGATGATTCCAGGCAAGTTGTTTTGTCTTGGTACGAGATTTCTGGTGTCACATCAACTTCCTTTTTTGAATCCGAAGATACCATCATTTGTTCAGAAGTGGGAAGCCCTAATATTTGAAGAAAAAACGTCATAAATGACAGTCAAACTAATGACATGAAATCATATCCGTGCGTGAAATCATCTGAATCAAAACTAAATAAACATGATAATCTTTCCAATGTACGTAAAAGTTTCAAGAACCCACGTAACAAGAAATTTCACGAACAATATCTTGAACGACGCGGCATTCGAAATGAATTACAGCAATAAGGCCTGCCATGAATGCGAAACTAGCAGCATTACTTTTCACACTTACCATAAAAGCTCTATTAAGCCCCTCCTGTGGGCTTACTTAATTTCGGAGCCTCCAGATGGGGTGCTTCAAAAGGAGGGGGCCGGACAGAGAAAGGGGCTTAAAAGCGAGGGGGCATAGTCACAAAGTCAAATGACAATAATAGAAATGATAGATGGTTATTTCTGTCACCCCGTATTTTGCTGAATCGACATACCCTTCCTTTTGCCATGGTCAATGCTTTTGCGAGTCAAGTTTCAATATTAGATTATGAAAGACACATCAAGATAAGAGGCAAATTTGCTAAGCTAAAGAAATAGAAAAGCTTTAGTAACCTTTCGCATTTGATATAAGTGGGGGGGGCTTAATAGAGAGGGGGGCTTATTTACAATTTTGGCTCAGAAGAGAGGGGCTTATTAGAGAGGGGGCTTTATAAAGAGGGAATGGAATAGAGCTTTTACGGCAACATAATGCATACCATATGCACCAAATTATATTGCACGTGTTAATTAGAGTGGCATGATTGCAAGAAAAAAGAACAATTTCTAATTCCTATAACCATCGTTCGAGGTAGAGTGAGTCTCTCCAACATGACTTCTTACATCGTTTCCTTCGTATCTGAATCAACCTGTTTAAAAATATAATCATACCTGAATCATTGAGATCATTTTCTGAATCACTACTATTCAAATCATGTTCTCTTCCAGAATCTCTTGCAGAAACTATACATTCACCATTTGCAACATCAACAGGAGACATGGATGATTTCCAAAGCGAAGCATAATGAATAGAGATTCTCTGACTCGTTGGGTTCAGCATCGTCAGCAGAAGTGGTTCTAGAATCTTGCCAATATCACCATAATGAATTGCTTGTTTCAACCATTCTTGTGAGAATTTCCTAACAGATGACGATTTAAATATCATTTTAATTACATAGACACTAGTTTTGATATCCATTAATTTTCTCGTTATTTGCAATAGAATGATATGCCAAATAATTAATAAAGAAGTTCCTTCGCTCGCCAAGTAATATTTTAGAGAAAATCCCATCAAAACTATGAGCAAAGACCAACACATCTATGAAAAAATCTTGATGCGATAGGTCAATATTTTCCATAGGTATGGTCGATTTTGTAAATAGAGATTGCCAAATATGTAGCCTGTTTAAAGACTTTCTCTTCCAAAAATTAAGTAAATGAGGAGTCCCATAGCCATAAATGAGGAGTCCCATAACCATAAATATAAGGAGTTCCATAACCATAAATATAATTAAAAATTAATAATAAACAATAATAGCAGTAGTTGATTCAAAAACTTTCAATATTGGCTTTATCTGAGATTTTTCACAGTCATGTAAATTAGCAAATGCTTTATATTAATTCAACCGGTAAAGAAATGCTTTCAATGATTCATGATTGCATTTAATACAGCATCAGGAAAGTCGTTTCCGTGAGCCTTGCGTCCTATAGTGAAATAAAGCAATCGCAATTCTTTGAGACGGAAAGGATCATGGCATCAAATTCACAATGATGTCATTTTGGCTCAATCATCTACTGTGTTACAACATGTTGCAGACGTTATTTCCAAATTAATCATTTAAAGGGGCTCCGTCGCTTAAATGTAAACAAAACGATGATTTTGGCAGTTTTTTGAAAGGTGATATCACACAGGATTTTCGTATTTTTTCAAGATGAAAGTTGCTGTTTGGACATACATCATTGTACTGCACTAAGGAACAAACCAAACATTCATATCTTCTACGATTGTTCGGATATAAGTGGATTTTTAACGGTTACTTCTTGGTGGCTTGGGTGAAGCCACCAAACAAACTGCAGAAAACAATGGATCAACAATGGATAGTTGGTGACACGTGCGAGTTTACGAATTTGTTTACTGTTTGGCGACGGAGCCCCTTTAATACCTGATTGTGGGATCCAGCGAATTCAAACTGTCTAACATCAGCATCATGCATCTAAAGAGAAAGAAAAATAATTTTGTCATGTTTCAATTATTCCCTTTGTAATTCATAACTAGTAATAGAATCATCAATCACGAGTCCCCAATCATTAAATCACCAACCGTTAAATCACTAACCGTTAAATCATCAATTATTAAATCAGCAATCACTAAATCACCAATCATTAAATCACCAACCGTTAAATCACTAACCGTTAAATCATCAATTAATAAATCAGCAATCACTAAATCACCAATCATTAAATCACCAACCATTAAATCATGAATCATTTAGTAATCAATCAATCACTAAATCATCCATCATTAAATCTTCAACCAGTAAATCACCAACCATTAAATCACTAACCGTTAAATCAGCAATCACTAAATCATAAAATCACTGAATTCAATAACTGGTAACTATTCTATGATACAAATACAAACAAGTATAACTAGAAAATTTCAAGAAGATGGAGATGAAAACTAAAACACATTTTACCTGTCAAGGCTCCTGTTTCCTCCACGGGACGACTTACTGCTCTCATTTTTGTAAAATTCACGAGAAAGATTCCACAGCACGGAGAATTTCCAATGGGCTTTACGTCTATTGCTCTAAAAAATTTCGAAAGATTTAAACAATATGAGCCATATCAGATGGAATGTTAGTAAATAAAGAGTTTTATTAAATGGCTGAAATTTGATGAAAACGAATGAATTATCTCACATCTTTTCCCAGAATTGTTAACAAATATACATTATGGCCATAAGTTCAATCAGTAAGTCATCAATGGACACGACACAGACTCCAAATCACATTGAGATTTAGATTAATAACCAATAGTTGAAAAGCAGCAATTCATATCTTATATCCCCTATGTCTCGTATTCTTTCTTTCGTCATCGTTTTCATATTTGTGTTTTCTTATTGGTCTGTCACTATAATCAATATCATAATCATAATCATAATCATAATCATAATCATAATCTAAGAAAAACATGCTTTAGTATTTTATTTCATTTTATTTAAGTATTTCAATTTTATTATTCCTGTATGTTCTTAATCCACTAGGTTGTTATAAGCAAGTTTTCTCTGTAGTAGATTTTCATTTGCTTCTAAAATCGAGCCTTCCGTATATGTTTTGCATCACTGTTAAAGTTTATAATTTCCAATAGTTGCTCAGTTTTATTACCAAACTTGGAGACCATGCATTGGATTTCAATTTGAAATAATAGCCCATCAATAACTTTGAAGCTTTAACAAATAGAAGAACTTGTAGCTGAAATCACCAAATTTCTTTGGAACAAACAATCAACAATTGCAATGTGATATAAGTCAAGCAATTACCAAATTATGGTGAACCAATGACTTTGAAATTACATCCTCACATGTCAATGCAGATGATGCAATGTTATGCAGCCTTAGGAACAACTCCGTAAATAGGAAATGTAACTGGCAATTTTCAGGACAAATCTGAACCCAAAGAGTCTTTGCCAAATCCTGAAAAAGAATTCAAAGATTACCAGAATTATCAAAATAAAAAGTGAAAGAAACAGTTAGTAATGAGGCATATTGGAAAATATTTCACACAGGTCAAACAATAAGAAGGGTAAGGGTAATAATCGAACCAATCATTGTAGCATCGTCAGCAATACACCATTCCGAGGTCAAAATGTGAAGGCACTCAACGCTATGCATCATGGGATCGTATGGGGCACGTTTACATGCAAAAACACTAGCCTCGAAAACTTTGCACTCGGATTTGACCACGGACTGGTCTATTGATCAATTTCCAGTCCTTGAGTGGTTTCAAAAAACATCGCAAATGAAAGATTTTAAAGCACTTTCAAAATTAAGACCGTTTCAAAGAAATAAAACTTGAATGAAATTGCAAAGAATACGTTGCCCTTTGTAATATAAAACAAATTTAACATCTCCATATCCACTATATTTTGCAAGTATTGGCGAGGAGTTTCTGAACTGGTTAATTTAATTTTGAACGTGATACCCTGCTTCATTTATATTCATTTATTTATTTATCTATTCATTTCACATGTCTAAGCAGGGTCTTTCTGATATAATAATAGACGTTTCAGGGTTATGCCCGAAACGTCTATTATTATATTCAAGGCTATATGTTATAGTAATAATCAAACTCTTCGTGTACATTTAAAGAATCATAGCCAAACGTACAAACAACTGATATATTCATTACTAATAACAAAGCCTGTAGTCTAAAACACAAGATATTTTTTTAAACTATTCAGGGAAGAGTCCTGTTTATACTTCATTCAAATGATTGGTGATAATTTCAAAAGAACAATGAGTTAAAATATTTACCTGGTAAATGGAAGATTTTTCTAAAGCAGCAAAATCAGAGGGAGATATCAAGGGAATAACATTTGCTGCACCATGTTTAACGTTGCCTTTTTCAAGTGACGGGAATACGCAAAGACTGACATTGATCAAATCCATCAAAGTCCCCATTGCTGTTGTTTGTATGCTGATGTCTTGTACTTGTGAGGCACATGAAAGTAATGCTGTCAACCAGTCTGCCATTTTGCATTCTGAAAGAGAAACAGTTCTGTAACAGCAAAGGTTCACAATTAAGAACAGACTACCTTGGAGCAATTCAGAAATCCTTTGTCAATGCCAAAGCAAACAGAAAACATTGATACAGAGGAAGTTGTCAATACAAATTATTCTGTATTTTTGTTACGAATTTAGGATTTTTGTGATAAATGTTCTTAGATATCTGTTTTTATCCTATATATTTTTTATGACTGGTAAATATCTTTATCCGCCTTTTCTTATGTAATATTTGCATTATATTTTTTAAAGTTGGAATTAATTAGCTTACTACTGTAAATATAATCCAACGAGAGATGAAAGGATAAAAATAAGGAATAAAAAAGTCATTCATATGGCGTGTTTAGAGAATCAACATCCAAGATGATTGCTGTTCATCAAAAAAATATTCAAGAATTCGAAAAAATGTCGTCTGTCCATTATTTCTCTCTGTTCTTGCTAACACAAATAATTTCAAACCAAGAATAGATGCCATCACAGGTTCTGTTTCAACTTCATTAATTTTTGGTGAAATAAAAATGAGAATAAATATGGAAGAAATTTAAGAAAACAAACCATTAGTTGATTTGTCCTTCTTGGCAGCTGACGTCCAACAAGGAAAACACGACAGTTCCACAAGATATCTGCAAAGAGCAGTGAATGTTAATTTATACATCATGTCAAGATCATCATCTTTTAGGCCAGTATCTTTATTTTCTGATAAATCTGTGCTGAATCCATCATCAAAATCATCAGTTTGTTCTGCCGGTATCCTTTTCTGTGAGTTTGCTTCATTTGATAGCCATGGCAGTGTTTTAAATGTTACTAATGAATAGAAGAAGGCCTTTGATTTGATAACACACACTTGCATGATGTCATGTTTTTCATTTGCTGGCAATGATTTGAATCCTTGGTCATAATCGAGTGAATATGGTCCACTCTGAATGGAAGAAAAGGGTGATGCAGCGACCATATTTGATGTTTCATTCCCATTCCAATTCGATTTATGATGAGAAACATCTTGCTCGTGGTATGATGAGTCTTTTCTTGTCATTAAAGGTGATTTGATGCTTGGTGAAATCTTGGACAACAATTTTAACGCAACAGAAATTCCTTGATAGATTTCATGGATTTTCATTGAAGCTGCGTGGTCCGTCATTTCGTTGATGATACAAATTAATAACGATGGCCAATACTCTGTCTGTATCTCAGTTGATGATTCCTGTTGGGTGAAAAATAACAGAAAATGAAACAGTGGGTTCAACTTTACAACGAGCTATTTCTAGAGTTATGAACGATTTCTTTAAATTTTTGGTCTACAAACGGACTAAATCGATCAAAAACATCGTTCAACCCTTTCAAAGACTGAAGCTGAAAGGATAAAGAGAAAATTATTACTTTTATCAACAAGCACATTGCATTTAAATTTCATACCTAGTATCCAAAAACAAGTATTCCTGTTTGAAAAGTCACAAACGTTTGATTACATGGCTGATGTTTAAAACTTCTTTTTTGGCAAGTAGATCAAAAGCCAAATTATTTTCCCAGGTATAGTTGATCATGTAATTGGTTTTCAAATTTGCAAATTTACCTCTTTTAGGGGCTGCCTGATTTTGAACCATTTACAAAATAGCACTCATGATGCAAGCTTCTTTTTTCATAAAAGTCATGGAGAAATGAAAACTATCATCGTAGACTTGAAGAATACAGAAAATTGCTAGATTTTTATATTGCTTAGACAGTATAGCTCAAAACAACGTTTTCCACGTACCATTGTATACCCTTTAGTTAACGAAAACAAACATCTTACCGTGTTTAAACACATTTGGGCCATTAACAAAAAAGATCAAAGAGAAAAATTTATGATAGGTTCTATAATCGAAGATGGGTGATTTTTCAAATGGGACTACTTTTTACTGGGACATCCTTTCGATATAAGGATGGTATCCGGGCAAGGGGCATTCGGTATATTATGACAGCTCATGCAATGGACCATAGCTTATTTTTCTTTCTACTGGGACATCCTTTCGATATAAGGATGGTATCCGGGCAAGGGGCATTTGGTATCTTAAGACAGCTCATGCAATGGACCATAGCTTATTTTTCTTTCTACTGGGACATCCATCCGATATAAGGATGGTATCCGGGCAATGGGGCATTCGGTATATTATGACAGCTCATGCAATGGACCATAGCTTATTTTTCTTTCTACTGGGACATCCATCCGATATAAGGATGGTATCCGGGCAATGGGGCATTCGGTATATTATGACAGCTCATGCAATGGACCATAGCTTATTTTTCTTTCTACTGGGACATCCATCCGATATAAGGATGGTATCCGGGCCAGGAGCATTCGGTATATTATGACAGCTCGTGCAATGGACCATAGCTTATTTTTCTTTTTACTGGGACATCCATCCGATATAAGGATGGTATCCGGGCCAGGAGCATTCGGTATATTATGACAGCTCATGCAATGGACCATAGCTTATTTTTCTTTCTACTGGGACATCC
Source organism: Aurelia coerulea (assembly GCA_039566865.1). Classification (NCBI taxonomy): domain Eukaryota; kingdom Metazoa; phylum Cnidaria; class Scyphozoa; order Semaeostomeae; family Ulmaridae; genus Aurelia; species Aurelia coerulea. The sequence continues at coordinate 23,791,529 of CM076953.1, read as the reverse complement.
ATCCGATATAAGGATGGTATCCGGGCAAGGGGCATTCGGTATCTTATGACAGCTCGTGCAATGGACCATAGCTTATTTTTCTTTCTACTGGGACATCCATCCGATATAAGGATGGTATCCGGGCCAGGAGCATTCGGTATCTTAAGACAGCTCATGCAATGGACCATAGCTTATTTTTCTTTCTACTGGGACATCCATCCGATATAAGGATGGTATCCGGGCCAGGAGCATTCGGTATCTTAAGACAGCTCATGCAATGGACCATAGCTTATCGACTTCTTAACTCCAAAGTCATTTCGTAACATTATAAATATTGAAGAAATCTGAAGCCAGAAGGAGGCAGTTGACAAAAAACATCCAAAGTACCGAGTGTCAAAGATAAAAAATAACTTCAACTGTTTGACAATTTGTAACGCGAGAATACTGAAATGCAAGAATACTTCAGGTATTGGAATGAATCAAAGATTGATTGATACCCGAAGAAAGTATTTTTGTGATTTTTCTTCCACTTTTCTCAGCATTGTCAAGTGCAAATAAAATCAGATTTATGAAAATTCCTTTACTTTGAAATTCGCAAAAAACGATAAGCTATCTCCTCACAATCCCTAATCTCCTCATTTAGAGCAAAACGCAAATAATGCTCATTTCCCTCGAAGATTAAACACTGATTTTTGCAAAACGTATCTGATCATGTACGCCGTTGCTTTGTACGCCGTTGCTTATATGAACATTAGATTCTTTGCTCTTGAGCAATGGAAGGAAATGCGTTTGAGTGACGAGATTGTTTCAAATTTTCATCAAGGGTGTTAAGCCTCTTTTCGTGCAATTCGAAGTTACAGACTTTCTATAAACTAAATTTTAGCCATATTTTCACTGCTCGGAATATAGAAAATAGAAAATAAGTTAGCCTTTCGGCTATCAATTTTAATTCAATCTTAATTTAATTCAAACGGTTGAAGCTGTTTTTGGTTCATTCAGTACAATTTGAATATGACTAATCTTCAAAATCGGTAAAGTGTACAATTTACCATTGCCAATCAAAAGTGGATTCTTTTTGCCCTGTATTTGTAAACAAAGTTTCAAATACATACAAATACATACCAAACAAACAACATCAAGTAGAAAGTCAATCAAAGTAAACAATTCTGTGCATTGTGGTGGCAATGACGTAACAACTGCTTCATCCGTTTCAGAATTACTTTTATCCATCTTATCTGCTGACTTCTCTGTGTCTGACATGTTAGCAATGAATGAATTCTTCAATGCCTTCTCAAGATATTCCCAAATGAAATACGGCTCAAATGCATTGAACAAAAGATTTGCTGTCTTGATTAATTCCTCTGTTAATACTTTCTTTTGTTCTTTTTCAATGTTTGTCTTTTCCTTTGTTGTATTACATTCATGATGCAATGCTCGGAGTACCTCCATCAAAACATCTTCTAAGACAGCTGAACCGATTTCAGGTTTGTCCAGCAAACTTATGAGAATACGGAAAGGCTTCAGCTTGTCAGACTTTCTTGATGTTGACTGAGAACTGTCAGTTTTGCCAATTACGATTGGTTCATTTTGAATGGCTTGGAACAAATTGATAAGAGCAGCAATAACGTATTTCTTTGAATATGTTTCAAAATATGAAGACATCATAGTTTCATCTTCAATGATACTTGGGCTACTAGATATACTGCTTTTCCTGCTGGCTTCATTCGACATACTCTCACTTGGGGGATGGTCATTTGGAAGTCCTTCGTTGTTCACATTTAAAATCCATTGGTAAAGTCTTCTGTTTAAAGACATGTCTCTCCTTAGAACCACGTTCAAGGTACACACAATGATTCTTATCAACTCAGACTTTGAAACCAAATCTGTTTGCATTGGAATGAAAGCCAAAAGAAAATCCAACATTATTCTTTGAACGAGCACATTGTTATCTTCCAATGCAGCACACAATGCATTCACCTGTGAATAAATTTGAATCAACTTTATTTGGGCTAAAATATGAGGCGGACTAACAAGGACTGCTCCTGTTTGAAAAATCACCAACATTTCATTATGAGGCCGATCTTCAAATTAACTTTCTTTTTTAGCAAGTAGATCAAAGACCAAATTAATTTTCCAGACATAGCCATTCTTTTTATTGGTTTTAAAATCAGTGAACATAGCCCTTTTTAGCGCTGCCTGCTTTTGAAGCATCCTACAAAAAGCACTCATGATTACCAGATTAACAATTCTTTTTGTATACTCTTCCACAAACTACACTACTATGGGTTTCATGGCAAAATCAATTAATGGTTCTTAAGTTACCTGCTAAACCGTAAACAGCACACTTGCGTTAATGGCGAAAATCTTCTCTTGGCCTCATTACAAAAGGTGTCCCACAAGGATCCGTACTAGGGCCAATCTTATTTATACTTTATGTGAACAAATGGCACATACCATCAACTTCAAAACAAAACTAAAATGAGTAATATGCTTACCATTAATGGCTTGTTGTTTCCAGTGATATGATTTTTGTTGATATTTTCATTTGGTTTTCCAAGATGACCCAATACAAATGTTAAAGCAGAAAGTCGCACTTGTGATGAATGCAAAACACAGCCCCACAAAGCTGAGAAAAATGACTCTTTCTGGGAGTTCTGACAAACATTTTCCAGGATACTTATGGTTCTGGAAATGAAAAAGTACGTAGTACTGTATATCAGTTTCTCATTATTAAACAAAATTAAGAATGATAAGTTAGAATTGCATATTTTTATTTTAGTCTCATAAGATATCAGTCCCTGACTCATGGGTGGATTTTGGGGACAAGTAGGGGTGATACTAAAATTCTGCTCAGTGCTTACATTTTGGCAACAAGTACACCCTAAATCAAAACCCTAAAACACATTGCTCAGATAAAACTGATCAAAAAATTGTCAGCTGAAAAACCACAATATTTTTGTAACAAGTTGTAAAAAGTTTCTGCCCACTTCCCTTGGCACCCCCTCTGTGAGTTCCCCCCTAATGTTTGTGCTGGATTTGCCCTTGGGCTCATTGGCATGAATCCTTTGAAATGCCTAAAAGATATTTCATGAGTCAGATTTTTGTTCAATGTAAATCCTCTTTGTGTCCACTGGGTAAAAGTCTGATTTAATAACAGAAAATGGGTGTCATGTTAGCATTCTAATATAAACTTAGTACCTTTGAATGCTTTGAAAGAACACCTTATTAAACAATAAGGCCCTTTGTTTACCAGAGGCATTTTTTAAATTCTATGCAAGCTTTGATATCTAAGATGGAGAATGACTAAATTGAAGAGCACCTCATTTTGATTACACCCACTGTATATTCCTTTTGAGGTCTTAATTCCAAAGTGAGACTTTGCATCAGCTAGATTATTCTCCTGTTCCAAAAAGATGCAACTTCTGCAAGCATGACTGTATGACTGTATTTGCAAATAACATAATATACCGGGTGTCCCAAAAAAAAGGTAACAGATTTGATGGGGACAAGCGATTAGAGTATAAGTCGAATCAATCCCAAATAAGTTTTGGAGTACTCTTCGGTAGTTAACTTGAAGATTAATACCTCGTTTGTTGATATAGGCGCATCAAGAGTTGAAATATTAATCTCGAAAGCCAAAATTTGCGTCCATCTACAAACCAGAGCTTTTGGGTTTTGGCCTAAAATGCTAACGCGCTGGTTAGGGGAATCTCCTCTGTCAAAGATATTTTTGGACAAGGATCGGTCCTTTGGGTACCTGTTTGAAAAGAACGTAAAAAACTGAAAACTAACAAACAAATTAATGAATTTAGTCACAAAGGAATATTTTTCTTCAGTCAAAATGCAATTAGAAAAGTACACCAAGCCAAGCACGAATGAGAATTTTTTATGTTCCCTTGGGCATATACGATTGCTTGTTTCGTAATAATTTCGTGAAAGATGATGCAAAAAACATTTCATTCAAGCAATGAAGATTGCAAGATAGTCTATGTGTTAAAGCCTATGGGACTTATTTCGCTGATGAATAACTTTTCTCAGGCAGGTGTAACTGAAATTCAAAGTTTCTGTAGAATCAAGAAAGGGGTCTCTTTGGGGCTAAATTCTTCAAATCTGATTGGAAAGTTCAGAGTCAGATTTCCACTGAAATGTGTTCCTAAGAAAGAGGTTTCTTGTTTGTATTTGGCTATGATTGAGGAGATTCCACAGCAGAGCGAGTTAACAGCTTAGGCCAAGCCCCAAAAGCTCTGGTTTGGAGTAGGAGGCAAATTTGGAATTTCAAGATTAATATTCCAAGTCTTGATGCACCAATATCAACAAATAAGGTATCAATCTTCAATTTAACTATCTACGAGTACTTCAAAACTTATCAGGGGTCAATTCAACTTAACTTCTTATCGCTAGCCCCAATCAAATCTGTTACCTTTTTTTTGGGACACCCGGTATATATATATACTGGGTGCACTAAAGAAACTATCCACTTTTGACAGGCCACATACACTGAACCATTTTTAAAGATCAACTTAATCTTAGCTAAAATCCAGAATTAAATTCCAAGATTTTTGTATTCAATAATTCAATAAATTGGTCTTCTCTTTCCTGAGGTATAAGCGCATTTCTTAAAATTATCAAATTCTGAGCGTTTGTTCAAATTCTCTAAAGATTGGATATGAATGGACAAAGAGAAACCTTTTTCAGGGTGATATGAGGACTTAAGAATGGATTAAATTACCTTTCTGTGTGTTCTGATGCTTCTTCGATTCCAGGCAATAATGCAAGAATGAATCCTGGCAATCCTGGTACTAGATAAATACCAAGTGGCACATAAAACTCTTCATATAACCCGAGCAGAACTGGTTTCACTGACATGGCCGCTTGTGCAAGCAAAGGAAACAGCCCAGAACTGTATATAAAAAGATCTTGGGTCAATCTTGCTGTTCCAATGTGCTTGAAAATTAGTTGGTATGTTTCCAAAGCCTTGAGATGGACACCACTTGGCAAAGCTGGGTGAAGACATTGTGCAAGTCTTTTTCCAAGAAGCAATTTTCTTGGTATTACTGGAAAGGTCGAGTAGGTTGTAATTACCTGCAAAGATGATAATTTGGATGAAATGGTTAATTTTGTTACAATTGAAAAAATTTTCTACACTTTTTACTCATTGTGCTAGAAGTTGAATAAAAACTCAAGAATCCAGACCACATCCATTATTGTCACACCTTTGTTTTCATTGTTCATTTATGTCAGGTCTGTCTATTAGAATGTTCAAAGAAAAAAGAATGCAGTGTGTATCCAATACTCAGTTGATTTCTCATGAGGTCTGATAATTTCCTATCCCAATAAAGCAAAAGATTTTACAATACTTGCAGGAGGCAAGCAATAAGTTTATGCCATGAGAAACAAGCAACCAGGAGTGAACAACATGGTACAAAACAATTAAATCTCTCATTCATGGTTTGAACTGTCTATGTTTCAAACTTAGACCATGGAGTGTTGCAGACACTTTTATTTTGAACAAAATGTCCATTGATACTACCACCTTGATGTTTATTTCAGGCTACTACCTTACCTGCAAGCGTAGTGCATAAACCACCTCTTTAGAGAGGTAGCTCACTATGCTCACAGTTAAGGAAGAAGCCTTTGATAGAAATTAAGGTGGCAGCATTGAATGGACATTTCATTCAAGAGAAAGGTTTCCGCAATGCTTTGTGCTTAGACTGTGTTCATATGATGCCAGCATGATTTCAAAACTGTACAAAAATGTTATGGAAAGGCCTCCTCATAGGAAAATGATACTTTTGTGCCAGCACAATTTGAAAATGACACAATTTGAAAATGGCATTGTGTGAACCTGTGTGAACACTACAAAATAAACATTGTGACACTTTTGAAATGAAGGAGACTGCGTCATTCTTTAGACATTGATACATTTCTGTGGGGTAAAATTCTAGCCTTGTTGTTGGGGAGACTGCAACAAGCTCTGTTGGTTACAATAAAATTTTCTACTATTTTCAAATTGTATTTGTATTTGTGTGAATGTAGTAGTCTTAAACAAGATAGCAAAAGACTGCCTCTTATGTAAAAAAAGATCACCTTGTTTAATTTACCAAGGCATGAAATCAAATCAGCCCATTCGCTTGAATATTCAAAAGACTTCAATGTTTTATCAACAGCTGATGTAAATTGTTTGTATTTTGAATCAGTCCAATATTCTGCTTCATCATCCATTCTGGTATCTTCTTTATCGAATTGACCTGAATCTCAATATTCACCAAGGTATCTCAAACAAATAAGATCCCATTACAAGCAATGCATATAAGCATGGTTCATTGAAATTTGAAATCTTGTAGTAAGTATGTCGCTAGGTTGCCATTTAGGCCCATTTAGTTCTTCTACCTGTCTTTATCTTTCTCTTGTATGAAGTTGATTCTTCATTTAATCAATGGCTCATGGCTGTGATTCTCCTTTTGATTCAATAGTTGTCAGTTGATTCCAGGATACTTTCAATAACAATAAGCAATTGATATTTCTTCTTTTTTAATGAAAATCAGACGCAAATCATCTTCTTCCAACTTTGGTCAAAAATCTTCCCTTCCATCTTTGCTTCCATCTGTTTCTATTTATGCAAAGCTCCTTCGTTGCTTGCTACATCAAATCAACCAATCAATCCATACACCTATTGTTTAGCTGAGGAACAATACCGTCCGTAGGTGCGTAGAGCTTTTTGTCCTATTTGTAGATTAACTCTACCAGCTCCGTTCATTTACTTTAAAGAGCGATTGTCACCCAGGGTCCTTTGCGTGCACGCTGAAATTTCAGACTGTCTGAATACCAATTATGGCCTAAGCGGAAACAATGGATCCTGCCTGGGTGGTCTGGGTTTGGGTGACAGTGACAATACAATACATTAGATTGCAGATATAACCATTTTGAAAATCGGCTATTTTGCAAGCAAATTGGGTCGTTTTGGCAAAGAACAACATAGGTAAGGCCGAAAAGTTGGAGATGTCAGAGATGTTGGAGCAATTTCTCAAACTTTTTCATCTCTGACTTTTCGTTTTTCCCCTATATGCTATAAACGAAAAGTCGGAGTGAATTCTAATTGTAAAATGCCCTTCTTCTAATCCTAAGGCAGTTTTTAATGCTCGATGGCATTTGAACTCTAATATAAAGGTTGCAAGGAGGGAAGGGGGGATTTGGGAGAGAGGTGCTAGAGAACCCGCGAACCGGGACCAAAATTAGAAGAAAACCCTCGAGGAAAAATTTCAAAAAACGGAACACCACTTCTGAACAAAAAGTTCCGATTTTGTCAGCAATCTTCGATTATTATATCATACATTTTCGTTTTAACGGATACTCTGTGCATCGTATGTTAATATACAGAAAAAGGACACTGCTACAAAACGTGGGAAACAGCCTTAGAAGAAAAAGGCATTTTACAATCAAAATTTACTGATTTAAAGGGAGAAAAATCCCTGCTCCGATAACTCCGACTTTTCGTTTGTAGCATAAAGGGAAAACAAAAAGTCGGAGGAAAATCTCCGAGGCTATAAAGCGTGGGAAACTGCCTTAGAAGAAGGGCATTTTACAATCAGAATGTACTGAATTAAGTGCTCCAACATCTCTGACTTTTTGTTTATAGCATAAAGGGGAAAAATGAAAAGTCAGAGATGAAAAAGTTTGAGAAATTGCTCCAACATCTCTGACTTCACCGACTTCTCCGACTTTTCGGCCTTACCGAACAACAGTAGATTTTCTGAAAAGGTTCCATCTTTCTGGAAATCTAATCGAAAATTTGGCACTTCATATTTTCAGCATAATTGGCAAAATTATTTGCAGAGTGCCGCTACTTACACGATTTCATTGAATTGTTTCACACAGATTTCAGCCATTTAACAGATCAATTCGCACAATTTCATTTGGGACCAGTTTCAGTTATTCAGTTTCAGACCTGCTATCTACAGCATAAGATATGTTCTGTCTGGAGTAGTGTAAACGTTGTTAACCGTAAAAACTTTGTAATTGATCAAAAGACTCAAAAGTGTACAAGTACAGCGTAAGCGTAGGCCAACTTTCATTTATCATCAGCAAATTCTAAATACAAATCAATATACGTATATTATACAGCTAACTACATTACGGCACTAAAAATTTGAACCGATGAAGGATATGTATTTTGAGGTTTGTGTAGGCTATAAGGCGTTTATATGTTGATTTAAAAAGGGAACCTCTGCCTTTGACACAAGTCCTCCATTTTGATGTGAATTGAATGAAAAAAAGTTATTTAAGTTCAAACAAGTGTAGATACATTTTCTCATCTCAAAGGCAACTTATTTCAGTATTTTCCCCTCGCAAACTTGCACAACAAAGTCGTAAAAATTCCAAAACAAAAACCGCGATATATATTTGGTTTGACGAATGTTATTTGTTTCATATCAAAGACATTCTAAAATGATTCAAGGTATTGGTCGAGAATTGATAACTCTTCAAAACATGCATTTTGTTTGACTTTTCCTTGCCCAGAACTGCACGTTCTTCATTCTTCATATAGGAAAGGCACCCTTAGCAGTTCTCACGAAGCAATTACAAAAGTAATTTACTATGAAGGGCGGTTTGAAACTCACCTACATTTTTTCCGACAATGGTGTAGCAGAGTAATTAGTATGCAAGCAAGACTTGTCGCATTTCTTATTTCGCATACTAATTACTAATATCTTATCCAAATTTAAGCGTGTGTTCGGTTTGGGACACCGGAAAAGCTAGAACATTTATTTTTAAGTCTTTCATTCATATACCAACTGTTTACGCAATATTTCTTAAAATCCCCTGATTGAAAGCAGGAACAGTACATTTAGCTCTCTCCTGCCAATCTAACGAAAGAAATTAAGAAAGATGAAAACTGAGTGCAGCAATACGAATAACAAATACTTTCGCAGCAGAGAGGACTCAGAGAGGATTTACGATTGAAGATAAACTGAACTTGGATTTAGGATAAAAGGTTTTGATATTAGAGCTAGCCATGCTAAATGTGCATTCGAATAAAAGACTCTTTGTGATGCCCCCTTCCAAGTCATTTCTTAATAATTGCAGACAATTCTAGTGGGCTTATATAATAAGGTACAAATTGAATGCCAATTAACATTCTGGAAATAATACATTCAGCATGTCATCTTCGACAACAGTAATAATAGCACAGTTGTAGAAAGCAGTCAATAACAGAGCGGAGAAGTCGAAGAACAAGAAAATGCATGAAGCAACGACACTTCTCCTTTGCTTGATATTCTTGTGTGGCATTTGCCATGCACAGCAACATTCAACAAAAGGTAATTGCTGTTTTTTACTTACTAACAATGATCTTTCAGTGAGAACTAGGAACACAGTAAAAAGGAATGCATCCCTTCAAACAGAACTCCATTCGAGGACGGTTGTTTAGGGGAACGTTCAGCCTCAACTCAACTCGAAAGTAAAAGAGGGCACAGTAGGGAAAACGACACGATATCAACTGTAATCAAATAAAAGCAATGACTTGTAGGCTGTTTTATCAAGCAACGACAGAAGTTTGATGCAGTGAGGCATTGTTACATCAGATGAAGCTGTTGGTTATTCAGAATTCACCTTTCCATTCCATTGAAAGATCACTGTTTCGACCCCAGGTTGGAAAACTTGCATTCATTCGCAGCTATGAAATTCTCTGTCACTGTCAAACTTGCTACTATAATATCTGGTTCTCGCTTGCGAGAACAAAATATTTATTGTTAATTTTGCTTCTTTTTGCAGCTTTTTAATTTCAAAGTCCACTCGCAGCTCGCACCTTCAAATTCATTCCACTCGTTACTACGCGTAGGCCAAAATCACGCATGTTTTCCGACCTGGTCGATAGCATGAGATGTTCTGAAGTGCCAACTTCACCTGGCGTTCCCAAAATATTTACCGAAACTGGTTTATCTAAACGACGAGGAAAGTAGCCTTCCCCCTCCCCCACTTTTGTCCAAAGATGGTTCTCGAGATTCCTTTCCGAAGAGAAAATAGCTGGGTATTGGTTGGGTAAGAATTTTCCGAGAAACGTGAATGTCAAATCATCCATTTTAGCACTGATGACAAGCATCTTCAAAAATGTTCCTCGTGGGCTGATTTATATCATAATTGTCACAAAACGATCAAGGTTTCCTTGCCGCCAAAGGCACGCATGATATTGGGAGATGCACTCTAAGCCAAAGTAAAGGACGTGGCCCCAAAAATTTTCTTGGGGACCCCCTCATTTCAATACCCCCACTTAATTTACCCTGGCCACACCGCTTCTCTGGTCGACCATTTTGTATAACACAATGCATCATATCCCTTACATCCTTACCACACCTATCGTTTATCGTTCAGTCGGTCTGAAAAATTTAGTCGGTCGAAAGCATGTTGACAACCCCCCCCCCCAAGCAAAATTTGAATGTGCGCCCCTGGCTGCGCACATCGCACAGCCTATGAGAAAAGGAGCACAAACGAACTTACAATTTCTTTACTTCTTAGCTTGTGTTGACAAACTTTCAACAGCGTACTGCAAGATGCTAAAGAAGCATGGTGCGTGCAGAAGTTCAATGTCAAAAATGGTTGGTTACTGCCCAAAGACTTGCCAATTTTGTGGTATGAATTAATTCTGTGTTTTAAATTGATTGATTGATTGAGCAGAATATGGGACAGTATCATTTACATCTTCCTATTTTTAACTTCTGTTTCTGCTGCTGGAAAGGGTCGTGAGTGAGTCTTCGGTGCTAAAGAAGTGCCTTGGGTTAAACGAAGCATGCTTGCACCACCCTCATCAAAACTTCATAAAACTGACACAGTAAAAAAACACCCTTTTTTTAAACAGACATATCTAATCATATCATATCATCATATATTCTGAAAATAATCAGAATCGAACGATGAACGACATTTTGCTACATTTGGTAGAATTTTCCTATGTGTACAATAGTGATAGAAGGTCTAACGCCACTGGATCGAACCGAACCTTAGGTATAAAAATGTAAACAAATAACGCTCGATCCAGGCTCTTTTGTAGAATAGCTAATAGGTCTATTAGAATTCAAATCTGAAACCAGATGTGCAATAATAGATTAGAAATGATTTTTGACTACGAAATGCCATTTTAAATGCCATAGAAATAATACATAGCATAAACCGTGATCTAACTAGAATTTTTCTTATTCACATTTGACTCACATCATGGGGATTTCTTCTTATTCATAGATGACGATTGTTTTGATTATTTTCGACGCCTTTGTCCATGGTGGCAACGACACTACGCATGCAAGACACATGCACACATTCTCAACAAGTACTGTCGAAAGAGTTGTGGCAACTGCAGTGAGTATATCAGTTTCGTTAGCTTTAAAGAGCATTGGTCACCCAGAGTCCTCTGCAGGCTCACTCCAATTTCTAACTGTACGAAAATAAAATTTGGCCTATTTAGAATTTAAATCCATATTTTCCATTCAGAATAAACTTGATTTTCACAGACTATCTCATCCCCAGAGTGAGTTCATTGCTCTACCTCTACTTTGGGATTAGGTCATTCTGCAATTTGATTGGCTACTCGAAAGCAATAGCAAACATAAATTATTTCTCGAAAAATTCTTACTGATCCGAATAACAGCAATGTAATTTTGTCACTAAGCAACAACCATTGCAATGTTGCTTTGTTGTTTGGAATCAAGGTCGCATAATTAGCGTTGCCTAGGAAACCGCAAATTCGGCTTCGTGATCAGCGTAACAGCGTATGACATAAGAGATGGTCTGAAATTGCAACGCGCCCGCAAGGGGTTCTGGGTGATCATGGCTTATTAAGCACATATTTTGAGATAATGGAGATGACTGTAAGTTTTTGGCGCCAATCGCTGGGTGGGTACCACCGGTTGCGATCGCAGAAGAAGCTGAATGGCTAGTTGAGTCCGCCCTTGTTATGGCGCTCATGCGATGCGATGCGATGTGATGCGGTGCAGGTGTGGCTTAGACGCCCAACCGTCTCAACTATTCTCGCTGCAAGGTACGACGATTTTATTTCACATTATTTTAAAAAAAGCTTGAGTTTCTTCTCTTTGTGGTATAAATTTTCAACAGCCATCCAGGCCATCTTTAGAAATTTCATTCGCCGTCTTCTAGTTCTAGTCTATTTCTTTGCAATTTTCAAACTGTTATAACCCTTAATTACCTTTCTAATTGCAATGGTAGATCATGCGAAAGCACCACCAAAGAAGGCAGCCTGCTCATTCACTGAATATGGGTGTTGCTGGGATATGAAAACAGAAGTGAAGCTTGGCAGAAAATGTCCACGTATGTATTAATCATTTACCTCGCTCGCGTTGTGTTCATATTTCTTCCTTTTCATATTTCATAGTCTGCATGCAACGTCTGGTTAGCCTGCGTGCAGACTCTACTGATTTCTTTTCAAAGAGGTTTCTCCTGGAGGAAAACCTCTCTAAAAACAAGTCAGTGGAGTCTGCACGCAGGCTACATATACACTTATTTTTTTCCTGAATTTATCTTCCATCAAATTTCGAATTTAACATGGATAAATTTACATGCATGCATGGTCGCCTGAATGGTTACTTTGCAATCGCAGAAAACTGACAAAAAATGAGTTTGGTAACGAATGAAGCAGGTCTATTGTGTTTTAATGGAAACCTAAATGACCTAAATGAAAGTGGAAATTGCAGCAAATGTGAGGAATATTTTTGACAAGATAATGAACCTAGCAAATAACCACTAATATAGACGTTCGGCTATGAAAACATCATACCTCAATCAAATTTCCTTATATTTTCCCACAATGAAAAACAGTGATGTTTAGGCCTTCACCTAAGTGGCTAAGTGATGCAATATCGGATCGGCATTAGAAACTATTAGGAGACTATTAGTGGGGCATTACCCTTGAGTCCGGAATATCGTCCAACCCTCGCTTATCAGTTTTTGAAAAAACATACATAGACCACCCTTAGAAATGCGTGAAAAACCATCTGTGATTATGAGGTAAGAGCCTGCCTGTGAAGTTCGATAATTCAAATAATGAAATGATTCTTGGCCACGACTGTATTTAAAAATGTAAAAATTTCAACCCTGAAAAATGGCAAATGTTATGTTGAAATAATCATCGTGATACTATTTATCAACAGAATGCAAAGATCGTTACTACCACCTGTGCAGGTATTTCATGACTGAGTGTTTTTATGGGAGAAATCGTGCCTTCATGGAAAAGAATTGCCCAAAGACATGTAGAAAATGCACACCAGATAAATTAACAGTGAGAGAATTGTAAGATGGTAGCAGATGCACACAAAATCAGAAAGTGGAGTTGACTTAAATTTGAAACTAGTCATATGACATCCCGATCTGTAATTTGCTTTAAAGTTGCTTTAATCTTACAAAGCGTAACTTTCTAAATCTTACATAAATGCACTGTGGTATGTTGGGCGTATATACAAATAAAGCATGTTGAATATTGCTGCTCTATGTTAAAATAAATACACTCTATCCCTTCTTGATACACGAATTGCTACCCCACAGCCGTATTTTGCTTTCTACTACCAAATAGCTCCACACAGCAACTAATTACAAATTATTAGAATATCTAAAATTGAAGCTACCTGGTTTGTTGCTTCAGACAAATAGAATCCATGCCGCGAGCATATTCAAAATGGTACCATTGGCTAGATTAATTTTTACGAATCAAAATGGTACTCTTGGCTAGACCAATTTTGACCATTCTCTGGACCAATATTGTCAAATTTGTAACAAATATGATATCATGACCGTTTGCTATCTAGACCAATATTGTCAAAAATGATACCCTGAGCTAGACCGTTGCTAGGCCAAAATTGCAAAAACGTATACCCTTGGCTAGACTAGAAGTACAAAAGAGCATATCCTTCATCGCAGCACATCCCCTGGTACAATTACCGAGGAAGAACCCCCCCTCCCGTGTTAATTTTACATAAATTTGTACATGTTTTGTCCTGGTATCATATGTTATCATGTTTATCATTGTTATACAGGATTTCAATGTTGAACTTTTTTTGAATAATTTCCCGTGAATACTAATTCAAAACTGAGATGTTGTTCGCTTTCCTCCTCATCTTTATCAGCCAGAAGAGCACTATCTATCTATCTGTCTATACAGGAACGCTGGAGAGGGGGGCACAGGGGGGCAAAAGTGCCCTTTCAATGAAAACCAATAATTTACTTTGAAACTTGATATAAAAGCCGTCATAGCTTCATTCCCTTATCAGAAACGCACCAGTAACGAAAAATGACTGGCAATTGCAATTTCAAAATAGGCAACATGCGATTTTATGCGATTCGGAATGAGGACATGTGGAGAAATAGCTGAAAAATTTCGTGAAAGAACATGATTAATGTTCGTTGAAACATTTTTGATAGCATTTTAAGCCAATCTAAAGGGCGTGGCTTTAAAAATTTTCCCACGGGAGTACCTCCGGACCCCCCAATTTTTAGGCTCGCTTTGCTCGCCTTCGGCCTCGATTGCCCTTACGTTCCTAGTCGCCCCTCTTGCCCTACCATCGCTCCAGCGTCCCTGTGTCTATATATCTGTCTGTCCATCTATCACAAATCTATCCCACTATTTAATAAGACCCGTTGATTCCAGGGTAAAGAGTTATTTTTTGCGTAACAAACATGTTTTCCAGTACAGCATGGTTTGAAATAAGCCCCCTTGAATAAACCCTCATCTACAAATTCAATAATGCAAATAAATCCCTAAGGGCATATTCAGCAATAACATCTGATCTTCTCCTGGTCTGGAACCCCTGGAACAATGGGAAAATGGTTCTACTTACAGTATATGACAAAATAAAATTGGCCCTAATAATTCACAATTTTCATGCAAAGTACACAATATGGATGCTACCCTTTGAAGTAGGAATATATATAGGGTAGACAACCTACCTTATAACCCCTTAAAAAATTTATACAATTATTTAAATAACTGTCATGACAATACTAGGGTTCTTATTTACTTGATAAAGTGCATGTGGTCGTATTCGTCGCCTTGTCTTCAAGGGCATAATTCTAGGTATAGTTAAAACTGATTTTGGTACAATTTCAATACAAGCTTCTCTAAACTTCTTGATTCTGATTGTGTATATTATTGGGTTGAGTGCAGTGTGGCCATAGCTGAACCATAACATTCCAATAGATAATGGCACTGAAATTGACCTTTTGTTTGCAGAAGCCCAAAGCTCCACAATTTTCACTGGTAAAACACACATTATGTAGACCAATGAGAGTAATGAAATTGTTGTGAATGTCCTCGTTTTGTAGCTGTAGTCAATAAATAATTTTCCTTTGCGATGCATCGCTGTTGGGTTTACTGGTGGATGATTCTGCACCCTGAAACAGTTTCTTCGTACAGTTCTTAGGATTAATCCATAAGCAAATACCATTATGGTGCATGGCAAAAGACCCGTTAGCACATTAAATACTGGCACCCATACCAGTTCTGGAAGTGACAGATTTGCCAATCTCAATGTGCACTGAGGCCTGAAGGATGCGTAATCATAGCTACCCATACCAATCAAGGGTGGAAGACTCAATGACAAAGACAATAGCCAAGTAACCATGACAATAAATTTTGCTCGGAATGTGTTCAAGTTGTCTTTTCTTTTGACGATTATGTAATACCTATCCACAGATATTACTACAAGTAGGAGAATCTTTTCAGTTTGGAACTTCACAAACAAAACAGCACTGAGGTGACAAATGGTTGCATTGATGTTTGCCTTCTGCAGATTCAAAAAGGTGAGTGCTAATGGCATGCAAGTAACAGACATTAACAGATCTGATAATGCCAAATTTGCCAAGAGTAAGTTGATGCCAGACCGCATTGCTGGCTTTCGATATACAATGTAGCACACAAGAACATTTCCACATAAGGAAATGATAATCATAATTACCATCAACAATGACAGAATAATTCGCGCACTTGAAGAAACATGAAACTCTTTCGTCTTCTGATTCTGAATGTGTCCATACTTCGTTTGTGTCTCGTTATACAAAGTTGGCACCGTGCTGTTGATCATGAAAGCAAGTCTGGATGTTGCCGCCATTATTACTTCATCATTATATTGTGGAAAGAGGTAGTGAATTCACAGCAGCCATTGCGAATACATTTCGATGAGGGAGGCAACTGCAAATAACAACAAAACATAGATAAATTTTTTAGGCCTTCCCTCCACCATTTTATTGATCGATCGCCTTTTTAGGACCAGGACATTCGATTCGGCAGAAATAAGTAAAAAGGCAATAAAGCATTAAAATGAATCTTTATGTAATTGATAAGAAGAGAATGAATTTGACAAACTTAAACAAAGAAATGAAATTAATTTTCACCTCATCCAACTTTGAACTCGTTAATCTTCTGTCCATTACTGCTGCTGTGAAAAATAAGTCAGGTTGAGCAATGATCCCCGCAGAGGACTTAAGGTAGTAGTATCGACTAAAAATTTCCTACAAGATTTCCTACAAAATAAAGGTGTCCGCAATGCTCCATGATCTTACTAAGTATTTTGGAATAGCTCTTCTAACAAAAATAGATCAACTCCAGACAGCTATAAACTTCGCACGTCAAAGCCCCCTGACCCCCATTTCAACTCGCCGTTGAGCCCCCCCCCCACACTTTGAGAGGGGGGCTTTGGGATTTCACGGGTTGCGGGTTTGGCCAATTTTGGCCATCGGGTTTCGGGTTTTCTCTGAAAAACGTGCGGGTTTTCGGGTTTTGGATCTTGGACGGGTCTCGGGTTTTGCTATTTTTTTAGCTCGGTTTTCGGGTATTGTAATTAAAATGTACGGGTTTTCGGGTTTTAGACGTCACGCGGGTTTTCAATTTCTAGAGGACAGTGCGATTATTTATTTTCAGCAATTCATTTCGCATGGGCTGGAATTCTTTCTAGCTACTTAAAGCAAATATAAACCCACTATGTATGCCGCATCCAGGTATTGGAACCCTAGTTTAACGTTCCTCCCGAAGGAAGGCGAAGGCGAGGTTAGTTGCGGGGCCAGGCCTCCAAGAGGTCACTCCTCCCCCCCCCCATCCGGTGTTTTACCTCACTCGACCGAGGCTAATTTCAGTCACCGAACGGAAACTGTATAAGCCGCTAGGCTCGCGGCTAGGCTACTCACCAAATTGATTATGAACATGAAGCTATTTAAACATCTTGACAATAAGACTGAATATGAAATATCAAAAGTAGATAGAGCCTTCAGCCTTCTTATACGCAGCCAATACAGTGAATTCTGTTTATAAAATGCCCTTGTTCTCAGAGAGCTTTTGATGCTTCCTAGTAGTGTCGCTCTAAGATTTGCTAGGAGATTTTCCTCCGACTTCTCATTTTACCCTGTACGCAATAAACGAAAAGTCGGAGGAAAATCTCCTAGCCAATCTTAGAACGACACTGCTAGGAAGCATCAAATGCTTTCTAAGAACAAGGGCATTTTACAGAATTCACTGAATTAAAGGGAGAAAAATCCTTGCTCTGACATCTCCGATTTTTCGGTCATTCGACTTATCAGAATTATTAGAGGCTGAGCATCCACTTATGGTGCTGCTGTACGACAGAGGATAGTCAGACAAGAAACTACAATTGCAAGCATGGCACCCTTCCCTGAATTTTGAAGAAGATGACGAAAGTGGCGTGGCCATGGGGGGTATGGGGGGGGCAGTTTCCCCCTCCCCACTTTTGTCGAAAGATGGTTCTCGAGATTCCTTTAAAACCGAAGAGAAAATAGCTGGGTATAGGTTGGGTAAGATTTTTCCGAGAATGTCAAATCTTCCATTTTAGCACTGGCAAGCATGATATTGGGAGATGCATGCTAAACCAAATAAAAGGATCTTTCTTCAAAACGTTCCTGGTGCGCTGATTTATAGCATAACTGCCACAAAACGATCAAGGTTTCCTTGTCGCTAAAGGCAAGCATGATATTGGGAGATGCATTCTAAGCCAAGTAAAGGGCGTGGCCCCAAAAATTTTCCTGGTGCTTTAATTCATAGGATAACGGTCACAAAACTATCAAAGTTTTCTTGTCGCAATAGGCAAGCATGATATTCGGAGATGCATTCTTAGCCAAAGTAAAGGGCGTAGCCCCAACAATTTTCCTGGTGCTTTGATTCATAGGATAACTGTCGCAAAACTCTCAAAGTTTTCTTGTCACAATGGCAAGCATGATATCGGGAAATACATTCTAAGCCAAAGTAAAGGGCGTGGCCCCAAAAAATTTCCTGTCGCTTCGCCCCCAGACCCCCTCCTTTCAATACCCCCACTTAATTTACCCTGGCCACGCCGCTGAATGACGACAGCAGAAGAAATGAAGACGGTGCAGAGCAAGTAATGGAAGGAGGAAGAAATAGCAGACGAAATGAGTTTAACGAGAGCAGTGACGAAGGTGTCGAAGACACGATCAAAATAACAGACTGTTGTTTGAAAAGTAAATTAGCTACGTTTTGCAAGAGGCCACTCTTGGATTTTTTTAGATTTCGTTGCAAGTTTCAAGATCTCTATTGTACGGTACATTGGTAAAGGGATGAGGCCAGTAACGTGAAACAACAAAGAATGATGCCAACCTTGCAACTAAATATTTTTTATTACGAAGTGCACTTTTCGGGATTTTTGATTTTATATTGGCGGGTTTTCGGGTTTTTCAAAATTTTCGTCCGGGTTTTCGGGTTTTTCCAAATTTTCATCCGGGTTTGCGGGTTCTGGTACCCCCCAAAGCCCCCCTCCTTTGAAACTGCTGCGCGTTCCCTGGAAAGAAATTTAAGTTCTATGCAGAAAAATATCCAAAACGATTTCAATCCAACTTTTGGGACATGGTTATCAGGTTTAGGCCCCTATCAGTTCAATTTATCCGGCATATCATCTGTCCACATGACTTCAGATATCAAATGTGATAGATACACTCATTTTTTATAAGAAACCGCTTATAAAAAATGGTAGGCTCAATTTTTCGACAGTTAAGAAACAACCCTACCTTCAACTATCCTAAAGTGTACACTTTAGGATAGTTGAGTCTGCACGCAGGCTAAGAAACCTTTGCAATTTACAATTTTAATTTTCCTATCCATTCCTATCGCACTGAAAATGTTTTGACAGTCTACAGTTATAGCAACTGTGTGGACACTATTTTGAGTACCAATTATGTTATTGACTTGTTCTTGCTTTGAGATTTTATATGTACTCAAATTGAAATGTTACGGAACAAACGGAATAGACCTTTTCAAAGAGGTCTGGGACGGCGCGCTACTTTTCTGATGGCGGATAATCTGCGAGGGGGAATACCCTTCTCACTGCAAATGTTGAAATGCAGTTGAGATGAGCGAAGCAACGCTAGAAAAAGCGAATTTAACAACAGTTCCTATGCGCTTAATGAACCAGAAGGGCCTACAAAGGCTTGCGACTTGAAAATACTGAGTTACTATCACATTTAAGTGATATTTGACATTGCTTACAAGGGAACTTCGATTTCAGCGAATTTGGATTGTATGATCGTAATTTGCCAATGTTAGATCTTTTTATGAATAAATGGAGCTTATTTATTGCAAAGGAATGCGAAGGCACTTTTGGTACAAATGTACGGAGGCAATCAGGAGGCAAAGGTTCCTATGCCCCTTGAGCCTCGTAACAAAGGAGAGATTTTGCACTTTGGCGGGAAAATATTTCGTGATCAAATGTGTATTCGTCATTTCGTTCTTTGCATCTGGGGATCAAAGAAAAAGAAAACTGGTTTGCAACAGATCATTTATAAATGTTAGAAAGAAAACATGGACATTTCTTAATCGTACAATGTGGAAGAGATGCCAAGTCAAAGACTTACTAAAGGTTATTGTTTTGCTTATGGTTTTGGTGACATATTGGCTGAGAGGCACAGTTTAGATGCAGTTTCTGCTTGATTTTTTCTATCGGAGCAAAAGTTTTACAAATAAATGAGAATCCTGTAGGAAGGTGCAAGTTAAGTTGCTTGGAGCAGGTAAGTGGCCTTTTTTTATGAATTAGTACAGAGAAGTATTTATTTTTGAAACATCATAAGCCAAACTTTGTCAATAAACGCACTCACAGAAATTAAAAGATCGAAGAAATTGTTTATTCTTCAGTTAACTTGATCTAGAAAGGCTTGCCCCTGTACTGTAGTTTCAGCATTGGAAGAAGTATGAATCTTTGTTCTTTTCTTAGCAGTTTTTGACATGAATTGGCATGCACGATTGTTAGTATTCGTGCAATAAGCTCCACTCATTCATAAACAGAAATCCAAACTTTATCTGACCAAATCCGAGGCCTTCATCATCAATGATCATGAAGTCCAAATTTCGCTGAAACAACTCAAGAAATAAACCTCTCCTCTTCGTAAAAAGACCTTGGTGTTTTTGTAGATAATAAACTTTACAATAATACTCTGAATATCTATGGGAGCAACGGAGCAACAGCCCCCCTCCATGCCCTGCTATATGTACGGCCTTGTATCTAGAACGAAAACATAGAATAATTGTTGTAGTTTATTTAATAAGAAATAAGAGATGCCCAGTTAAAGATTTGCCGAAGTGTAATATTTTGGAGCATATGGAGCACATATTGTAAGTGGCTTCATTTTAGGAGTACTCCATTGTACTGCAGAGCCTAATACATAGACGTTGTTCTCCTTCTTAGACAGAATATGCAGACACCATGGGAACAACATGTTGACAACATCTATTGTATGACACACAGGCTAAACATTTACTGTAAATATACAATGCAAATCAATTCACAGGTTTCAGCTTTAAGCAATCATTTTCAGTCACATTCTGGTTAAAGGGGGGACAAAATATATACAATATTATGTTACAAATGAGGAAAGAATACCTTATGGCTGCATACACAAATAAAAACACTGCTGCACACAAAAGGCTAAGATTATTGTTGCTTCAAGTCAGTGATTATATATATTGAGTGAATTAGGGTCAAAATTATCACACCCAAAGTTGGAATGTACACAATTCAATGTGCATTTATGGGAAATATAACTTCTGTCAGTGGTCATCAATATAACAAAATGTATGAAACACAGGCAATAAAGCAATATATTGCATGAAACCAATATATGGTGAAATCATTCCAGAGGTGGTCTAGATGTTTGTACAATTTCTCTTGGCAATACATTGAGTGGGTGGTAATCTTTTTCCTCAATGGCATCTTCTTCAGGGTTTGGGCATCCATGCACAATAATCCTAGGTGTCTGATGAGTTTCTGCATGCAATTCTTGTGGCTCATGGGACAAGGCAGCAACTGCAGATAAAAGATCATAACTGATGACAGGAATTGGTTCATCCAGTGGTTCCCAGCCAACAGGGGGTGATGCAGGGGGTGAAATCAAGAATTGCTTTTCTGGCTTTGGTGGTTGCAGTGAGCCAGAAGATTCTGGCATTGCCTAGATAAGAAATAGATTTCAATTATTTGCAAAGTGACACACTTCTCCCATAAACATCCACCCCCAGTGCACAGTCTATTAACACCTTCGCCCTACTGTTTTATTAGAAATCAAAGTTTCACTGAGAAAGGTAAGAAGTTGCTAAATAGTTTCATTTAAACTTTGATCAGTGGAACTTTACTTGAATCATGGAATAGAATTAAAAACCTATGATCCTTCCTGGTGCCAAAGTCGACTTTCGTGTTATAGCAAAGTCGTTTTGGGCCTAAATTCTCTTTGTCTTACTTTTCATTCTGTGCACAAAGGATCATGGTTGACAATAGCTCTTTGAGGAAAATGTCCAGTCAATTATGTAAAAATAACTTCCAGGAGGGAAAGGATTGCAACATAGACCCAGCATCAAAATTCAGCAGAAGTTACCTTCCCAGGAGGGTCTTCAGTATATTTTGCTGACAGGATGTCCTTTGATTCTGTGGTATCCTTTTTTGCCAGTTTTCTAATGCCAGGTATCGAAATAAGGCAATTTTTCTATAGCCGGTTGTCAAAAAGGGGTATTTTGCTACTGCAGGTTGTTATTTCCTTGTTTTTCATTCTATTTTTAACTTTTGAGGGGCACTTTTATTACAAGATCCTTTCTAAAGCCAGCTATCATTTTGAGCCAGACTGCATTTTATGTCGGTTCAACCACAGATCTGTGGTGGGCAAGATGGTCACAAACAATGGAAGAAAACAATGCAAACAATAGGATCTTTTGTTCTGTGGCGGGAATCTGTGGTGGGACAAATTCATGGAATGTGCTTGGATTTTGAGGGGAAATTCTAGGGCCAGGTGAAACAATAATTTCTTAGAATGCACACATCTGCCTGGAAAACTTTTATGTAGGTTTGTACAATATTGTTACTTAGATGGACAGATGTCTCCTATACACAAGCACAACAATAGAGGGACAAAAATCAGTTGTGTCTGAAACAATTGGAATTCTTATTTGGAAGAGTGCAACAATGCAATCTGTATTATGGTGGATGAAAGATCAATTCTCTCCCTCTCAAGGAAAATCTCAATTTAGAGATTAAAAGCTGTCAACTACCTTTCTAAAATAGACCTTTAGTTCTTGTTCTTTAAAATCTGTGAAATGTAAAGTAAGTTTCGCCATTGCTGCAGACAAGGATGATTCGTAATTCACAAGAACTCTTTTGAAACTCTTCAAATAAATGAAATCTGCCTTGCCAAAATCACTGAATGTCTCTTCAAAAACATTTCGATCACCATGTGTACTTTCAAACACGCTGTATGGAACATTAGCAACGATCAAGCATGTTGAAAGACCTTCAAATTCATGACCAAGGCCCATGTCTATTCCATTATTATCATGAAGGATCATATCTCCATCTTCTCTTCTTTCAGTCATGTTTCCTTCTCGCTTGATCTTCTTAGCTTTATTTGAAACTTCTTGAGGACGTTAATTTGTCGCTACTTGAATATCTTCTCAAAGGACGCAATTTCCTTCCAAAAATCATTCATACTTTGGTACATTTTGCAATATTTATAATTTCTCCATCTTAAAATTCGTTTGTGTATTTGCAAGCCTCGTTTTATCATGCTTGCAATCAAATGGAGGCAGTTTTATAATGGCCGCCCAAGTGTTTTGTTTTGAGATGTCAGCTTTCAAAACCGAAACTGCAAATCTGCCTGGCTGAATAAAAGTTGCTCATGGCTGCGCTGGAGACTGATGCAGTTGAGAAAAGCGGATAAGAATAAAGAAAATGTTTGACAGATAACAACTATTTTGGCAAATTATTCATAATTAAGAGTTGAGCAAAACAGAAACCTCATTTCATTTGGCTGTTGGAAAAGTGAGTAGTCATACATATTTTAGAAACAGGCCTATAATCCAAGCAATAATATGGCGTCAGACTCAAGTGATAAAAAGCTGCTACAAATTTGGGGTGGAGAGAAACTTTTGACCACCATCATATTCGTTGGTACGCTCGTTTTATTCTTCATATTATGGACAAATCGTCATATCTCACGAATGTTCCTGATTTCCAAAAAAGGACCTCATATAAGTATAGGAAACGATGCACCAAGAGGGCTAAAACGAATTATTGATAAGTATTTTATGCTGATTGTAAGATTAGCAATAGAACCAAAATTATTATCTGATCAAGGCTGCAAAGATTCAGTAATGACATCATTTGTCGAAAGAAGAGACGAGAGTACATATACGTACCGAAGAAAAGCATTTGATTTAATGAGTTGTCTTGATGACCTGCTTTGTCGTGTTGATGTCTGTCTTGCAAGCAAACCAGACCAAACAATAAGAGAACACATGGAGGAACTGCAACGCCCTCCTTATGCTCCTTTCGTTGACTGCAAAGAGCTCTGTGACAGGGTCATCGCCAGATATGAACATGCGCGTTATGGTACAAGGTCATTTGATTTTGGTGATTTTGAAAGATTTTCTGAAGATATACAAGCATTGACCCAGAAGATACATGACAAATTACAAGTACCAGGTAGTCTGGTTGTTCCCATAAGCAGAAGTGCCAAAAATGAGAGCCAGTCAAGTGTACAATCCAAAGAAAAAAGTCAAGGACTTATTGAAATTGATGCTCAAAAAGATGCAGTGGCCGTTGGCTGGAGTAAAGATGGCACAAAAAGTTGCACATCATCAAATAACGCAAAAATTGCTTGACACTCAAAAACAAAGAAAGCTCTTCCTTCTGAAACCTGTGACACAAAGTACAAGTTGGGGGAAGCCACAAGAAAAAACAAAATGAAAAGAAAATTTCCATTTGACACAAAATTTTCATGAAAAGCAAATAGAATGCAAATTATCATGACTAACTGAGCCAAAGTTGTTTTTCAAAGTGTAACCTGAAACACACATATTAATTTATCAGGCTTCAATAGTTCATTTATTCATCATTATCATTATTATTATCATTATGATTACATCAATCATCATATCAAAGAAAAATAGTGGATGGGTCAGAAAAAACATGAGGCATATATCAAGCTATACTGTAACTTGTAAAAACCAGGTCAATTGGGGCTTGTTTCACTTTGTATTGCAGAAGAAAAATTTAACTGGTTATAGAAATTTAGTTTGTTGCAAATTGTTAATTTATTCCACATTTTCTTGCAATTTAGTGATAAAGCTATTTTGGCAAACAGGTGTCACCTTTATAGAGCCTTCTGTTTCTTAGCAATGGCAATTAGATTGATTATGCCCTCTTGGGATTAAACATGAATAAAAATAGCTTTTTCTTTTGTGCTCTAACACAATGCATTGCCTTCTTACAATTTTTAGGCAGAGAAATAGTATGTTTGTCATGAGTTAGATGGACTTGCTACAAGTCTCTCTCACGGAAAAATGGGGGGAGGAAAAAATAGAGGACACATATTGAAGGCCTTGATAAAAAATTTTATGAAACAAGACTTTACTAAAATCAAATGGAATGAACAGACCAATGTTTACCAACCAAACGTTCATATCTTTAATTTAGCCTACAGTTTCTAATGTGCAATAAACTTTTGAAGAAATTGATTTACAAAGAAAATTCGTTGATAAAATTTGCAAACAAACACCCCACATTTTTTCTGACTCGGCTGATGGTATGTACATTATTTTATCTTACCTGAATGAAGATTGTTACAGTTTATAGATTGTTGCACTTAATATGTTTGTTCAAATCAACAAAGAAACATTTACATCGGATAATTCAAGCAATGATCTGTAACCTTGAACTACAATTTTACAAATTTGTTTCTTTTGAAAACTATCATACTGTATACAGGGTACATAAAAGATGATTGGACAAAACATAGTCACTAATGGTTAAAATGTATATTTCTCTGGAACGAAAGGTCTGACCTTGATGAAATTTTGATCCACTGAACCCAAGTCGTGTAAATCCATTTAATGTATAGATTTTGCAATGAAGGTTTCCAGGGAATTATTAAATGAGTAAAAAGGTAAAAATAGGTCAAGCGACATATTATGCAAGAACTTTACTGTACATCAAATTAAAACCCACAAGTCGGGCTTTCTCAAAATCATTATATCGTTTCCGTCAGAACTTTCGTTCAAGAGAAATTTCAATTTTTTGATCAGTAGCTTTTTTGATACATGCACCCTGTAAAATATATCAAAACCCATCCCAAATGTTCTAGATGGTTAAACTTTCGGACAAATTTTGGAGTCTTGTTCTAG
This sequence comes from Aurelia coerulea, assembly GCA_039566865.1. NCBI lineage: Eukaryota > Metazoa > Cnidaria > Scyphozoa > Semaeostomeae > Ulmaridae > Aurelia > Aurelia coerulea. Next base: position 23,765,884 of record CM076953.1, on the reverse strand, counting down.
TCTGTTCAGCAGACGAATTCGATTAAAGTCCTATACCCCACCCTTCCATAAGTTGTTAGTCTAGTTTAATCTCTTTATGTAATGACCATGGTGCCTTTTGCTCCTCATGGCATTGTTCCTGTAGTGTTGCATGGTAATTAGAAAGTATAGTAGATAGAATGTAGCCTGTATTCTAATATTTTATATGGATACAAAAAGAAGTATCCCAAACTTAAAGTTCTCTGTCCGAAACTTTTCCTCTTCAGAGTACTTTGAATTTTAACGTATGATTTTATTGATCGCATAATATATGATTCTTTTATTCTTTACATTGTGAAAAAACTGTAGTCCCTGCGGGCCTCTTTACGATTCAATCGCATCGCAAAGCATTATGGTTGATATGATTCAGGAGCAATCAGTACAGTCATTGAATCATCCACGATTGGTGATTGGCGATTGGCGATTAGTGATTCGAAGTTTGAACGGCCGTGGTTTTAAAGTAGCACCACTAATGCCCTCAACATCCAGATCTTCAACAGAGCCAAAACTGAAACTCTGCAATAATTGAGTAAGAATAAGAAACAATTCCAATTTAGCGAGTCTCTCTCCAAGACAAATTCTTTTTCCTGCAGAAAATGGAATGAAATTCACTCTTGAGGTATGAAATTGTCCATTTTCGTCAAGAAACCTCTCTGGCTGGAATTCATATGCTTGCTTCCAGATTCTTTCATCATGATTCATTGCATACATGTTGAAAATGACAGTAGTGTTCTTTGGTATGTCATATCCACCAAGAGAAGTAGCTTCCATTGCTTTTCTTGGAACACCTAAGGGTGTCAATGAACTGAGACGTAACACTTCGCAAATGGTTGCTTGTAGATACGGCAGTTTGTTTTTATCCATTATCGTTGGCTGCTTTGTGCCGATCACTGCATCCAGTTCTTTGTGCAATCTTTCTTGCTTCTTAGGCCATTTTGACAAATAGAGAAATGCCCAGAGCAACGCAGTTGTCGTTGTATCGCTTCCTAAAATTCGAAAAAGAGTTTAAATTTTCGTAAAGTCGAATTTACCTACAACGAGATGTTAAAGTTAGTTGACGGAGATAAGTAGAGACAATCTATAGACAGAACAAAGAACCGCCTACGCACGTAATTGCTCCCTAAGGAAAAGATATGCACGCACGTGTCGATATCATCAAATACAATAGGCTAATTTTAGACACGCATCTGCAGTTCTTAACCTAGCTGACTATCTTCGTCAACTAACTTTAATCAGACATTTTTAAGACGTGAATTTTATCATCGCTTGTTTGCGAATAAAATCCAGGAAGTGATGAAAATTGGAAGTAAGACAACGATAACATTTTAGCCATTGGAACATGGAACATTGGAACATGGAACATTGGAACATGGAACATTGGAACTCTACGAGTCCTTTCAATGGAGAACATAATTTTAGGGATTGATTTTGACCAAAGGCAGAAAATTGCAGTCGATGAGATGCTTAACTTAAAAGTTTGCGTCTTCGGTGTTGTTATTGTTGTTGCAAATATAGCATCGAACATCTAGCAACATTTTGCAATAAGCAAAGCTAGACCTTACAATGCTACTCCCAGTAAGTCGGAGAAACGGGCGAATGGGATGATGGAGTACATCAGATAAGTGAAAGTTTGTTGTTTTGTTCAAAATTCCACAAGGCTCCATTCTTGGTCCTTTCTTATTCCTTGTTTATATCCATGGCCTAACTGGAACTGTGCGTGCAGTGTAAATTTGTGCAATGTTATGTCGTTCAATTCAATGCATTTTACACAATTTACTTTTATTTTACGCAAACATAAATATCTCAATAGGATCAATGCGATCGATCACTGCGCTTACAATATGATTCTACTTACCAGCAATAAACAAATCACTAATCAACACTATTTGATTGTCTCTGTTTGACTGATCACCATCATTCTTCTCCTTTCTTTCATTATCAATCATGTAATCAATTATATCCCGTAGATTATCACCATCGAATGTTTTTTCATGTTCTTTAAATTTCCTGTCCAAGATTTCATCCCTTACTTTGATGTATTTTGTAAGAAGCTGCAATTTTCGATATGGTAGATAAGCAAGGCAAGGGAATGAATCGATGACAGCTGAACAAGTGATTCCTTCTACAAACCAAGCATTCGCTTCAACAATGCGGAGGAATTCTCGGTCATGTGGTTCATATCTGTTTCCAAAGCACAATGAACAAATTACATTGAGCACTGACAAGCCAATATCCTTACTGATATCTATAACATCGTTTTGGAGCATCTGTTTCCTCAGCCTCTTGATGAGATCTTTGCATTCTGTTGTTATTAGTTCCTCAGTTTTCATTTGCTCCATTCCATACGTCTTCAAAGCTTGGTGTGCCAATTTCCTCGTTTTTCGCCAATCTTCTCCATAATCTGCTACGATTACGCCTTTGAAAATTCGCGAGTACAATTTACCAGTGTAGCGTTGTGGGCGACCAGCAAATACACTGTCTTGTTTCAAGAGTGCTTCCTTTGCAACATTGATTTCGTTGACAACAATAACAGCTTTCTTTCCGAACCAAAATGTGATCACCGGACCGATCCTCTTTGATATATCATGAAAGAGTTTATGAGGTTGTTTACCTTTCATGTAATGAATGTTCCCAATGATAGGCAGATAAGGTAGAGCGGGAGGGAGGTTGAATTTGGAATCCCTGCAGCTGTACTGTGCAACAATCTTGACTGCAATTGTTACGAAGACGACCAGAATAAGGAACAGTGTGATCAATTCCATAGTTTTCTAGTTTAGGAGATATCTACGAAGAAAATTGTTGCATCTTACATCTTGTTTACACTGTACCGGTAAAACTTAGTAGCGGACGGATCAAAACTTAGTAGCGGACGGATCAAAACTTAGTAGGGGACGGATCAAAACTATACCGCCGCAGTGTAAACGTGATCTTAGTTTTGTATCATATTGAAACTAAAGGCATACATTAGAAAGGCCGAACGTTAGTTTATCGGTTCTAGTTGCGTTTAAATATCAGTTGAAACGGTTATGATATTTTCTTTGCATCTTGATCAACTAACGGAATGATATGCGACGTTTACTCATGGTTTAATGCAAAACCTTCCATGCAATATGCACCCGTTAGCATTGTACATCTAAATTCGTATATTCTCTTTTAAACCCAACTTCAGACTTACTTTCACAAGATCAGAAGAAAAATTCACCGAATAGTTTCCAATAGTTGATTTGAACTTGAAGTTTCGCGTTCATTTCCACCAACGTGTTTTCCATCAGCTACAATTCGAAACTGCGCCTTTAGAAACCCGCCTTCGTTTCCCCATAGTCAGTTGAAAAGAAAAGAACCCACTTTCTATTACCTGTGCTATCCCACACACTTCTAATACTTGTTGCAATTGGTACCGATTGGTACTCCAAGATGCAACGTCTGTTGTTTTCATTCGTGGGCAGACATAATCAAAACATCAAGCGAACTCGGAATGAACTTCGTAAGCGAAATTGAAAGTTACTTTTGGAGGAGTTAGAGGACTCTGAAAATGATGGAAAGCACAATTTGTAACATGCTATATCAACAACTAAGATGGACGAGCGTAGATGACATGAGACGAGCTAAACTAACTATGTTTTAGGCTTTTAGTTGCACGGAGAAGCGTTTAGCAATACCAAAGAAATACAAACCATTTTTTCATTTTTCATTTTATATAAAGCGCAATACAATACTACATTGTATACGAACCAGTATTCAGTGGAACTATAGGAGAAGGATTTGTGTAGTACAGAGAGAAATATATTCAAACTTTGCACTTGAGGATATTTTTTGAGATAGATAGCTGACCGTTTTAAGTCAAAGTGAAGATGTCATTGTACTCACTACTTATTGCAAAAGACAGGCAGAGATTTTTTGTAGAAACCTCGAGGATTGGAAACATGACTTGGCGTGCTATAGGTTGTGGTGTGGTCCCGATCTTTTACAGCTATCTTTAAATTCTCAATTATCAGTAAGACAAAAAGGATAGAAAACTAAGAACTTACAATGAGTAGATCTTTCCCCGTGAAATACCAGTTGAAAAAAGTGACTACTGTTGAGCAGCAACACTTTGTTTTTGCTTGTCTCTAGCTGGTCTCTTCTGCTTGGCGTTCATGCACACATAATCAGAGCAATTTTGCTGCTAGCATCTCTTGCCAATGAAATTATGACAGGAAATACCTTCGACCTTCAATATTTATGCGAAACGTCACGTGATTTATAACCAATGAGCTTTTGATGATGGATGGCGTCAGCTGCTTTTGTTTCAAACAAGATTCATTTCAAAAGGGATGGAAAAAACAAAACGGCACCAAATCTGACAGAAATCTTGATTTGTGAAGCTGTTTCTAAGGCGATGCTCTTTCGCTAGCTGGGTCATCGGCACTGATGTGGTCATCAGCACAAAGCAAATTTTGAATGATTGCCAAAGGTTGACTTCTCAAAACGAGGGTCCATCTGTGCAACTGGAACGGTCGTAGCACTATCCTTATGGACAAGAAGGGAATCCTTGAGGTGGCTTATTTCCATTGGAATGGCACCTCGAATTTGTTATTCTCGAACGAAAAAAATGTTCGCTTCATGTTATTTGGGATTTTGTATTTGTGAAGGTTTTGCGTTACAACTATTCGATGTCTAGGTCATTGGGGTTATACAGGGGTTAACAAACAAGATGAACCGAAAAATCATTCATTTCATTACAAGATCTCCTTGCGCTTCCTTCGATATTTCACATGCCATTGAAACATCTTCCTATTTGTATTTCCACTTCATACACCCAAGAAATTAATGAGTATACCTCACGAGAGATACTCTCCAAGCGGTTTTAGGGAACAGGAGCTACACAGCATTCGTAAGCTGAAGCTGGCAACCAGAGAACATTGGTGAAAATAGTCTGAGAGCATGGAACAACTTTGTGAAAAATCATGTTTTAAGGGGAAAGTTAATGAATTTCCTAACTTGCCTTACATGAAACAATAGAACGAACAGAGAAAGAACTGGGGGACAAGGGAACCTCGAACCCCCCTGGGAGGCCTCACGACACACGAGGCAATGACTGCTTACCTTCCCAGAATTCACAGCTGATGGGATATTCTAAATGTTTTCGATGCTAATTATGGGTACAAATGATCAGTGTTCCTTAAACCCCATTCCGTTATCATTTGTCTTGACTCTTAATAAACGCTTTGACTGGTTTGGTTAACACTTGCACTTTAGAGAATTTATGAACGGGCCACTAGGAGAATGAGTTATGACTATGGTTAAGCGTTAGAGAGGTATATGACCCCTTTGACCCAGACATCCTTTCAAGGCATTGACACGGCTGGCAGTGTCCCAACTGATCGTTGATCTGATCACAGGATTGATCGTTGCAAGAATGGCATTTAAATTCTTGGATGTAATTGGCAAGGAAAGTGACATATTGAAATGGGTCACCTCATATGAAACAAAACTGGCAACGCAACTGTGTGGTATTAAAATACTTTGCACAACTGTTTAATCCCAACCACTCAGTTTAACTCTAAGTAGGTTCTATTTTTGGGTTTACTGCGGCACTAAAGGTAATGATCTAAGCACATGTAAAAAGCCTTTAGACGGGCCGAACCATATTTGGGCAACTCATCGATGTCAACAGAAAATAGTGATATCACATTGACAGGCTAGAGTTTTGAGTGTCACGTAGGAGTTGTTTGTTTGGCCGTACGGCTATGAATACATAATAACAATAAAAACAGCATTTTGGCGGCTTGGGCCATTTTTAAATGCTACCATTCACAGGAGATATTGCAGTATCCAACCCAGTCTTCTTCTTCAAACGATTCTCTTCATGAACTCATAACGTAACGTAGATTTAGCCACCGATTTGAAAATTTTGCCTCCTGTTTACCGCTTTCCGCTTTTTTCGCAAAAGACACTTTCGCAAAAGCAAGGTAGCAAGTTCAGCTTCACTTGAAAATCGAATATGTATGTGCTGCCAGAAGAACATTATTATGAGCAGTTGCTTAACAGCAGAGTATTTTTTCTCAAGGGTAAAACAGGGAAACCTACACCGTTCAAATTTAAATACAAACATTTTTTTAGTCCACGAACTCCCAACAGTAACGTAGTGAGATCACTGAGCAACGAAGTCTAGCAAACAAGCTTGCTATGAGATACTGGCTGTGCCTGAAAAAGAAAGTAGCATAATTTTCACAATCTAAGCACATGATTTCAACAGAAGGTACAGAAGAGGGAGGGGATATGGGTAGTTACGATAATTATTCGAACTGCTTTGAGGTATGCAGCGTTCACAACTGTCATTTATATTTGCAGATTCGTCTGGGTCAAATGTTCTATTTTTACCGTGTCACGTGTGTTTGAATTGAAAAGCGTGAGTTATTAAAATTTTAAAATGAAGAATGAACGAATAATCTTAATGTCTTCATCTCTATAATTGAAAGTGTACATGTTATCATAAGAATTACAAAGCCATTACTTAGGTCGTTCTTACTCGGAAATATTGTCGAGCGTCTAGGTCAAGTCATTCTCAGTATATCATCGTCAATAGCAGTATATTGTGGTGGACAGTTTTCATTTCCTTATCAAGCCTTAAAAATACGATTTGATGGTATCATCCTTTCTCTTGCGGTCAATTTATGAAGTGATTCTAAATAATTATTGTCAGACGGTCAATTCAGTTATGGATATAAACCCAAATGGCGCCCGACTCTGCCCGACTCACCACTTTTATTTCCAACGTTAGAGGGAACAGGCATAGCTATATCTCGTAACTCCTTTAAATAGGCTAAAGACAACGCCTGCGCACTCATTCTTTCTCTAACTACACAATGAAGCCACGTGTCAAAGTTGTCAAAGACAATAGATTATATTTTTAAGTTAGCCCGGGCCAGCTTTATGTCGATTCCCTTTATTTCGCTTTCTGCCACAATGAAATGTATTACTCCTGACTTAAACCCTTGAAAGTATTGGGATAAGAAATGGTAATTTATGAGACATTCTGTTGGCGCTAGCTAAATTGGGGGTGTATGCCACCTTCACTGGGTCATCTCCATGGTTACATTAAAAAAATATTTCATTGCGAGGTCCATGTCAAAATGAAAATATTGTGAAGCAAGTCAAATCAATGTTTTGAGATTCTGAAGAAAATATACAGTATCTGACAGCTGTATGTTCAGTTTTCTTTCCTAAGAATACTTTAGAGATCGCGAAGCACTCTTTCTTAAAGAGAATGCGTCTATGTAAGTACAGCTGCGTATACATTCTGTCAAAATATGCCGACACGATTCTGATGAAGAGCCTCGAAGAGCGCGCTGTGATTGGCAGAATGTAACTGATCACATGCAAACTAAAATTTTAATTCCGGAAGTGGCACCGCAAGTAAGTCATCGGTCTGCTTAGATTACTCCTTGCCATCTAGTGAGCTCCTTTACCTGGTCACCTGGTAAAGTTTACCAAATTGATCACATGAAATATCACATGAATTTGGCATGAACTCCGCAAGCCGCTGTACTTACATGGACACATTACCTCTAAAGCTAGTTGATGGAGATTACCTTACATTACCTCTAAAGCTAGCTAACTCAAGAACTGCATATGAAAGTCTATAATTAGTTTATTATATTTGATGATTTTGATGCATACATCCAAAGTTATTAAACCATGATACATCCGAGCATTTTGTTCAGCCAGAGGAACAATAGCGTGTGCAGGCATTTTCTTGGTCCTATGTCTTTCACTTCATGAAACATCCAAAATGTAATAGTTGGAAAGAAAATGTTAGTGTCTCGTGCACATTGACCTTCATTTGTACATTTTTGATCCTGATCAAATTTGAAAGTAGTATAATTTCACCCTATGACCCCTATGACCTTTGCAACCCATGCTTCACAGCTTGCCTTTCAGCAGTTTCAGTAGGAAAAAATCTATATACGCAACCCTTTGGACCGTTGGACCATGCCACAGACCAGCCTGACCTCTAGTTCATATATTTTGCTGTGCCTAATTAAACAGGGTGCTTAACTGTAATATTGAATTTTTTCAATTTTGAATTTCCGGATATCCAATCTCATTAAGCTAAATGAGGAAATTTTATATTTACATCTCCTTAAAGACAAATGACGGATATATGATGTCTGGTTTAAAAATAGAACAAAAGATCGCTGAGTGCTTTCATTTGTCCAATTGATTTGCTAATCTCTCGAGATCATCAAATACAATGGAATACAATAGGCTATATTTAGATTTAGTATAGGCTATATTTATCGTAGATTTAGTTTTTGGTACAATATACCATGTATAACTTTATATCTATTGATGAATTATAAAGATTTAGACTGCCCAGGCCCCTAACTTAAATCGCCTTATATTTCCGTCATTTGTCTTTAATGATTAGCAATAGCCAAACATAAATGAGGATTTTGGAACAAAGCAAGGAAATTCCTTGGGAACAAAGGAGATTCCTCAAAAAAGCAGTAAGAACAAAACTACTCAATGACCCAAAGGAAAATGATAAAATTAGAACAAACCCTTGTCTCCAGCCAAATTTACAATGGGGCAATCAACGTTTGAAAGGATCGTCATTGATTGAACAAAGTGACCTGTGGCCTCCACTTGTCAGGGCGTCTTCACAACAGAGGTCAACATTTAAGGTCAGAGGTCATTTAAGGTCAACGTGACCCAGCAGGAACTAAGGTTCACTTCACATTGCATCTCTCTGCGCGTTATCTTTAGTACCAGCAACTACCTACAAACAGAAAGAAAAGAATAAGTATTCGCCTGGACAAGATGATATTATATGTATCAGGAGGAAGAAAAGTTGTTAAATCACATTTGAATTTATACTAATTCACACTTGTAAGTTAAACCATTGTAAATCAAATGAAGTTATGAAATGTTGCATTCCAATCGAACAATTCAACAAATCGAAACCATTTCATGATTACACCATTAGTTAATAGATTACGCTTATTTTTGCACAGAAACTACGAATTTGAGCTACCTAGACAGTTCAAAACAAAGTTTTTGAAGCCTTTCGAATGTTTATACATTACATGAGTTCCTTTCCAGTAATATGCTAACGAAAAATATGCCAAAAATCACCTTGATTAAAATAAATAGATTAAGTAATATTTGAGCTGAGTTTCCTGTAAAGATATTTTGATAAAGAAATGCGTGTGATTTATCTGAGCTTCAATTAATTGTATAACGTGTAGACTTACCTAGCTCATTATTTGTAGTCAAAAATATCCATTATACGTCGCTTGTCCAGATTATCAATTGTATGTTGCTTGTGCAAAATATTCATTGTATACTCTTCACAGAAGAAAGTTTGCCAAATAGATCAAATCACTCGGACTATTCGTGACTTTCACAACCCTAGAAATAAAAGCAGGCCAGGTTGTTGTTCCTGTCAATAACAATTTTTAACACTTTCAAATTAGAGGAACGTCTTTGAAATATATTCATGATAGTAAAAGGAATGAGAAACAACGTAATCTTCATAAACTGCACGCAGTCTTCACGAAAAAAGAAAACATTTTACGACCCACAGACAAAATTGATTTGAAGATCGGTGACAACAAATTCAAATGGTACTCTTGGAAAGACACAATGATATTACTAACTATTCACATGATGATTGAAACCATTCAACTCTTGATTCAAAATTATTTCATCGAAAGTGGGCAAGCAAATTATTTCATCCAAAGTGGAAAACACATGCAAGCAAATCATTTCATCCAAAGTGGAAAACACATGCAAGCAAATTAATAGGAACTCACCCAAGGTTGATCATTTCATTTCCTTAAATCTGTTCTCTTGATCAAAACGTAGTCACGTTATAACACGACCACTAGCAAGCATAGGCACTGTATTACAGCCATGGCAAAGAAGACTACCATTTTATCGATGACATTTGTTAGCACAATGAGATCCAATGCTACTGCACTGCCTATTATTTTAGTCTCTTGAAGTTGTTACGTTACAAGTCGTAATTCCAATAAATTCTATCAACTACAGGGTGTCCCAAAAACATGTGCGCTGTTTGAGTGGCTTCTGCGGAGCAACCATAAATCAAATTTGTCTGTTTTTCAGGTTCTTGACAAAAGAGACTTCAGGTTAAAGGTTGACACAAAGTTTGAGTAAATCTGATCACCAGTTGCTGATTTATGGAGCAAGGAATCCAAAATTCTTGGCTGCTTCAAAATAAGAGGATTCATTATTCTTCATTGCGTTAAAATCAACGAAATTGATTGAAAAAAACATACCTAGCCCTATTTTCTGATGGTCATAAGTGAGACTGATAGTCATACATTGAATTTTGTGACAACCAAAAATATTGGACATATCTAGGGCTGCTAGGAATGGCAATGTGCAACACAAGTGCTTCAGGCCATTGCATGCGTCCATTAGATATTTTGCTTCTCAAAGTGATGAAGTCGTTTTAAATCAGCAATATTACGTTCAGCAGGCTGCTTGGTCAATATTCTTGAGTTATATGGCCAGTAATTACTCCCAAATACATTTCCTGGCATAACTGTAAAGTTTAAGTTCATTTGATATTGAAATTTAATAATAAGGTTAAGTACCGAGATACAATCCTGTGGTTTTGAAGCAACGAGTGATTGTGACTTTCTTTCTCAATAAATCAGCAACCACTTGTCAGATTTACACAAAATCGGTGCCAGACTCCGAGTTGAAATCTCTTATATTCAAAAATCTGAAAAACAAGAAAGTTAGATTTATGGCTCCTCCACAGTAGCCATTCAAATGTCGCACATGTTTTTTGGGACACCCTGCATATTGCTAGGTCATAATAAAAAATGTTGCCAAATTAAAAAAAAACAACATCAAAAATTCAAAATTGACCTGTTAAAGCTCAAGGGAATAAATAGACAGTGTAGCAGCATTGGATCTTGTTGCAACAATAAATATCACAGCGGAAAATGTGCTCTAAAGCTTTTGGTCACAACTGTATACCCTTGTGTAGGATTTTCAAATTAGATTGCCAAAAAGATTTCACCAGTTAATGTAAAATAGTTGAATTCAATTCAACAGCCAACTGCTACAATATATGACCACACAAATATTTATGAAAGATATCAGCGTCTTTTGTTTATTTCATATATATTATCAGTTTCCATTGCTTTCTTGCCAAGTGCAATTGCAACAATGCTTCCACAAAGTGCGAATATCATCAGTGACATATTTGCCATTATTCTTCTTTTCGTATTTGCTTTTTCCATTACATCACGACTGAAACAGAAGACAAATATGATTTGATTCAGTTAAAGACAAAAAATTTCCTGAACCCTAAATAAAAGTCTAATGTTTTGCAGATACCAAATATTACTTATTTCTACAGTTTGCCCTGAAATGTTGTTGAAAATGTTGTTTAATTATTGAAATGTTATATGAATATCTGATCTAGGATTTGATATGCTTTGAAGTTCAGCTTAATTTGAATGCTTAAAGGCAATCTGTCCCCTTCAATGAATGAAAATAAAATCGATAAAGATCTCTATCATATATTCCAGAAGTTGGTGTTAATTGGCTCTATCCAAAGAAATCAGGGTCATAGAGACTCAGTGATGCATGAATTTAGCTGCAGCGTAAGTAAGGTAAATAAAGCAGTAACCAAGGTCAGAACAATAGGGGACAGATTGCTTTTAATCAAATTAATTTACCTCTAACTGATTGATAAGGACCATAGCGCTTTTAAAACTTTGTTCCTTTTTTCAGATAGCTTCACTTTAACTGTCATAAAACATCAATCAATCATAAGAAATCTCTTTATTCACAGTAAATGGCAAAAGTCATTTCAATTGACTGTGGAATCTTTGCATTGACGTACCTCACTTCAGATCCAATGTCCTCAGCTTTCATTGTACGTGTTACAATCAAAGTCATTCTATCAAGCCTGCTTGGGTAATGTTGTGGAATGCTAAACTTGCTTTTTCCAATGTCAGATTCCACTAAAAATTAAACATTTATAAATATTTGGAATTTATTCATATTCTACAAAGTTCAAATTTTATAAAAAAACATTCTAATATATATTTTTGTTTGTATACATTTCTACCTAGCATCCGAAGGTCGTTTTAGTGAGCTTATCGAAGCAGCGTCCTGGTCATTCCTCTCAATTTGACTACATCTCATGATTCCTTTAGCCTGGAATTACAGAGAGTTGGCGACTCTCCTCACACTTTGTAGCAGGTTCGGCAGTGTCATGGCACTGTGTCATGGCCATGTAATTTCTTTCACGAGAACTGGAAAATATCATTTCACTTTAAGGGGTCCATATATTGATTTCGTCCTCACTTAGTGTCATTTTGATTTTAAGTGGTGGGGGGTTCAACAGCCATGACGCTAAAAAATAATTTTTTTACATCTATTTTCATATCACAGATTACAAAGTGAGGGTAATGTCCTGAGAAGAAAATACCTCACCGGAGAGCCTCTTCCAGCACCAGCTCTTGTTTTAAAATGGCTCTGAGCACATTTCTAGCAATTGCAAGGTTCGAGGAAGAGTCTGATAGCCTAGTTGCTAGGCCTACCTAGCATGTGCTGATAGGCCAATCTTCAGTTTTTCATCGACCGACGCTACAGGTGGGGGGTGGGGTCTGAAAGTTAGCATCAAAATGACGCTAAGCGGGGATGAAATCAATATATGACCGACCCAAGATGAGTGCAGCAAGAAGCGTATTTTAGATGCATATTTCAATGATCATTACCATACCAGGTTTCAAAGCAGGTCATATTTTAAAGACACAATCCAGGAGCAACTACCTTGTCTCTGTCAATACGAACTGCTTTACGATCCCCCCATCCATCTTGCTCAGGAGTAACTCAGTTCAGTTCAGTTTCATATCTTAAATTCCTCTGCATACAGTTTATTCTGATTAATTATACGAAAAGTAACTAATACGTATTAGTTATTATACGTATATATTTTAATAATTTTAGGTGTTGATGTATTAATTTTGTGTAATTTCATTTCATTTTATATAAAGCACAATACAATACTACATTGTATACGGCCTAAACAGAACATAACTTTAAAAAGCGAGAAAACAGTAACGGAATATCGTGTACAGTAATAAAAAAAGGATGATAAAACGAATTATTTTCGTGGGTTATGGCAACATACTCGGTTTTGGTGTGTTTTTACGAGCGGACATTTTATGGTTTCATGTTTAGAGTTTTTGTTCCGAGTTCTGCTGCTTGTTGCAAGAATTGTGCAAGAATTGTGTAATATATTGTGTTGTAAGGTATACCTACAACACAATATTACACAAAATTAATACGAAACAAAGAACAGGGTAAATTCTATGGAGGAAATTACTCAAAAGAAGGAGGAGCTCTCTCAGTAGTTAAACTAATACGAGAGGAGAGAGCACCCCTCCTCCTTCCTATCCTGTTTCAAAATTTCTCATATAAACAAACCAGAAACAAAGAAAGCTCACCGGCATTATTTTCACTTTTTTCTGGCAGTAATGACATTTCAGATCGTTGGCTCCATCCTACAGCATTAGCTTTCCATATCCCTCTTCCCTGAACCAACAAACGGCTTCCACACTGGACACTTCTTCCACAGCTCCTTGCCAACATCATTGATGAATGATGAGCCTAAATGTTCTTGAGGACTTCGTGATGAATTGAATTGTCTAGCCTCGACATACGCGCCTCGATTTCATTTCAGATACAAGATCAGTGGAAATCTTTTATTTTGGTTTCTGCATCTTGGTTGGCTTAAAATTTAACCAATCACATTCCAGTAAGATGAAGACAACCATAATGCAGACTTAGGCCCATCTTACCTGTTTTTGTGCAACATCGTGTGATTGAAAAATATATTGTTAGCACTTAGCAGCCTCGTTCTACATAGTTTAGTGCACAATGATGCTTGGGGGAAAAATTCACATCGAAAATTAGCCAAATTTAGATTCGTAATTGTTGATTTACTGCATTGGTTACTATGGCAGATACTCACAAAGACAAAAAGAAACGATCTTTTGCTCGCAAATACTGTCCCCAATATTGTTCGGGCCTAAAAGGGCAAACATTGCTAACTAATATGTTGAGTTTGCTTGCATGCAGTTACTACGCAAGATGCTGTTTCTCAACACTGATTTTTGATTGCGATGATTTTCTTCGCGTATCTTCTTCCGGTATGTCACCCTTTAACAGCACACAGCGAGCATGACAGCTGTGGTATACGCGTGTATTGTGTATCTGTATATGCTGTTTACTGTATGCTCAATGTGTGAACAGGTAATGTATCTGCAAATCGACAAAGGAAAGACGGAATCAGATTCACAACAGACCGGATTGAAGATGTCGTGTTTTCCTGATGTTTGGGCACCGATTTCATTGTCATATTTTACAGCAACAGCCTCATTGCTTCTGAGTATTCTTATTTTCCTTGGCAATTCCTTGATCATCCTCGCAGTCGTCATAGATCCGTGGCACAAACTTCGAACGCCGTTCAGTTACTTCCTTGTCAATCTTGCTGTTAGTGATTTGGTTGTTGGTTCGATCGCACTTCCAACTGCATTTGTGGCACATTTGAGCGAAGCAAAGGGACATGTTCCAGAGTACCAAGTTAAATTAATCCATCTAACTTATTTTATTTCCACAACGGCCAGTGTGCTTAGCCTCGCAGCTTTGTGTTTAGATCGTTACGTTGCGATTAGATGGCCCATCAGGTATCGCAAAAGTTTACGGCTCTCTCGCTGCCTCGTAATTTCTGCTTTAATCTGGATTTTCTCTGCAAGTATTACGATGCTTTATTTAAAAGTTGGTTACATTGATTATCTAATGGTGTTTGTTCATGCATCTATTATCATAACATTTGCAATTCTGGTTTTAACATATCGGCAAGTTTACAAAATACTCAGATGTCAATCAGTTGCTATGCGGGATGCTCAAAATGACAATGCTGTTCAAAACAATGAAGCCTTGCGAAAAATCAAAACAGAGAAAAAAGTTACGAGAGCTTTTCTATACATTTTGGGGTTATTTATCTGCAGTTATGCTCCTGCGATTTTGATGATCTACATTCTGCAATTTTGTACTCAATGTAATTGCACCCTACGACATGTGTTTCGAGATCTGCAATTTGTTTTTGTTTCAGCGAACAGTGCAATGAACCCTTTTGTTTGCGGCATTCGATTAGAAGCATTCAGAAAATCAATCAAATCAATTATTTTGTGTCACAAGAAGAAGAGCAAGTATGAAATAACCATGAGTGGCAGTGGTGTACAAGTGAAGGATAAGGAAAGGGCGGGTACAGCTGAAACAATAAACCAGTGAGGTGGGTAGCAGGGGGCTGGGGTGCAAATGAAGGAAACGACAAGTGCAAAGTGTATAACGGTCTGAAACAAGATACGAGCAAGGTCAGCAGACTAATTTTCCAATTAAGCTCGTCATTGCTACAAAGAAACAAACAATGAAGAATTGAAGAAACAATAGATATGGAGAGACCTGAAACATTCCATTCAACAGTCCTGGAAATCTGTTATTGATTAAAGTTGATTTAAACGTCTCTTTGAACAAAAAATATGTTAACAACCATTTTGAATAAAGTAGATGTTATTCTATGATGTATTATTTATCTTGCAGTAATAAACTATTTCATGTTGTGGAACATCTTTTTTTGTTTCCTTGTCTGAAATCACGAAGTCTAGAACAAAGGAAAATCTTAACACAATGGCTACACTAATTGCAAACCAGTGACGTACGCAGGAATTCGAAGGGGGGGGGGCGCCGATGATGGTTCCCCTTTATGTAATTTAGCAATTTAGGTAAGATCTGGTGACTGGTGATAAAGACAATGATTCGTTTAAAAAATGTATGAAAAGGAAAGTGCATAACTATAATACAATTACGTCCTTGTTGCAAACAAAGAGATTCCTAATACTAATGAATCAACCGACAAATGTAAATAACATGACTGTAAAGGATACCCAAATATATGGATGGAAAATTACTTCTTGTGCATTGGAAGGCTGGCTTGATACAAGTCTCAATTTTAATCATAAACAGCATGATAATAGGGCAGTCAAAAAGAAGTAAGACGGGCTTTCTTTTCCTTCATTCTGCTCCTCCAAAGCAGTATGCAGTCTTAATCTTTTACCTCATGGTCTGTCATCAGGGCTATTTACAGTATCAATCTCTCACCTAAATTTTCATTTTCTTTGTTCAGAAGGAAAGCATTAAAATGTTTGCAAGAACAGCAGTGTTTGCCGCCCAGCTTCGTTCCTACAATAATTTCGATAGAAGTTTAGATTTTTCATTCTATTTTCGACACATACGTGCGCTTTTGCATGCAAAAGCAGTCAGTTCGCCATCAAAATTTCGAGGCGTCTTTTGTAGCAAGGTTTGCTTACATCTACGGAATGACTGATCGGCTTGAGTGAATTCCCTTTGTTTACAATCGCTAATCGCTTTGTATTCATGTGTCAATCAAGAGAAACAGAGACTATTGAATTCTCTTTGTTTACAATTGCTAATCGCTTTGTATGTGTCAATCAAAAGAGAATTCCCCTAACTAGCCACAACTGAAGCATTAAAAGTTTCTGGAAGACAGATCGTTTCACATGTGAGAATCTGCAAGAGGGAAGATTACAGAAGGATGAAATTACAGCGGTTTGATGGATATGTTACGTTGTTAAATCTTGCAATCCATCAGGAGAGAGTTGAAACAGCAACAAACTTCATTAAGGATTACAATGAAATGATCAAACTTTAATTCGTAAATTTTACATCAGAAGCTAAATGCAATCATCAATAATACCCTTTCCAATAAATGTAACCCAATTCTTGGATCAACGAAAATTGTACAGTTGCCTCTCGCATCGGCCAAAGTGAATCAAAATTCACACAACAATGTTAATTCTGAAACTACTATCATGTAAGTCAGTCAGGTCAAGACGAACCTTCTCGTTAAATAATGTTTTAACCTTGAGCTTCAACTTGATTTGAAGATATTCTCACAGTGATATTACGGCTTCGGATGATGCTTTCATGGAATCGATTCTTTGCATTGATTGCCTTCCACGGCATCGAAGAAGTGCAAAAATAGATCTACGAAACATAGTCAATGTGACAGCACAGATTACCGGATTCATCGCACTGTTTGCCCAAACGAAAACAAATTGGAAATCTCTTAAGACATGGCGAAATGAGCATTCACAATGTGGACAAAACTGAAGAATATATACCATGATAACAGTAGGGGCGTAGCAGCATACGAAAAGACACAGAATGTAGAAAAATGCCCTTGTAACTTTTCTTTCTCTTTGCATAGCACTTGACTCCATACTGTTTGGGTGAATGTCATTCTCTTCATTGCTTTCAGGTTGCGCTGAATTACTTTCTCGTTGTATGGTCATGTTACCACATTGCATTGTATTGCCTTCTGGCTGTATGGTGTTGTTTCCACGTCGCATACGATTGGTTTGACCATGCAATGTTTTGTAAACTTGTCTGTATGTCATGGCCACAATGACGAAAGTGAGGAAGATTGAAACATGCACAAACACCATGAGGTACTTGAGAAATCCGACCACGAAATACAACGCAGAGACAGAAAAGGTGAATACCCAAATCAAGCTTGTAATGATCAAACATCTTTTTAAACCTAATGTCTGTCTGTATTTAATTGGCCATTTTATCGCAACATAACGATCAAGGCACATCGCACCGAGGCTTAGGACGCTAACTGTCGAAGGGATGAAATATGTCACGTGTATCATAATAGGAATGTATCCAGGTACTTTGCCTTTTACTTCTTGAAAACAACCATACGCCGCAATCGGAAGACTGGTTGTCCCGACGATGAAATCGGTCACTGCTAGATTGACCAGGAAATAGCTAAACGGAGTTCGCAGCCGTCGTAAAGGGTCAATTATAACTGATAAAATAATCAATGAATTTCCAGATGTGACCACAACGCACATGATACATGATGTAATTGCTGTGAAATACGACAACCATGTTGGGGCTTGAATAACTGGAAAACACGACATTTCTTACTCAAATTGCCGTGAAATTCAATAACCAAATTGACGCTTGGAGCACAACACTACACGTCTTACTCAAACTGCCGTGAAATTCAATAACAAAATTGGCGCTTGGAGCACAACACTACATGTCTTACTCAAACTGCCGTGAAATTCAATAACAAAATTGGCGCTTGGAGCACAGCACTACATGTCTTACTCAAATTGCCGTGAAATTCAACAATCAAATTGGCGCTCGGAGCACTGGAAAAGACTAAATGTCTTACTCATATTCTTTTCATTGAATCTTGTTTCTATAAGTTTGCTGGCCACATTTCATCTATGTGCTTACTAAAGCAATGAGTATTGGAATTGTTGTTTCATAAAATTTGATTCGTTGATTTGAATTTCTGCTTTGCTTTATAACAAAGATCCTATGATAGCACTGATTATCGTGGTCGGCTCAATACTGCTTTCTTCTTCACTTCATCAATTACAAAATCACTGTACTCTTGGCATACCCGCAACCTGCAACTTGAATGTATTTTAGTTTATCAACCTACGCCTTCCTTTTATATCCCTTATGATTATTTTCTCAGCTGCGAATGTATTTTTGAGGAATCAATTTTCTCAATTTCTAATTTCTGATACTAGAATACCGTACTTGTGTAGAAATATTACACAAAATTAGACTTGTGTCAAGTATTTGTACAGCTGTACCAATGGAATAATTGGCTTGTTAAGGAGCATTCTTATGTTGTTTAAATATTGTTAGTCTTATTGTTAGTAAGTGGCTTATTTCATTTCGTTGTACCCATCTCTAAGATAAAATTACGCAAAACTTGAGGCATTTTCTTTTACCTGTAGCAAAGCGAGCACAAAATTTTTGCCAAACATAATTCAATTAATTTGTTACGAAGTTTATCTATTTGGTCATAATGCAAGCATTCCTTGGGAAATATTTAACTAGGGTAACCTGGGACGAGCATAACATTGCCCCAAACTCTACCTGGCAATAATTTTCAGCCATGTTGCGAAACGGGAAGAGCATTGCTTCACAGGCAAAAATCTCCAATGTTTGCCAAACACCATTTATCAAGTGTTTTATGAGATAAGTTTTATTCAAGACTAGACTTGCTCTAGACTGATGATATGGTCGTAGTTATCGCTATTGAAATACTGCCGGACGCCCCTAACTACGACTCATAATCAAACGCCATTATTTTGAAATGACCATGACTGCCTCGTTTCGATAAGGGCCTAGGCAGAAAAGCACAAATATTTGTAGTTTTCAAATGAAACACATTGATTTAAAAAACTTCGCAATAAATCAGTTAATGCTTAGCGAAAGCAGCAAAATAGTACCTACGTACAAGATTTGATATTGTCGCCAACTGTTTTCATGGTATTCTTGTTCGTAAGACTTTGTTCTGTCCGGCCAAGCTCCTCGAAACTCTGCTTTGAGCTTCGAGTTTCCGTTGGTCAACATCAATCAATCGAATTTGCAGGGATTCTAATGGCGTTGCATTTGGTTGTATACTTTGTACATGACCTTGTATAGCAGCCTCGTTCCCAAGGGCGTTCAAAAGTGAAAAAAGTCAGTCCAAAAATATTGCCGTAATATTATGAGTCCCAGTAAGAGCGGTCTCGGTCTGGCGTAATAGTCTCGTTTTGGATAGCGATTACTGGGACTCATCGTAATCAGTCTAGACTTGCTCTAACTCCATTCCGTGGTCTATCAGCGCTAAAAGAGTATACTTACTCCTGCGGGGGCGTTTTAGCATCCTCTTAGTTGCTTACGCCCCCATAGGGGTAATTCTATTCTTTTAGCGCTAATAGACCACGGAATGGACTTGAAGCAAGTCTGATTCAAGACATGTGACGTAAACACGAAGGAAACGAAAATAAGATTATGACAAAAAAAGAAACAAAGATTTGAAAGTGCGAGGAATGACATAAGTTAGCAGGGTATCACATAAAAGTGTATGACATAAATTAATTGTGTAATATTCGAAATATTTACAGTAAAAGGTTATTGGACCTTAAATAAATAAATGTTCATAATTTGTTTCTATTGATAATTTGTTGACTTAAATCAGTTATTTGCAGATCCGGTAGTGTCAACGAAATAAATTGTTATTGAATAAATAATAATAAATAATCACGTTAACCATGTTGAGTTTTAAACAACCAGAGTAGTCACATATCTGAGTTGCAGCATGGTTGCACAGTCTTTGACAGAGATATCCCCAACTCAATATGAATTCAATTCAATTCAATTGTGATGTACCATCAAATTTCGTTTAAGACTTGCACGTGTCATTTTCATGCTTTCACACTTGCTCGTTTGATTGGACAGCGGATGGTGTTCGTGGGTCGGCCATAATTACAACGGGAATTTGAGTAACAACTTTAGACATGAACCTATTTTTCAATTCAATTTTCAATGTGTACCAACAATCGTTTGTCTCTGAGTTTATAATTGGGTTCAATTGGCTGTCCCATGAAATGACTTCTTTTGGTCCAACCGAAGGGCCTACGATAGATGCTACAACCCTTGATGTTTCCTTGCTAACTTCGCTTCCCTTTGAATTATCTTCATTCACATCTCTCTCGAAGAACTTTTCACTTCTTTCTTTATATTTTCCTTTGGTCTTTTCAACGAGCCTCCTTTCCAGGATTGATGCTTGTAAATATTTGTAACCCTTTTTGGAATTATTTTCACACTGAACAACGAAAGTAACAGCATCGCCTGGTCTGTAAAATGGCTTCTTCAGTCTGTAAAATAGCTTTAACTTATTCTGTTTCTCTTCAGAATCATTCTGTTTATTCATCACAACATCTGAACGAGGCCCTTTGCAAACAACTTCGTTTGCATTCTTCTCTTTGCGAACAGTTGCCTTAGTAACAAGCTGTGCATTTTCGTTGTTAATGATATTCGTTTGTGCTTCGAAATCAGAGATGTCTGTAAGTTTATTGTCATAATTTCGGATGACAATGTCAGCATGATGAACATTGCTTTTATCATCAATCATGACGGCTTTGAAATTATGCCATGAAAGTCTTGTCTTTGATTTCGATGTATCTTCGACTTGATTTGCATGATCTGTAAATTCAAATTCATAAATATGGCTACCACTTTCCAATAAATGCGTGCTGTCTGATTCAACTTCACCAACTAGTGCTTTTACGCTTTCTAAATAAACTTGTTTTCCAATTCTCGTTTTACTTTGAATTACTTCTTGACAGTGATAAGTGCTACTCCATCCGACCATCAACATTCGAAAAACTTTCGATCTCGCAATTCCAAGCTCAACGACTCCTTTTACTGGCTTTGTTACATCAATATATCCTTCTTCTACATCATCGACAAAAATGTTTAATCGAAAATAACTGATGTTCTTCATCTTCATCTTCTTGCACTTCAAATGAAGTCAATAAACTTCGTTAGGCCAATATTTTTTCTGTGGTAGCCAGATTCTGTCTAATTCTAACGGTTTCGATAGGGTCCTTTTAACAAACGATAAACCACAGGATGATGATACTAAATTGATGATACTAAATTAACAGCAAGTTGTGCCAGGTGTCTGACCAGTCAAAACACGTCATCTCATTCAGTAGATAACGCACTACAAAAAGCAGCCTGCAAGTTCCTCTCATAAAACGTCATATGATAAGAATGTGTCCAAAAATTGTTAGGTAGAATCTTTGTTTAGACTCTACATCAAGAAAATTGCATCATGCTAAAGCAGAGAAAACGTAAAAGCGGAATGAAGTTGAAAAACAATTCAGATACTGGTTCTCTTATTCATAGATAGTGAATCAAATTATTGACTTTTGAATTAGTCTTAAACACGAACACTATTCATTATGCATGCCTTAACTTAAATAACATTTTGCAATGACGATGGGCAGGTGGGCTGGTGACGGTGAAATCTTAGAGAAAACATTGCAACGCGGGATGGTGAAATAGCAAATAAGATTGCTCTTAAGATAACTGATAAATAAGCTACAATGAATTTTGACGAAGAGAGGCAATTCAGGAGAGAAAAATCGTTGAAATGCAGGTGCAAATAAAACTTAGAAACGCAACAATGAAGCTTGCGATGCACAAAAATAAATTGCATGGGAAGAGAAACATTTTGTTTCAAGGGTGTAAATAGAGCACACATAAAAAGGATCAACGAGACTAACAAGAGAAAGAGATTATAAAGCAAACTGAAACAAAAGTTAGATAAACAAAAGTTAGGACTAAATAAAATGTAGAAGGAAAAAACCAAAGAGGTAAAATGACAAGATAGAAAGTGAACTGAATGAAATAGTTAAGAATATGAAACAAACCGTATTCAAAACAAACTATTGAAAAGGAAAACAAGAGAGTAAAATGGTCTTGCTACCAACATATTTAAGAAGAGGAATGATTAGAAGCGGACCTGCTAATCGCATTATCATAGACAAGAAACACCCACAATAACAAGGACGACTTTAGCCTGAAATCAGGCTCAAATAAAAATAAAATCAAGCTCCAATAAAAAGGCCTGTTCATAACGTTAGGTAGATTTATAATGCGGTGAACCGTCACTGATGAAAGAGGAAGACAAACGTCACGTCTATTAATGCTAACGCACCACTCGGGATTAACCACACCAAAGTCACGTGACTAATCACCAACTCGCAATGTTGAGGACCCAAACCTAGTGATGCAATATACAGTCAGATCAATGAGTAATCATTAGAAACTAATGTTGTCGCACAATATTTCAGTAAGAATTAAACTGAAGCTTTGCTAACCAAACTCAAAAGTAATTTCCGCTCAACAACACTGCTGACATTGGCTTCCGGTTGACGCTTAGATAACTTCCAATCTTTCAGAAAGATGTTTCCTTCCTACATGTGTTAGTAACAATAACACCGGAACTTTTTCTAAAGTCAGCAAAGTTACAATAGCTCTTTTGTTTACAATCTACTTCCTTTAGGACATGAAAACCTTTGCCTTAAACTGAAACTATCTATGAGACAGGACGGGGACAATGATATGAAAATTGAAACGAACTATACCATTATCATGCGAATGTATTTCTTAATTATATGTGAAAATCAACATTTTTAATTGGAGACTTGCATAAGTGAAATGTTTACGAATATATGTTACTCTGCTATTACCAAATTGCAGGACAAACTAAACGAAAAAGTTAAAAAGAAATATCTGATTGTTGTTTACCAGTCAAACAAATTCCATTAAATCTATTTTGGGCTATTTTATGATCCTAAAAGCATCATTGTTGGCCCATGACAACTTTTAAATCTGTTTGTACAGCCTGGTAGACAGAATTATTACTACCAAATCAGGTAATTTAGCAATCTAAAGATTCTAACATTTACAATTGTAACTGAAAGATGCGGAATTTATGCACCTTCCCAAGATGAAACGTTTTATACAACAGCATATCGACATACTTGTTCATTGGTTGACCTTTTCCAATGGTCGATTGTCCCTCTGTTTTGTTTGTGCCTTGTTTGGCATCATGTATTTCTTTATGACAGACACGATGAAAAGAGCTTTTTAACAGCATTCCTACATGAGGAATGAAAATAAATGGTTTAAAATCTGGCAATTAAAAAGCAAAAATCAAAGGGTAGCAGCAGCACAAAAATATCCTTTATTTTGAACATCGATTGGTTGTGAAAGGTAAGAATTAATTTTCAATGAATGTCTACAGGATGATATCAAGCCAAAATCTTTTATTTTTCTGGTTTATGATTTAAAGATTTGTTGACATAACATCCTCAAAATAATTGAATTATGAATATGTGGTAATTTCAAAGAATATGCAAGATTTCTAAAAATGCTAAAATGTAAGAATCATAGCAAAGTAGCTAAAGTGTCTTTCAGGCCATTTGATTCAAAGAAACGGGTCATATAGGATTTTGCACCCACCATTTTACACCAATCTGAACATTTGAAACCTTATTAGTTAAACTATATCAGCTGTAGAGAAGTACAAATTACAGTTCCAAGTTTAGTAAAAACATGTTGTTATTGTTCTGCTTACCTTGCAAATGGGATATATGATAAGCAATACCTGAAAAATGATTGGAATAATTGTCAATGCAAGGGAAGAAACCTTTGCGGGAAGAAACTTTTGCGAGTTTGAAAAAACGCAAAATTTTGAAATTAACTTTCGCAAAACGAAATCTTCAAACTCTTCCATAAATATGCTTGTAGTAGCATAGCTCAAAAGGGTTGTTGTCAAAGAAGAGGAACATAAATATTTGATTGCATAAATATTTCATTCTGCATCTTAGGAAATTTCGCAGGAATAAACTTCAGCAAATTTTACATTGCAAACCATGTGCCATAAAAGCAATGATCAAAATGTAAAGTATCCTTACCAAGTCATTGCCAAATATTGAATGATACAAAATAATACTGCCAAGCCTTTGTTTTCCCACTAAAATATAAATGAAAGTCTCATATCAATTTCAATTAATTTCCTTTATGAATTTTCAATTGATGCAACAAACTTCATGTACAGTACAAGCCTTGCACAAATTAACAAGACAAGAAATCTCAACAATTCTCAAGAATTTTCAAGGATTCTTCACATCATGATAAGAATTCTTGAGACATATGGAAGACTGTCAATTTTTTCAAACAATAATTCTTAAGAAACTAAATGTTTTCTTGAGAGTTCTTGGGAATTCTTAGGCAGGAAAACAATGTAATATGGGCAAGGCCTGTGTTGCAAAGTATGCTGCATGAAAATACAAAGGTTATACAGCAAATAATTTTTGTACGGCAAAATAATAACAAAATGAGATCAGTGTTCTTTGAAAACGTATATCAACATGAATGTTAGAAAACAATTGAAAATAAAAGTTTATGTCAAAACCACTTACCCATAATGCAGCACAAAGTGTCAAAACGAGAGACAGCTAGAATTAAACAAAAAAAATACATATAGTGAAAAGAATTTTCAATTTGTTTACCTCATTAAACAAGTTATTACAGTAGACTGACTTGTACAGGTCATTTCCAACACCATTTAAATCATTTCTATAAGTAACTATGATCAACAAATGATAATGAGGAAAAAATTCAATTTACAATACCCTCTTCTGCAGTCCTGCATCACATTTTGATAAATTATGGCACACACCATAAATCTCTATCATATAAAAATATTGTAAAAAAAACAACATGGGCTTACCAACATAATAATGGTTGCAATTAACCGCTTCTCTTTGAACATATTTTTCAATTGTTTGAAAGGACCCATCAGGAAAAATGTACTGCAAAACAATACATCAAACATTATGTTTAAACCATAGGACTTAAAAATGTAATGTATAATTCCTTATATTTCGCAAAGTAAATTCTGGATATCATATAGATTTCTTGAAGTTTCTCCAAAAGAAATAATTTGCAAAGTTTCTGAAAAAGAAACAAGATGAGATTGACTCAGGATACATTTGAAGCACTCTGTTTCAACAGTTCATTGATATCTTTTAATTAAAAAAAGGGGTACAGCTTGAGGGTTTCTGCATTTCGCAACAGCCGAATGCTTTGTAATGGCTTTTTCAGATTTCTTGTTTCCTTCAAATTTCTTCTTTTCGTTAATTATGTTTTATAATTTGTAATTCTTTCATCTGTAATTCTTTCTTCTATTTGCTATGATTAAATCAATAGACGATTGCGCTAAAGATGGCGGCGTGGACTTTTTTACCAAGATGCATTGCGTTCTAATCAAGATTCTTTAGCGATTCTATAGGAATTCGATTAAAGAGCGCAGTGCATCTTGGTAAAAAATTCCTCGCTGCCATCTTTAGCGCAATCGTCTATTAAAATGATACCTCCCATAACGGCTAAACAGAACTTGACACCAACCCCCGTCAGAGACAAAGATCACGATGAAGGTCAAATGCCATCAGGAATATTCAATAGGCAGCGAGGACAGTTTTATAAATCTATTGTTAGGAAAAGATTTATGATAAAACGCCATCTCTAGGTGTTAATTAGTTAAAAAAATTGATTTAATTCTCAATCAATACATAGGAAATAGAATCAGAAAATGAAACTACAATCCAATATTATCTTCTACAGTATGCACATAATGTCCAAAATCAAAATACAGTCCTTGAACCTCTGAGACACAAAAGCATTGATCTTATTAAACTTAAAAGAAATCTTTGTTCTAATTTACATATATTTACATCTTTTAATTGATTGTTCTCTCAACACCTTTTATTGAATTTCACAACATCTACAACAAGAATTCCATATGCATCCAACTGTATCAAAATCTACGAAATTGCATTAATCCTGTAATTAATCCTGTAAAAGGATAAAAGATTGTACTGTATTATATCTCAATCATATACCTGCATAATGATGTAACATTTCCAAGTGTGTAAAATATTGCAAACAGCTTTAGGTTTTTCCACAACATGAATGTGCCCTGTAAAATAAATGGTGATAACATCTTGGATGATAAATACACTCATTTTTTTTATGAGAAACCGCTTATTTATAAGAAACGGTAGTCCTGATTTTTTGAAAGCTAAGAAACAACCCTACCTGAATTGAAGAAGCTAAGAAACTTTTGCAATTTACAGTTTTAATTTCCTATTGCACTCGCAAAATGTTTTGACACTGTACAGTTATAGCGTCTGTTTGGACATTACTTTGAGTGTGAATCATTTTATTTACTTGTTTTGAGATCTTACTAAGTAATTTGGGAACCCAATAGACAAAACAAAATTAACTCCACACTTCCAGGATTAAAAATATAAGAAACACGTACTAAGAAACTTTTGGTAGCAAAATGGCCCAAAAATTTAAGAAACTGCCTACCAGCCCCGGACCTTAGTTTCTTATAATTAAAAATGAGTGTATTCAAAAGTTAAAAGTCAGCATGTAAAGGCAAATTTCAAAATACTGTTTTAATGCAAACAGGAGAATAATGTTTATGTTTGGATGACAAATTGGGCTTTGGATAAATCAATTAGGTATTCCTGACAACATAAGGGAAAGTGAGGAACTATGCCTGATTAAAATATCATATCACCTAATAGTAAAAATATCCAGCTATTATATCATAGTAGATTGATGAAGATTTTAACTTGAAACGTTTAGCGGTCCAACAGTTTTCGTTTTCATATGATCAAAATATCAATAAAATTATAGCAGAACAATCTCTGGTGATGTTCAAATGAAACAAGAAACTTACAAAAACTGAGAAGAATACTCCAAGGCAAAAGCACACAGCAAAACCTTTCAATCTTGTTGACCAGCTGAGGGTTGAAGCTTCATTGATCTGCAAAAGAGGAGAGCCCTACAACAAACTTGGTTTGCATTATATACTTTGGAAAGATTAGTTCAAAGCTGCAGTAAATTAATTTGAATTTTGAAAAATGCTAACACTGTCATACAAAGATATCAGCAATATAAAGAATAAACAGGAACGCCGGAGAGGGGGGGCATGGGGGGCAAGCGCCCCTCCCTGCCCTTTCCTAATGGGGGCAAGGGGGGCAAAAGTGCCCTTTCAATGAAAAACAATAATTTTCTTTGAAACTTGATATAAAAGCCGCCATAGCTTCATTCCCTTATCAGAAAGACACCAGTAACATAAAATAAGTGGCAATTGCAACTTCAAAATAAGCAATATGCAATTTTATGCGATTCGGAATGAGGACATGTGGAGGAAGAGCCGAAAAATTTCGTGAAAGAACATGATTAATGTTCGTTAAAACATATTTGATAGCATTTTAAGCCAATCTAAAGGGCATGGCCACAAAAATTTTCCTGGGGGAGTACCCCCGGACCCCCCAGTTTTTAGGCTCGCTTCACTCACCTTCGGTGTTGATTGCCCTTACGTTCCTAGTCACCCCCCTTGCCCTACCATCGCTCCCGCGTCCCTCCAATTCTCCATAACCTCTTGTTATGATGGTCAAATAATGATGGAGCTCTTTCTGGAATGGCACCCTGTCCACCCGATTGTTCTGGCTGCAAAGTTAGAGAATTACACCCTGACTGATAGCTTTGCAAGGTGCCCTCCTCACAGGTTTTGTTCAAATCAAGAACATTAATAATAATAATAATGTGTAGTGTATAATAGTAGGCTAGTAGCCTGTAACACATCTAAACACCAGACTGGAAACTTTGCTGCATGCACTAGAGAAAACTTATGCATGACATTGACTCTATTGTTTTTCCTTTGTGGTTCTACTACTTGAATTGCGCATGAAAGACCTTCCACGCAGGCAACATAAAATGCAGTCTGATCTCAAACTTTCTGTCTGCTGGAGTAAACTTGATCATTATTTTTTTGATTGTGTGCCTTCCAAAATACAACGGGCCTAAAACTTCATCCAGGTACATCAGCGGCCCCCGCCTTTTTTAAAAACTTCTTTTCATAAATCAGTGCATACCTCAGCAACTATACTTTGTTCTTCATTATCTTGCTGAACACCTAACGTCTTCTTTATTCGATCCATCCTTTGATCTTTCCTCTTGTCTTCGTTTTCTTCAATAAAATAAAATTCAAATCAAAACCACTTTTCGAGGCTTTTTGTAAGCTTTTTCGTTCTTTTTGGTAAGGAAGAGGTAACCTAGATTCATTACATAAGTCTCTCTAACTTTCCCTGCTGTTGTTGCTATTATCGCTTCAGTTGAGTGTGTTGTGGCGACAAGTCAGTTTGGGGAGCGAAGCAAGAGACTTTTGAAATAAGTCTAGAGGAAAGATTGAAATCGAGATTGCTTAAGAGGTCAAACTTGGAACGAGGCTAAGCAACACTAAGACACAAAATGGCTGCCGTGAGGAAGTAAATTTCCTTTGGAAAGAAACGGGTAAGTTATGAGCATCGTTTTGAGGTTCTGATCCAACTCTACAGAAAATGAATAACAACAATACATGAAACCAATACAATAATTATAATAGCCTATATGTATATAAGATAAATTGAATGGAGGGAATTACAAAGGAGGGAGGGAACTCTCTCAATATCTATACTAATCGAGGAGAGAGCACCCCCTGTTTAAAGGTGTCTCATCTACATTTGACTTCTTCTTCTTAAGATTATGATTGAGGAACTTCTCAATGATCAGTTCAAGTCATCTAAATCAAAGAGGATTTTGTAATGTCACTTGCTGATATACTGTAGATTTCAAGCTTTCTAATTTGAATATTTATCCATTTATTTAGTTAGAATTATGGCCTTGTCTTGCTTTATCTGAAAATATTTGTGTACAGTAAAGGAAATGGCGTCAATTGTCACAACTGCAATTGTCTCAAAACCATCTGGACATTTGAATGGGACATCAAGAAAATATGAAATCATTCACAATGTAAGAAACACAAATTTTCTGTTAAATATATTTTCAATCAAAAAATTTTCCTCATCAGTGCATCACAATTTTCCTCATCAGTAACAAGGAGGTATATTGTATATAAGCTTTACATGGAAATTTTAGAAGTGAGTATTATGAGGTATGACACAGTCTAAAATATTATGAATCACATTCAGATATTTAGTACATTAATTCTTATAGATTCTGATAAAAGTGTACTATGTACTGTATACATATACAGTACAGACTTTGCACACATTAGCATGGTTTCCCTTCTGAAGAATTCTCAAGAGGGTTTTTAATTTTTAAGAATTCTCATTTGAACGATTTACAGCCTGTCATATGGCACAAGAATTCTTATCACAACATGAAGAATTCTGCAAAATTCTGAAGAATCCTTGAGAATCCTTGTTATGTTTAAGTGTGCAAGGTGTGTACTTGCAAATGTAAGAGTTACTGGATGATGCATGGATGATGTCAGTTCTCTTACTTTGTCACATTATGTACACTCTAGAATTGGTAAAAATCCTACCATTTTAACATGAAGAGGACAAAAAATACTAAATCTCGTTTATTCTTTTTAAGTTTGAATGTCCTGCAGTTGGAGAAGATGACGTTGTTATAAAAGTAGCAGCTTGTGCAGTGAGTGATGCAAATATCAAGGTATAATGCAACAGCTGATCTTCAATTTCCTTGCAACATTGACTTGAAGTGAATTTATTTGTGGTAAATATTTTTCATGATATAATTAGAAATGACCAAACCAAACACTAAAATGCAGCATGCTTCATGGAATGAAATTTGATTGATGGTATTTTCACAATATAACATGCTTACGTTGTTTTTTCTAGATTCTTGATAGTTTAAAACTTTCCATTGATGGTCATTTACCAGTTGGAAGAGCAATTTCTGGAACAATAACACAAGGTCTAGTATACCAAATTCAGTCATCATTAAGATCTATTCATCAAATGAATTCATATTTAATTTGTACTACAGTGCAGTCCTTGCGCACATTGATATGGTTTTCCTGCCTAAGAATCCTTGTCTAGATAAAATTTACAGTCGTTCATATGGCTCAAAAATTTTTATCAAGATGTAAAGAGTTTATGTCACGCTAATGTGCACAAGGCATGTTCTGTAAGGTTTAGCTTTGGTCAATGTGAATGGAGTGTTGAATTCATAATGATTCTACTTAAGTTAAATTATAATTCTAAATTATAATTATAGTTACAGTAAATTGAATTTGGAAGACTCCATGTCTTGTTGAGATTGATAAAATAACTTTCTTTGCTTGTTTTCTGCAGTTGGCAAGTCTGTTACTAAGTTTAAAGTCGATGATGATGTCACAGGTAAATGGCCTTGTGTCTTTTTTGTGCCTTAATTTACTGTGAAGTCATTTTTATAGGTCTTGTTGATTATTGTTACGTAATTTATACCCACCCAAATCATAATCACACAACTATTAATCTTGCAATGGTTTATTTTGTGATTATTTTGTGATGGTTTATTTTCTAAGAATACATGCTGCAATAATGTATGCTGCAAGAATGCTGGGCGCTTATTGCACACATTTCTTAAGCTTGATTAAAAAGATCTAAAATAAGTCATTCTCATTTTCATTTGATGAGTTAACATTCGTTACAACATTTTGTTCCAACAGGAATCATCCCACTTGATGTAAGATCTGCAGGTTGTGCTCAATTTTGTGTCATCCCACAACATGATATTGGTAAGTGATGTTGGTATTTTTTGGTATAGTTCATCATAACTTTATTTGAATATGGAAAATTGGCTTTATTGAACAATGTACGAAGCACATATTTAGTACCAAAATGATAATTTCTAACTCAATTCTGATGAAGTTCTTTGCTGAATTCTATTTTCTAATTTATGAATGTGACAATGAGCCCACAGTCGTTAACAATACAAATACAAACATGATGTATGGTTTTACAAACGATCTCATAGTGCGTTTTTATAGTGCTTACAAACTCTCTCATAATGTTGCAGTTTTGTTTCCAACAAGTTATATGTTTTCTCACAAAATTGGTTGTTTTGCAGACTACCTTTCAAATGGACTATCATACTTCTCCTTTTGGACAAGTAGAATGTGTCAGACGTTCAAGTGTGGGAATCAAGTTATCTTTTTAGGAATGAAAAGTTCTCTTGCATCTTTTGCGAATGGACTTTTATCCTTCTCCTATTTAGAATGTGTCCGACGATCAAGTTTGGGAAGCCAGTTACCTTTTTAGTAGTGGAAAGTTCTCTTGCATTTTGTTGGCGTGTGCATTCTCGCTGAAACGGTATTACATCTGTAAGCAATTGCAACTGATGAACAACAGAAATAACAGGAAAGAACTTTTGAAGCATTTCTATCAATAGACCTTTTAGTTTTTTATCAAAAAGAATCTGAATCAATCGATATTTTGATACAGTTTTACATTTAGTAGAATTTCAGCATGTGCTCAACAATGATAACAGCTTTTAACACCACTTAATAGAATCTCGAAATATCGTTCGATCCAGGCTCTTTTGTAAAATAACGAAAAGATCAATGCCTTGGTATTCTTGCTTTATTTTCTTCTCTGGTTTCAGTGTTAAAGCCTGGCAATGTAAAACATGTTGATGCTGCTGCAGTTGTCAAAGATGCCGTTAAAGCATACACTGCATTGCATTATCTTGCCAAAGTATCCAGTGGTGATACAATCTTAATTTTTGATGGGGCATCGGTATGTTTATAAATCAATCGTTTTATTTTTAAAAGTGCTGAATTCATTCGTGAAGGATCGTTCTGTTTGGTTTCTAAAACAAATATCTTTGTCGTGGAATATTTGTTTATAGATGCTTCCTCTTTTGTAGTATTATATCTAAATTGCTTTTCAGTCGTAATCTATCATTGGTTTATTTGAAAACTACGTTAAGTAAGAGAATCATTTACAGTACTAACTATCTTTAATGTCCTGTCACACTTGCTACAGCAATCATTAGATAAGATTCGAATGCGAAAAATGAGAATGCATACACATATTTAAAAGTGACCTGTCAGAGAGCCCACTGAAGTATCCCTGTGCTCGACTGAAAAAATATAAAGAATGAATAATTTCTTTCTCCCATCAAGGGATGGAAGTTTATATTTGGTAAGCATGGCCTCGAACGCTCAGATTTTCATTGATTTTAAATTCTGCACAACATGAAGACATTTGATTATCGAAGTTCTGATGAATTTACTGTTCGTTGTTAAATTGGTCAGAGTTGTTAATTTTCTATGTATTCAAAAATTTGTGCAGCAGCTTGTTAGCACTGTCTTTCAATTTTTGATTTCACAATTCATCTCAAGTTTGTAAGTTTGCCTTCAAAGACTTTTATATCTGTTTAGGGATTTGGTCTGGCTATCATCCAACTGGCCCAAAGTATTGGTGCTAAGGTGAACATTCCTTTGATTAAATGGCAATTTCAATTTTCTATTGTACTTTCTACTTCTCTGTTGAACGGAGTATCGCAGGTTTGAATTTGCTGCGAACTTAGCTGTTTTATCATAGAGATGAGATCAGTCTGAGTAGAACGTTCACTTAACAGAGGACCCCGCAGAGGACAGGAAATTCAAGCATAGGTTGCAAATCTTTAAGTTAGCGTAAAAAGGTGGGTGTCAAATTCTATAACCTATTTCTTTGAATTGAATGGCTTGAAAGAGACTTCAGCTACTAATGTGTAATTCTACCATCGGAATTTTCAGAAATCTTGAATATTTTTTTGAATCACAACGTATTTCATATTTTAACTCATTTTAGGATGTGGCGTCATCAAATTTCTAGCCTTGCTCCAAGTCTATTCTGTGGTCGATCAGCGCCAGAAAATGAGTTCATTTCCACGAAAATTTCAGCTCAACGGAAACAGTCGGGGATGCACGCAGGCTACTGCTCAAGGCACTGTTCAACTTTTCAAATGTGGTTACGTCAAAACAGACTCAAAATGACGTTGGAACCCTAAGATAATGATCGAATCGAAAGAAACGCATTAAACTCGATCTTTTTATTGTAAAAAGGCTAGCTACGGTTCTCATTTTGTTTTTAATTTTTTCAATTTTTTCATGTTCCTAGCAAAGATTTGTTGAAGGTTTCACATCTCCTATTTTTCATGTCATTTCAAAGATGTGTTCTGGAGTCAAATTATCCAACATTGCACATCTCATCTCAAGTGAATGAATCTAAAGGGCTGAATTCTAGCCGACCTCAACACGTTTTTATTTATCCTAGATGGGAATGCACTCTTTTACCTCTGGAGCAAGGGCGAATTTTGTAAAACAGTGGATTCAAGTCTGTTCAAGACAAAGTGATTGTGTAGCCTCATCAATAGATTTTACACCTTCTGTGCAGCCAGCCATAATGCTTTGTCTTCTCCGTTTATTTTGATTTGATTGAGTGCACTTAGTGGTGTGAAATCTATCCTTCAGAAAAGCAAACAGCTTTGTCTTCTCTGAAACTGAAACCCTTTGTTCTACAAAGTTCACCCTTTCTTCTAGAGTTGTCACTTCTAGACTCAACGGTAAAAATATTCTTTTATTTAATAACGTTGCAGTGATGATATTCTTTTTCAAATTACAACATCTCTATGTTCTTCTTTTTTTCAAGGTAATTGCAACTGTGAGCAGTGAAGAAGAACTTCTATTTTTAAGAGATCAACAACCACCATTAGGTAAACTATATTTATTATATTTACAAAGTTTACTATAGTTACGATGCTATCGATCACTTTTTAACGCCATGTTCAGGCATGATTCTAAATAGATTTTATTATCACCTTTGTTGACTCTGTTCAGTTAAGATTATATTCAATTCAACAGCACAAGTCATCGATATGAGGTTAAAGAAACGTTCATTGGTAAATATGTGTATTGAAGAAACCGGGGGTCTTGGTGTTGATTGTGTCATCGATAATGGAGGTATGATATATCTAGATCTTTTTTAATGACGTTGGTGCGCACCTTCTGATGAGAGTTCTCTCTCGCAGTTCTCTTGCTTGGGCCTCTTTGCGAATCTAGGCTTTCTTAGTTATTTGCAGATTACTTGCTTAGTTTCTTAGTTTCATCGAAAATGGTTGCAGAAAAATTTCATTTCATGGGATGACTGTTTTTCCCGTATATGATAAAAGATTGTAAACCTCGAAAGACATATTTAAAGTTAGCTGACGAAGCTAAGTAGGGTTAATCTATAAATAGGACAAAGGAAACGCCTACGCAAGTTATTGTTCCTCTAGCTAGACAAACGTATGCTACGTAATTCATTCAGAATTCAGTTTTGTGTTTTTCACAATTCAGTTTTGTGCACATGGACACATAGTAGATTAACTATGCTCCCTTCTATGACGTCTAGTACTTTTTTGCACAGTCAGCTTGCTCACACCCAATGGCGTAACGAGAATATCTGATTCTTCCTTATACAAGATTTATTTAATTCTACAGCTGAGTTGTACACACACAGTGTAGAGGATGCCAATGATGATTTAATCAATTTCGATGAGGATCTTCTTGTAAAACCGCACAAACATGACATAATTTCTTCGCTGGCTGTTGGTGGCCGATGGGTTACTACACAAAGTAACCTTCAGGTATAGATAACAATTTATCTTTAAATTTCTTCCCTCGTTCATTACATCATAACAATAGGATCTTAACGATGAAGAAGCCCTTTTTTCAATCTTTGGAGAATTCCTTTTTCCTTTTTGTCATACTGAGTTTCCTTGTCTTGTTCAAATGTTCTCTTTTGCCATCGGCTTAGGGCTTCCTTCTTGATCACCAAGCTCTTTAGCATGCTGTGCCATACAAGTTCTTTGACCAAGCTTGGTGTTAACAGGATTCTCAATTTTTGTAGATTACTTGTCAATTATTTACAATGACAACCAAATAAAGATCTTTTTCGCAACTCTTACTGTATGAAAACTAATGTATATTTTGATTTTATATTTACATCGTAGTTGGACCCCCCGGATTGTCAGCTTCTTTTCTTGAAATGCGCATCAGTTCACTTTCTGTTTGAAGATGCTTGGACAATATCCAGGGGTAAGTTACTTCATTACTTTTAATTTGTTTATCATTTAACAGCTATCATGCATTATCAGCTATGAATATTCATTTTCATGTTGTCTTACCCTCTAGCCTTTCAACAGTGTGAAAGCAATTTGTGCGATGTTTAATGCTGTTAGTTTTATAGACTGTTTACTTGAATGCCTCCGTTCTACTCGAATCAAATATAAACGATAAATCACAAAGTGTCTTCAGTGTTGTTCAGATATTCCTCAGATACAGTAAAAACCCGCGTATAAGAACCTAGTGGATTAAGAACCTACAGGCTGAAATTTTGCAATTAAACCCCAATTATATAAGAACCCATTCAGCCTGGAATTTGAAATAGGTTCTTATTTTTAGAGAAGGATGGGGTCTTATTCACAATAGAAGTTTGTGGAAGAATGAAAAATGTTTATATATTACCCGATGAGAAGATTTTGAAAGATTTTCTCTGGATTATATAAACATTTCTGATTCTTCCACAAATTTCTGTTGGGGAATATATCTCATAAACTCAACTAATTTGAACTGTCAGTAAATGATAGGCCTGAAGTTTGAATCTGAAGAAAAGAAATTCCTGAAAGCCATGAATAAAATAAGAACCAATTTAAGAACCTGAACAGCCTCATTTCCCACTAAATACCCAAAACATAACAACCTAGTTAGGCTGCCTTTTAGGTTCTTATACGCGGGTTTTTACTGTATCTTACATGTTCCTCATCTTTTTCTTCTTTTACTAACAGGTGCACAAGGCAAATACTTACGTATCCTTTTCGAAATTTTCATTGATCATTCATCACTAGTAATAATGCAGAATAATTACCCGGTTTTTGATTTATAATTTATTCAATTGATGGAATACTGCGTGGAACTTAAATTCATTAATATCATATAATTCTAGTAATTTCTTAACAACGGCCAGATATCTTACAAGATATTATGGACAAGCTCAGCAAACAAGTATTGAGGTAAGCAAATATAAACATTTGATAAAGATAACTTTACAAAGACAATAAGATACCACACGTGCCGCGCCATATTTGGGTAACTGATCTACGTCAACATGAAATACTGATATCTGATTGGCTAGAAGTTGACCGCAAGTGGCTTGAGCCACTTTTATATGCTTACATTCCCTTTAATCTTTATTTTGCGAAGGAACTGATTCTTTTAGCCTTTATGCTTCTTTCTGTTGTGCGGCTAGTAATAAATTATTACTCCTTAAGGGGAATCGACATATCAGGCCCGGGCCAAATAATAAATACACTACCTTATTGTATTTTATAAGTTTGACACGTGCCGTTTCATTGTGTAGCTAAACAAACAATGGGTGTGCAGGCGTCTTCTTTAGCCTATTTATAGCGGCTACTCGATATGGCTATGTCAATTCCCTTTAACATCTTTTGCAACGTTTGAGTCTTTTGCTTGCCTATTGATATAAAATTGTAATATATGACTTCCCATTTTTGCTTTTTTACTAATCATCATCATTATCGTAAAGCTAAAATGCACTACCTATATTACAAGGTATGGCAGCTTAAAGAACATAACAAAAACAGGTGAACTGAACTAATATTTAAATCTTGACCAATGATCATATTTTATTTCTTTTTCTTAGACCAACGGTGCATCATTGTGTCCAATTGCAAAACTGTCCCGAAGCACTGAAGAATTTAGACGAAATTAAAGTCGGAAAAGTCGTCGCAAATATGGAATAAACAATGCGAGGTTAGAAATAAAATTTGGGATTTTCGTTTCAAATTTCTGTTTGTTGGAAGAACACGAAGAAGATTTTTGAAAATGGGCATTCGATGAGACAGATGGAATTACTTTGGGAGTATAGCAAACGCTAAATAACTATACTCTGAGTATTTGTAGGAGGAAGACCTTGTCAATTTATTTTGATCTGAGACCAAAGATTTTGAGATAAAAATGAGACACAATGTATTATATACTGCAGTAGACATAATAAACAAAAGACAGCATTTTTGGTAAATTTGAAAAATATTAATTTAACAAAGTTAACAAAACATTGAGATTTTGACTTTACGATGTGCCAAAAGGTTACATAATAGGCGCATACAAATGGGTCACGTGCAAAATTTACATGTCACGTGGCAATTCAGTTCAATTAGGTGCTGGAAACCAAAGCAAAGATGTAGTGTAAGCAATGACCAAGATGGCAGTGAACAAGATGCAACATAAATGAAAATACACCAGCAGCAATCATAGAAACTTTATTCAAATCAACTTTATTCAAATCTTCTGCCATCTAACTGAACGTAGCCTGTGTTCCAGACCACTTGGAAAGGAAAGTGGTCTGTGTAACCAAGCACTAATCCGTGTTCAGATGATGAATTGAATTGCGAAATAATTAAGGGCATTCTTTCACGGATCTGATTGGCTGCAATGAAGTTAGTGATCAACACAACGGATGTCTTTGTGAACATGTGTGTTTGAAACAAACCAGGGCTGATCGTTATCACTTTGCACGGGCATAAAAACTCAGTAGGATTAGCAGGCATTCAAATCTCCTATTCTTTCATCGTAAAAAGTCAATAGGATTAGCAGACATTGAAAAAAAGTTTCTATTCTTTGTATTGTAATGTGAGTTCTTCACATGAGACAGGCTTTTCCTTTTGATAACAAAACAAATAGTGATTATGCGAATTATTAGTTGCATGTATTAATTTTTCTTCAGATTCCGAAGAAAATTTGTGAACACAGGTTAGTGCTTGGTTACACAGACCACTTTCCTTGTCAAGTGGTCTGGAACACAGGCTAACTGAACGACATAACGAGTGTCTTTGATGCACGAAGGCCGACCGCCACTACAGTAGTTTTGATCGGCGACCAGCACGTTTCTCCAGTGCACATGCTCTCTTAGAACAGAGCAAGCGCCCTCGACAACCATGCTGGTCACCGACAAAAACTAATGCAAATGAACTCTTAGCTTTGGCTACAGTTACGAACGTAAGCAAAAGAGCGGGAAAGTAACTACGTTGAAATTTAATCACGTGACCTAGCCATGTGCGCCTGTGAAAGTAGTCTGGTCCAGTAATATAGCAGCTTCTTGCTCAGTGATGTGATCGCGTTGTTAATTCCTTTGACTCACAAACATTGATTGATCACTTCATAATGCCATTAAAAGAGCAATAGGACAATGATCACTTCCTTGGACTGATGATCGCACCACACTATCACACAAATCATTGATCATTGATTTTGAAATCACAAAGTAATCAAGGCGCCTATGAATAAGAAATGATGTAATAAAATATTGGTGAAATGAAATTGGTCAAATCTGTTGACATTGAAGAAATTATAGGCAGGACTCGGAGAATTAACAGAAGCAGAAAAAATGAAGAAATTTAGAAGGTAAAGAAAGTGCAAGAATTAACAGAGTCAGTTTGGCTGTTTGGTGAATGCTTTAACGATTATCTTATCACATTCTCTTGTCACGAAGTACCATTTGAATTAATTGATTTGTTTGCTTGTTTTGGTAGTAATAACTGCTTATATTGCCCATCTAAACAAGTGATGAAATCTAGAATGAATTTTTTTTTCTTTTTTATATTCCATTAAAAATTTACAATACATGTTACGGACTACTCTACTACAAACTACTTTACAATACTACAAGGACGATGCCATGAGGAGCAAAAGACTATGACTACCCCACCCCATGGCATTGTTTAAAAACTCTAACCTATATACAATTTTACATAAATGCTACAAACAACTAAAAAGAAAAACGATGCTTACTATACTGCAGACCTCACCAAAAGTTTTTTGTGCCTGCGAGCGCAAAATTGCCACAAAAATGTGCCTGCAAAATTTGTTCAACGTATATCATCTAGGATTTGAATTCTTTCAATGCATCACTTGAAGCAAACTTTGATAAAGCGAGGGACATTTTGGTCCTAAAAGTTGGATGGTGCCTTATGCAATAAATGTTCATCATAGACAATATATATGAAACTTTGGCTTTGTTTAGGAATATTTCCATTTCAACAATTGACACCGTATACAGTTGTTGCTTTGCTTTAAAACAATGAAACTCATCTGGTACACGATGGAGGTTTCCTTCAAATTACACATTGTTCCAATAATTATGGTTTGGTTACAGAGTTGAATTTGAATCAGATCTATCTGTGACTTTTTCATTCGCTATAAAACTTTGAATGCAGTAAAGCCCTTCACTTTATCTAAGCCACATGCGAAATGCCTATTAGTTTTATTCCCTTTCCCAGATTCCTTCCAATATTGCTTCCTACTGTTATCAATGACACTATCCGCATGTTCAATATTTGGGGCGTTAACTGCAGTATGCTTCTCTACATGTCTCAAAAACTCTCGGAAACTATCTTTACTAGTGACAGGTCTAACTAATAGCGCATTTAGCTATAGAAAAATCTAACTGTATGTGAGATGTTGAAAGATTAGCTCGATGTCCAAATCAATCATGGTTTCATTATTCTTAACCTTTCACATCATTTAATGCAATATCTTCTTACTCAATTCCTACCAATTGATTGTTACAAACTTTAGAAAAGATCATTTTTTTTTAATAAATGTGCCTGCAGATATTCGCTTGATTTAAAAATGTGCCTGCGAGCGGCGCTCGCACGCTCGCACACTTTAGCGATGCCTGCTATTCTGTGGCCTGTCTAACATTAGATGTCTGGTTAGGGCTGTAATAACCAAAAAAATTGAATTGAATGATAACTGCTTACAATGGCCATCTAAAACAAAAAATGAAACCCCACAATGAAATTAAAGGGAAATAATGTCCTATTTCTTCATTATTTTGTTGTCTTAGTATCATCGCAAAACCTAGCAGCTTGTTGTAAAATGTAATGTACCATCGTCATTTCTGTATTACCTGAAAAGTCTCCATTTAAGAATAAGAGTCACATATCAATCGATTGCAACTTTTATGCCAAGTAAAGTATGTTCTACTATAGTGACACAATAGTCGTTTGGTGAGACCCAGAACACATCACAATTCAATTCAATGAATTACTCAATCAACATACCATCCGATATTTTTCGCTCTTGCATTTCCCATGTATGTCCAAAATGTGTAAATCCCACTTGTTTCTGGATTCAAATGTCGGTACGAATCAATGAACCCAGCGTCAAGTAATTCTGTGAACTTCTCTCGTTCTTCTTTGGTGAAACCAGCATTCTTTTTGTTACTTTTTGGGTTTGCAATATCTGAAATAATAAAACAGTTTTAAGGAGGGGAAAATAACCTATGTTAACTTTTGCAATATTCTTCCATTCCATACAGTTATATCTAATTCATTCAATAATGTATCTCAGCTTCATTCTTTTGCTATAGGAATTGGGATATTGATTTTTCTGGAAACAAAATTTATTTTCAAAAATGTTAATAGCTCTGACTTTCCTTCAAAATAGGAATTTAGATTGTGACTTTGGAAAGGAGTTTAGCTAACTTTGATAAACCTGGAATTGTCAGTTTAGCTAACTTTGATAAACCTGGAATTGTGAGTTTAGCTAACTTTGATAAACCTGGAATTGTGAGTTTAGCTAACTTTGATAAACCTGGAAGAAAATCTTAAGATATTGACTCATTACCTATTTCAGTATGTGCTACATTAAAATCACCACAGAAAATCACAGGTTTGGTTTCTTCTAGTTTCTTCAAATAATCTTTCATGTCCTTTTCCCAAGTCATTCTATATGCCAAGCTACAAATAAGAAAGACTTGAAAATAACTCACAAAAGTGTCTTGATCTTCTCGATAGAACATAGAAGGACACAGATCACAATGCTTCTTATTCTTATCCACTTTTTTACCGTAGCAAGGCTGTAAAAACACTGACTTGAAGGTCGAAATTAGTAGATCACTGTGCTTGATGTTTCAAACTGCTGACGTTGCCATGGATATCGTTAAGCCAATATTTTGTGACGTACATTTCGTTTCAAATTCAGTTTTGAGCAATGACGAATTTTTATGAACTTTATCACCAATAGGGCCTTTCAGAATTACTTCAAAATGCGAGAACAAAATCCACACCATAATCATTAGCTCGAAGGTGTTTCATTTTTGATATGATATTTGGTATAATTTGAAAAAAATTCTTACTTTACCAAACCTCTTCCAGAGTTAGGTACATCTAAAATAAAAACGATTTGTTAAAGAAGTAATTGATATCATGCTTGAAAAAATGGTAATATTAAACAAAACATGCTGGTAAAATACATCAACATTTAAAATAAATCACCATTGGGCAAATCTTTCACGTAGCATAATCTTATCTTATGAAATGCTTTATGGATAACAGAAATTGTGAAAGTTGCACCTACTGAGCTTAATGCGACAAACAGTTCATCTCCTTTGTCAAAACCTCCTCTTGTGTGATTCATGTTTAAAATGAGTAACTGTTGATTGGATACTTACATGATGTCACTAAGAAGAATTTTTCATATTCTGCAGTAATAGCTCTTCCTTCCTTGTCATGTGCTTCAATTCCTTGCAAAAGAATAGTTCGCAATTATCTGATTTGTTGAAATAAATATTCATTAGTAAATGCATTTAATGTGACAAACTTTGGCAGTAACGTAGTCGTAGAGGATAGGGCAAAAACAAACACATGAGGTCTTATTTGAAACAGCTCATGCAATTCGTAGAACTCAGGTGATTTGCAAGGATTTATCCCCAGGATTTATCAAATTCCTCATTGGTTTGCCTTCATACAGACTTTTTAAAATGTATGGATGCAAAAACAGCACTTGTCTCAAGTCAAAATCCATGTCCTGTCCTAACTAATACAAAGTACACTATTGTTCAATATAAATACAAAGCCCTTACGGTTTTTGTCAGGTTTTCATTAAATGGACTAGATATGCATGCACATACTGGCCTAACCTCTAATGTGAAACAGGTTCTAGCATTTATATGTATTTAACCATGGCTCTTTGTAATTGTACATTTTATTGCAATTTAGTTGTTAATTTCTAATTGTATAGAGAAGAAGCTCACCTAAACCATAACTGACTTTGATTGGTTTCGTTTTTGACCACAAACTACAAAAAAAATGAGTGAAAAAATGCAGCAGATCAGGAAGCAAACTACCGTTCCATTGCAGTGCATTCTAGCAAGAAGCATCTACTGTAGGTAGGTAACTTCTACACCTAGGTAGGTAACTTCTAGTGTAATTTGAATTTACTTGGAAAGCAATTGAAAGTTGATTACCTTGTACCACTGTAACCCTTCTTCTCTGCCACTGAAAAATACATGTTGTAAGTTTGGCTTTTTTCATCCTTTGCAAAGGAGAGTCCACCATTCTTAAATATACTCACCTAAGAGATACAAATGATAAGGTATAAATTCATACAGGAGCAGTTACAAAGGAATAGTTGTCCCTGTTTGTTGTGTTTACGTTTTTGTGCACAAACAAATAGTCCCTGTTTGTTGTGTTTATGTTTTTGTGCACAAATTTCTTTATCTGGTAAACTTAAATTCATACAAGAGCAGTTTCTATTGACAGTTTACAAAGAAATAGTCCCTGTCTGTTGTGTTTACGTTTTTGTGCACAAACTTCTTTATCTGGTAAACTTAAATTCACACAAGAGCAGTTTCTATTGACAGTTTACAAAGAAATAGTCCTTGTCTGTTGTGTTTACGTTTTTGTGCACAAACTTCTTTATCTGGTAAACTTAAATTCATACAAGAGCAGTTTCTATTGACAGTTTACAAAGAAATAGTCCCTGTTTGTTGTGTTTACGTTTTTGTGCACAAATTTCTTTATCTGGTAAACTTAAATTCACACAAGAGCAGTTTCTATTGACAGTTTACAAAGAAACAGTCCCCGTCTGTTGTGTTTACGTTTTTGTGCACAAACTTCTTTATCTGGTAAACTTAAATTCATACAAGAGCAGTTTCTATTGACAGTTTACAAAGAAATAGTCCCTGTCTGTTGTGTTTACGTTTTTGTGCACAAACTTCTTTATCTGGTAAACTTAAAGAGCCACTGTCACCCAGGGTCCTTTGCTGGCACACTGAAATAAAATTTGGCCTAAGCGGAAACCATGGATCCACACTCAAGTAGTTGGAACTGTTCTATCATTCACATACTGCACTGTGGATCTATTCTGTACGTTTGTGCAGAATTTGATTTTCAGACAATCTCAAACTGTAGTGTGCCTGCAAA
The DNA here is from genome assembly GCA_039566865.1 of Aurelia coerulea. NCBI lineage: Eukaryota > Metazoa > Cnidaria > Scyphozoa > Semaeostomeae > Ulmaridae > Aurelia > Aurelia coerulea. Next base: position 23,722,246 of record CM076953.1, on the reverse strand, counting down.
GGACCTTGGGTGACAATGGCGCCTTAAGGAGGCAGTTTTATTTAAGGAGGCAGTTCTAGTTCCATAAGAATTGATGAACAATAAGAACATAAGAACATTTACTTCAGGACATTCACTTTCTGTACACTTTGTTTCTTGAAGACAAATAATGTCTGCATCTTCTTTCTTGAGATATTCAAGCCCATTTTTCTGTCAATGAAGAAAAGAACTCCATAGTTAATATTTTTTATGATGAAATATAAAATGTCACTGCAGACAGTAAATTTTCTACAGTATAAGGGCAACACATCTTTGTTGTTCATTTTACTTCATCATAATTTCTCACCTTGCTCGCTGCGCACATGATGAAATATGAAAGGTCACTGAACACAACAAATTTTCTGTAAAGTGTTTATTTCACTTCATCATAATTTTTTTAATTTCTTACCTTGATCGCTGCTCTTAGACCAGCAACATTCCATGAGATAATTTTCAAATTGCAAGATCTTGGATGGGAGGAGAAAGATAACATCAAGGGTTAACAGGTTGAAGGTTGGCGCAGTGGCGTGATCCTCTGACTTTGCAGCCAGAAGAATCAGGTGGACAGGGTTTGATACCTGTCACCTTCAACTTCACAAGAAACTATCATTAACCCTCAAAAAGTACATACCACACAGAACAGACTTTTATCTTACAAGTTTACAATATTTACATTAGACTTACCACATGAGTCCTTGTTTTAAATTATAGACCTTATTCACAATTAATATCAATTTAAGATGAATAAGGCAAACAGAGACGTAGGAACCGGGGGGGCACTGGGGGCACGTGCCCCCCCAAGATTTTGCTATAAACAAAGAAGTGCCCTTTCTATTTTCAGGAAGTGCCCCTTCAGCTTAAAGAAAAAAGTGCCCTTGGAGTGTTGTGCCCCCCCAAGTTTGAGATGCTTCCTACGTCCCTGAAGGCAAATCCCATCTGCTGAACCAGCTTTGTTTGGAGAAATGACTTATAGATGGAGAATGGAGTGAACATATTGTAAGGAATCATATGTATGCATGCCCATAAAGTTACCTTCCATCAGCTGTTTCTTTCTTCACTGTTTGTTTTTCCCAATCAATAATTTCAGGAGGAAGATCATTCTTCTTGGAATCCTAAACATTGAAAAAAATTCAGATATTTTTCAAAAGTTGGTTGGATTGACATTTGCAATCACGAGTAAAGTGTTGAGTTTCTAATTTTCCTTATTTCAATTTAGTGCTTCTTCTTGTTCCTTCTATTAACTTTATTTGATACTGAACTTTCATTTACACATATTTTTCATGCCCAACCAAGAATTTGAGCCAGTATACTGACATTTTCTTAAGATTGTCAGATTTTAAGTATTTATAGTTGTTTACATTACAAATTTCATGCAAGTCCCATTAAATCTTCATCTTTATTGTCTGTGCCCTTGTTATCATTTCAAAACAAAGGTTTTGAAGCCTTTACAATGTTTAGAGGTTACTCAAGTACAGTACCTTCCACCTTCTAAGGAATCTGACACAGAAACAAGTGGAAATAAGGTGAAAAATTCTGAGGAGTTCCTTTATAAAAGAACTACAGTAGTTTCTCATATTTTCCCAGTACTGGAGTTTCTTAAAGTAAATCAACGGAGATAAAAGCAACTTAGCAAGAGGGATGGAGCCAGTGTAAATATAACATATTGTAATTGATGTTCTTGATCCATGAAAACAGTTGGAAGATATGTAGTGCATGTCATTTTTTATGCTTAGACAATCATGCTATGTCTCCATTCATTTATTTTAATTTTGTTATGATCTGAAAGTTGAGTTTCTTATCAGTAAGTGGGTTCTTTTGAAGAGAATTATACATTTTCTATGACAAGTGAACAAAAGGTCTACTCTATTGTTACATTTGCTACTTGTGCATCTTTTAAAGGTTACTCAAAGCTTTTAACTTTTAATTTATTTCACTTGCTACCATCACATGCAGATAAATCGTTTCCAACATCTTTTCGTCATGTCACATCTTGAGTATCTGATGATGCAAAAATATCATGATTAGAATTTCATACGTCAGTTCCTTGATCTTTATCTTTCTTTGTTTCTCTTTTCTTTTTCTTTTGTCCTTCATCTTTTGTTTCCCCTTGCGTATTTGCCTGCCAATAGAAAGCAGAATGACTAAAAGTGGAGCCTCTGTTTAGTAGGAATAGTCCTTGTGATGATGATGATGATGGCAAGGCAAAAAGAAGACCAACTAATTTTCTCTCGTTTACTATTCTGTTTGTACATTTCAATAACCTACAGACAAGCAATGGTTTTGCCATCATCATAATCATTCATCATTCTCATTCTGCCATAGTGGTAGGCCAAAATATGGTTATTATGTTATGGAATGTAGAAGCACATGGCAATATGGATGCCTCTTTCTCATGTTGAATAAAAATAATGAAATAATTTTTCAAAGCTTGAAAAGCAAGAAGATTACCTTCCTCTTGGGCATGGTGACTTAATTACGATTCAGCTCTTTGTTTCTGCAGCCAATCAAATGCCCACTTCTCAGTTTCTGGAGCGGAGTAAAACCAGGAAGCATAGGCATAAGAAGCCTGGGACCAAGCGTAGATTTTTGGCGCGAAAATCTAGTTTGAAAACGAGGCAGCATGCTTTAAAAGCAACAGCAACGACATTATCTTTCTTTCAAGATGGCCGACCTGAAAAGAACAGTCACAAAAGAGGAGAGGCGCCCAAAGATGACAAATGGAGATGACATATTTTGTTTAGATGACTATGATTGCATTGGATTCGACATGGATCATACAATTGTTCAATATCATCTTCCACAAGTGTTTAAGGTAAATAATAAAAAGATAAATGTTGACAAAAAGTTGAAAATAAGAATATTTAGGCCTAAATAAAGGCACCTTTCGATCATATCAATCAGGCCAGAGCCTTTTTGATTTAATTCGACTTTGATATTGAAGTTCGAGCACCTTAGTCTGTGTTGATTCCTTTTGCTGTCCGCTAATGGGTAGGTAGGGTGAGAGACCTTCTTGGGAAAACTAAGTTTTTTTTTAAAATTCCACACATACAAAAATCTTTCTAAAATACATACAATTAACTGGAATAACAATTTACAGCAGATGATAAAAATGACAAATTTTACAATAAGAATACAAAGAATTCCATATGGAGAGGAATCTCTTAAGGAGGAGCTCTCTCAGTGGGTAGACTCACGGATGAGAGAGCACCCCCTAAGCTAAATCTGTTCTAAGTGTGCACTGAAGCGTGTTTAAACAAAAACCCATTGTTTTTCTATTGTTATCCCTGAAATTCTGCACCAAGGGTAATTGAGGTAGAAAAATTTGCATTTTTTCCCAAATATGGAAATGTTGTATCATTCAACCAAAGCTTGCTGCGTACAACTAAAATATGCAAACCTCTTGGAAAAAATGATCTGTCATAATCACTTTTGTAACTCTTGCATGCTAACTCTGCCTGCAGCTAGCACCTTTCAATTTATTTCACGAGCTGTTATTCATAGGCCAAAGAGTGAGATTTCCAATTTGAGCAAGGTGACACATTTTTCACCCACAAAAGTCAGTGACCTCAAATCTGCCAAAGAAATGTTTAAAAAAGGAGCGTTAAATGCATAGTCATAGCGCAATGTCTGCAGCATTGTCTGGCTTTACCAATCTCAAGGGCTCGCTGGGGGGGGGGGGGGGGGGGGGGGGCTGTAGTTCCAGAGTCATGGTAACCAGTGTTTATTTTTCATTACTGTAGTCAACATCTTTCTCATTTTTTTTCAGTTGATTTATCGAAGTTTTGCAAGATATCTGATTGAAAAAAGTGGTTATGATAAGCGATTGCTTGATGAAGATTTTTTAAAGTATGAAGATTACAGGTACATATCATTGCTTTGTTTTCTGTTGAGTTAAAATCCTAAAAAATCAAATTTAGTGGGATTTAAGACAATTTTCTCTGCATACCAAGTGTTTCAAAAAGTATCAGCTTTTGATTGGAAAAAGGAACAAATGCGGAAATTTGACTTAGAGAGTTTGTGTCTTTTGTGATGTTTGGTGGGCAATTTATAAATGCAAGATACTGTACAAATTTATATTTGCAATTTAAAAGTTTGATATTTATCATTTTGTTCTTTTTTCCAGTGAAAAAGGGGTACTTTTAGAGGCACCCAGAATAACTTATCATGTTGAATTTCCCATTGTCTGCAGTATGCATTGCATTAACATTGGGAGATGGTAGCCTCGATTTTCTTTTCTTCCTGCAAGTTATTCAAAATGCCAAATCTATTGCCTGAAAATTTTTTTGAAATCTGCATTGCTGTGGTAGATTTTCCTAAGAATGTGCTTGAATTAAACATTCTTGTGTGGCTTTTATTTTAATACAATCTTCTTCTTTCTAGCCTGAGGGGTTTGACATTTGAAGTTCAAACTGGAAATTTTGTCAAACTTGATCAGAATGGCTTCATATTAAGGTAGCTAATCTTTTTTTATTGATGAAATTAATCAACAGGTTATCAGAACAAACCTTAAAGTTGTTGTTTAGTTATGTTATCCAGAATGCTTTCTTTATCTTCTCCAGCTCTCAAGAATTCATTCTACAGAATTTATTCCTCTGAAATATTTGTACTATATTGACTCTATCAAAGTGCAGAGCTCATCTCTATCAGACTCTATCAAACTCTATCAAAAACGTTTACAGATTTTTCTTGCTGTGAAAGTTTCATCTCACAGAAAAATATTGCCATACCATGCAATTGACAGTATATATCAGTCAAGGCCAAATATTCAGAAGGTATACTGTAAATCTTCTCTTGAACAATATTTTTTCAACATTTTATTATAAAAGGCGACAAGAAATGAGATTTTATTGTAATCTAATTTAGAACATTAATTTCATTGTGTATTCTCTATGTAATGAAAATATTTCATTATTTTCATCAGGGCTTGTCATGGAATGCAGCAGATGAATGATGATGAAATTGAAAAGATATATGGAAAAGACAGAATTTGGAAATTCTTCCCAGACCTCAAAAAGAAGATTCACCATGGAGGTATTCCTTGATTTATATCTGAAATGATTTGTTCATGAACAATATTTGTTCACACATACTGCATTCCATCCAAAATAACATTTAATAATACCTGTTTGCTATTCTACTAATGCATTTGAGTCAAGAGTTACCATACTTTTATGCATTTTGTAGGATTTTCAAATGTGCACAGTTGTGATATTATTGATTTAAAGTTGGCTTTTCTAATTGAATGGCTGAAACTATAAAGAAACATTAATTTACAATGAAAAAACCACAATCACAAAGAAAAACGAAAATTATTCTTGAAAAATCAATCTTTGATAAAAACTTGACACAATCTGCAGGTGAATGAATCACAATTCTACTGCTTTATTCATTCTCTATCATCTTCTATCCTGCGTAGTTTTCCATCCATTTTTTTATCAAAGCATGCACTTTAAGCAGTCTTATTTAATTTCTTGCAGTGAAATACAAGTGCTTTGAAAATTTCTTTGACATGCCTATTGGAGTTTTATGTGCAAGAATTGTTGACATAATTGATGAAAAAGTAAGATTTGCCTTTGCCTTTGTTTTCTTTGATTCTATTTCATGCTCTTCTATATGACTGAATTGTTGTAATTTGATTGTCTATAAAAAGAAAGAAACATTTGGCAATATCTGGAATGAATTTATGTTGGTCAAACACAAAAAGAAATGTTTTCAAATTGTTTATATTGCAGACAATTTTTTATCTGATTGATTTTTCCATAAAAATTGCAAGTACTTACAGATTTCTTTTCAAAGAAATCTTTTTAAAAGGAATATTTCTTATATATGTATTGCATTTATTGTTAATTTCATCCTCTGTTTGTTCAGAATGGAAAACAAAATGAATACAATTTCTGGCCGGATGTTGTCAACTCCCTTATGAATAGTTTTGGACCAAAATGCTTTTCTGGTGCGTTTCAGTATTTTGTTGATATCTTTCTGTTAACTTGGAGCTATTTCAATATTGTAGTTATATATTTGTGTTATGCAGTATCCTTCATTTTCATAATTGCCTAAATTTGCTACCACATTTATGTATTTAGTGTCACGTTCCCTGAATGAAAATTCGTACTTTGCAAGCTTAGAAAATAGGAATGATGAAACAAGAATACATTAAAGCCTTTCCAAAATGGTCTTTATCGGAGCTTTTATCAGTAACTCAAGATTTAATACTGTGCAAACATATCTCTTTATGAACTGAAATTGTATTTCTTCAACATTATATGCTAGCTTTACACTGCGAGATTTGTTGTTTCAAACTGCTTGCAAATACGTCTGTTCCACAATGTATTGTATATGACAATGATACGTTGATATGAATCGCTGATTTTATAATGCGTCCAGCCCCTATGTTATACAACATTCTGTTGTGCATACAATTTTTAGTAGCAAATTACAACTTAATGAAATATCCAAATATTGCAGTATCTTACCATAGAAATAGAAAATTAAAAACCAAATTCTTGTTTAAAAAAATAGATTTTTATTGCTTTCTTGAAAATAGTATCGTCAGATTGTCTGATCTGGAGATGCAAAGAGTTCCAGGCTTTATGCTATTTTTTACAAGTAAGTAATCAATTTTGTTAGTCTAAACATTAGTTGTATATTATTGTTGTCAGAGGTCTCGCTGAGTATGGTATGCTCCTTTCAAAAGATATTAATTTCAAATATCTTCATGCGTTTCAGAACATCGTGGTTATTTCTTTTCAACAATAAAATCAGATGCAGATGCGTACGTCAAGAAATGTCCTAAAGATGTTGTTGAATGGCTAAGAAATTTAAGAAAAGCTGGAAAAGTGACATTTCTTATCACACAGTCCCATGTGGATTATACAAAGTTTCTCATGGAATTTGCTATTGGGTAAGTTTGCCTTCTTGAGGTGGGCCGAGGCAATGTCCCTCAGTCACTTGTGACAGTGTCTTTCGTAGTTCATTTTCCAAAACAAGCTACTCATACAGTTCGTCTTCTCTACCAGGTGCGCCAAAAGAATTTGAACGTTTGAAAAATTGTAATCCTTAGAGTACTTGATGGAGTTTTAGAAATCAAATTTTGGTTGATGGCAGAGAGAATGAAGTATTGTTAGAATTTTTCTTATTTCTTCATAAGCACTGAAAGTATAAGTAAATTCGACTTTACGAAAATGCCTTGTTTTGAAATGCCTGAAAAGAGCCTAGAAAACATTTGATAAAATAGTAAAGAAACTTCTCATGCCAAACAAGGCGAAAGTACAGTTTTTCACGGGTATCGGATTTCGTCTGCCTAGTTATGACCTTGGAATCCAAAATATTAGTATTTGTTTGAAAATTCATCTCCTGTATAAACTTTTGATATTTCGACAGACTGCTTTCGTACTCTTGAGAGAGATTGAATGTCCTTACGTCTTGTGCTTTATTGGGGATACGAACAGGCTAAGTTGGGAGCCTCAAGGAATCCCCCAAAAAGGGCTCCAGATCGCATGCGCAGTAACGATTTACATCACCTACGTAATATGCAAATTAGCTTCACCGTTGAGAACAAGGGAAGAAACAAAAGCAGCGATGCGCATGACAACGTGAGCCCCAACGTCGATTCGCTCTCAACAAAGCTAAAACACAATGTATAAAAAAAAAATAGGGTCAGCACTTCATCTCCCCAACAATGCTATGTGAGAGATTCCTTATGATTTGATCGAGTGTTTTAGGCCCGTTTTCAGCTATTTGACAAAAATGATTTTTCGCAAAGTGGAATCCATCTATGTTTTCTTTGCTCATAAAAATGGTAGAAAAATGAAACAAACACTGCTTTCGTGTTTCTGCTATCAAGTAATATTCGATTCATTCATATCATTGTGATAGTACGATTTTTCAAACGCATGGACATTCTATTTTTGTCATGCTGCTCCCGTTATATTTGCCTGATCTTTTTTTGCAGTGAAAATTGGATGGAGTTATTCGACTACGTGATCACTGATGCAAAGAAACCAGGTATTTTTTCTGCTTTTTCTCTTAATTGCACAATAATGACTGAATAGGCATACGATAATATATTGGGCTGTTACACAGATGGAACACTGAATATTTTTTCTGTCGAAATGTTGACCCCGTATAAAGGTGGCCAACAGGCCGAATTCTGCATTTATTTATTCTAACGCAGAAAAAGAAATAGAAAATATATAAAGACAAAGACAAAAGAAATTTACAGAAGAAAGTTCATGCTTAAAGCGACTCCAAAACAGCGTTTTCTTATTTGTAAAGTGTAGGACGCCATTAATGCAAGACTTTTAGCATATCTTTTTCATGAAAACATGCTATTAGGAAATAATCAAGCTTAGTATTTACTGTAAGTCTTCGTTTCATCTGTGACGAGTGTCCTCTGCAGAATGGCATTACAGACTCTTCGTATTTTCCGTCCTTTCTTATGCTCTATTTTCTTTGCTTTTAATGTTACATTGTATTGATTGATTGGTTTATTATTTCTTGTATCCTTTAAGTTGATTTCTGAATAAACTTGACGTCGGATACCGGCAAAATGCGATCAATATTAATCATCCGTCTACCCTTCGTTGATTTTACTTGCTTTTTTCATTAAGGTTAACAGCAAGGCAAAGTAATAATTAATATCATGGAGTATTGCGGACACCTTTATTTTGTAGGAAATTTTGTAGGAAATTTTTATTCGATACTATTACCTTAAGTCCTCTGCGGAGGAGCATTGCTCGCGAAGCGAGCTATCTCTCCGAAGGAGCGAGCTAGCGTAGCGCTTGAGAAAATTTGAATCTTCTCGCTCGCTACGCTCACTCGCTCCTTCGGAGAGGTAGCTCGCTTCGCGAGCAATGCTCCTCCGCAGACGACTTAAGGTAGTAGTATCGAATAAAAATTTCCTACAAAATAAAGGTGTCCGCAATGCTCCATGTTAATATCTATCTCAAATGAGATAAGATTTTAGGTGAGATTTGCGATATCGCAAAACTTCTCATTCAAAACACTCAAATTGTATTTGTTCGCGGATTAGATGTACACTAGCAGCCCTCCATTGCATTTATTTTCACTTTTTGTCGCAGATTTTTTCTTCGCTCAGCCAAAAGACAGACCATTCAAATACACAGGTTAGTCTAGTCTATACACAGGTGAGGCTTTCTATTGAAACTGTGAAGGAGAATATAAAGATCCTAGGAATAATTTTCTATTACGTTAGCTTGAAAGCAAGGTCTCGTAGTGTAGTGGTTATCACGTTCGCTTTACACGCGAAAGGTCCCCGGTTCGAGCCCGGGCGAGACCACTTTTTATCAAACCTACAATAATATTTCATTTTTTAATAACTGTAAAACTTTAAATTATTATTATTTAGTCCTCATTAAAACCTTGTCCCCTTACCATGACTTTTTGAACTTATCTCGTTCTTTGCCAGTTCTGTTACCTTATCTAATTAGTTCTTTTTTCGCAAAATTTCAGAATTTATTTGATTGATACTGTAATATTCTCACATTTTATCTGCTTTTCTGCAATTTATTTTATTTTAATTTTTTAATATTTTGTCTGTTTCCTTATGATTTTTATCAAAGTTTCATTTCTTTTTCAGATGCAAAAATGGCTGATTCAATATGTGATAATTTGCAAAGGCATTGTTGCTATGCGCAAGGGACTGCCATTAGATTGGAAAATGATTTCAAGAAATTGCTAAATAATAAAGAAGATATTAAGGTTTGATTACTTTTGAAAATTATCATTCTTTCAAATATTTTGGTGCAAGTTGATAGAATTTCTTGTGCAATTTCTTGGTGAAAACATTTTGTTTTAATTGCAGTGAATCTGAATACAGTTATTATGGATGAAAATTCAGAGTGTTTTAAATAGGCCTACAGGTTCCAAATCTTTAAAATGGTTGGTGTAAAATTTAATGAGCTATTTTTTTAACTGAATTACTTCAAAGAAACTTTAGCTATTTCACTATAATTCTACCGTTGGACTTTTCTAAAATCTTAAATATTTCAAGATTTAGAGTGTATTTGTCCTTTTCCAAGGACTCAAGAAAAATTTGGAAAAAAACCAAAATCCATCGTAATTTCTAAACTGTTTGACGCAACGTTGAAGTAATTCCAAGAAAACCATAGTTTACGAATGTCTACAAAATGGTATCATGCAAAAGTCGCTCTTCTGGTTTATGATTTAGAAATTTGATGACGTCACATCCTCAAATGAGTTAGAATGTAAAATATGCTGTAAATTCGAAAAATATTCGAGATTTCTGAAAATTCCAACGGTAGAATTATAAGTAAGTAGGTAAAGTTTCTTTCAAGCCATGCAACTAGAAGAAATATTTCATAGAATTTTACACCCACCATTTTATGCTGATTTAAAGATTTGAAACATATGCTTATAAAGGGATCGGAAAGGTGTATTCTATTCTTGACATCTAGATTACGTAAAGCCATATTTTAGAGTTCCTTCTATCCTCCTTCTTTTCAAGACGAGATCAATTTTGTTGCTGTTCCTCATGAATCATTCTCTTTTATTTGATTCATTCACTTCTTTGCATATTTATTGCGTTGTTACTGTTTTGTTTAATTTCATTTATTCAAGAATATTTGTCATTTTAAAGATAATTTCCTTGATTTCGGGTTGTTTTTTTTGGTGAAAATCCTAAATCGGATATTTATCCGCCCCATGAATTTCGACAGTGATAGATACCGTAGCCATTCTCAGTTCTGAATGTATTCATTTGTTCCTATATTCATGTTTTAGTTTATTCTACTAACTTAAAAGCATCTGTCATTTTTTATATTTTATTTCAGGTAGTGTATTTTGGTGACAGTCCGAAATCGGATATTTATCCACCCCATAAATTTCGACAATGGCATACAGTTGCAATTCTTGAAGAAATGGAAGCTGAGGAAGTTCATTTTCAAAAGCATTCCGTGAGTAGCTCTATCTTTATTTATGACCAGATCCATTGGGATTGTATTTCATTACTGCCATTACAATAAGGCCCCGCATTTAAGAAACCACCTAAAAGAAACTTTTAGGCTACTGAAAAATGATCAACCCCCCTACTTATAAGAAACTCTTGAGGCTCATACCCAAAATTAAGTTTCTTGTATTTTGATCAACACTAGGTCCTCGTCTGAAGGTATGAGGAGCATTCCACTGCATGCAGGGCTCATAAGAAATTGCTACAAAGATGTCTTTAGTTTAACAAATTTTTACCTAAATTTTAATTGATGTTCTTGGCAATCATTGATAATAAACACATATGGCTAATCTATCTATAAATAACCCTTTTTTGTTGTAACTTATTTTTCCAGGGCTTTCCAGAAAAGAAATTGGAAACGTAAGAAATTTTAGCCTAAAAAATGAGAAATATCGTAGATAAAGAAACCTTCTAGGCTAAGGTGTGAAAAGTGGTTTCTTAAATGCGGGGCCTTACTTGATTTTTTATGTTTTTCCATTTTTTCCTTCTGTTTATGTAACTTGTTTCCATAAAATTCAATGTTACCATGTGAGAAGGGCGAATAGCAAGAATTTTTTGTCAAAGCAAAACCATAAGGTAAAATCTGAAAATCTGATCAAGCTTTGAAATCTCCTAATATATAGTCCTTCGACTTAAATTACTAATCTGACATTGTAACATTTCGATATCTTTTGTTCATGCGTAGGTCTGCTCTCAAGATGGCGTCATTACAAAAAGACCTCGTCTGACGGTAAGAATTTTATTTTGTTTTCTCAGAAAGTGAATGAGTGTGATTTGTAAACGCAAGTCATTAATATTTTAGGATTAATTCTGATGGTTATCTATTTAACAGATCTACTACAAATCATATCGAAAAAGCATACTGATAAATGCTCGATTTGGTGAAAGCACATCAAACAGATTATGTATGGATTTACAGCATTTCATTTCAAATGATTTGATTGCACGTTGGCTTTATACCCTGAAACCTGGTGGATTTTCAGAGAAAAATATTCTAACAACTAAAGGATATCTTAAATTCGACAATCACAAGTATGCATTAATGCCCTATGGTTTACTATGTGGTTTGCCTTGTGAAAGACTCAAATTTCCAACTTTGCCTTCAATTAAAAGATCAGTGTCTCAGTGTTTGTGAATTCGTTACTGTTTTTAGATTTTCTTTTTTGATGAGATAATTGTGGTCAGATCAACGCCGTTCAAATTATTTTATTCTTTTAGTTATGTAAATCTTGTTTCATAAGTTCATTGTCATGTGGAAATTTCTTGATTTACAAATAAATGCAATATTCTTGATGACCAAGCATGAAAAAGGTTAATTCTTTGCTTGACATCATGTCTAAACTGCCCTTCCATTATCCTGTTTAATTATACTTCACGGTTCACATGTCTTCGCTAGCTACGCATTTCCTGAAAGCGCTAAGGATTATATAGCTCATCATCTTACTGTATTCAGTTTCGATCTGAGGCAGCTTCCTGAATTACAGTAATAAGAACCTAAGATTTTGAACTCAGCCTGTTTCAGTTCTTGTGCAATGAGGCACATCCAGTAATCAGGGTGTAGGTTCTTAACACAGGGAAATATGCGAATCTAAACCTTAGCCAAATTCATTTACGTTCTTGGCCCTATCCACTTCCACCCAAGTTTGGCCAGTTTACCTCTGCAGGCCCTGCCTATCGCAGTTTTGTAAGTAATGTTTTGAAGACCATGAAGGAGGTTGATTGGAAAAATGTTGTCTTTATTTCCCAATGAATGAATGAAACGCATTTTTAAGAACATAGTTAAGATATCAGCCTGAAATGGTTCTTATTTATTGGGTGCAAAATATATTATTTCAGGCTGTAGGTTCTTAATAGATGAAGGTTCTTACGTGCGGTTTTTTACTGTATGTGAGTGTGACAGGACAGCCAAAAGATTATACGTGATTCTATAGAGTTGATTTCTTGACTAGATGATCGCAAGATATCTAATTACTTTGAATTTCGTCAAAATCAACTTTTAGAATAGAATTAATTCGTAAAATGTTTTTTTTCAGACTATTTATGTAAAATATTTAGAATAAATCTTACATGCCACTATACTTATCTAATTATTATACATACAACACCACAGGCACGATACCAAGGGGAGCAAAAAAATTACTACCCTATGGCCAATTCATAAAGACAAGCAACGTTAAACTACATACAACAACACTACGAACGATTAAAAACTAATGGATACTAAACTAAAGGATTCCGTCTGACATTAGATGTCGTGTTAGGGTTGGGATGAATTGAAGGAAGTTTCGAGCGCAACTCGCTCTGTAAAAGAATAAAATGCCTGACATCTAACGTAAATTACAAAGAAAAAGAACTTTTACGTAAAGGGACTTGGTGGTTGTTCAATCTCGTTGGTGGTTGTTCAATCTCGTTGTTGGTTGTTCAATCTCGTTGCTGCAGAAATTTCTCACAAACTTTTGATTTTCTGTCAAGCATTTACTTTATGATTTTCTGCCAAGATCCTCTTTGATAAGGAGGGGAATGAAAGTTTTTTGTCAAGCATTCACTTTCTGGAATTCTTACTAAACTTGATTTTGTTTCTTAGCATCTTTTAAAAGAGGAGAAAATCATCGTGGCCTCGAAACAATGGGGATCGTTCTTCAGGCACGATAAAGAGGCAATAAATGGTACATCGAATTGTCATGAAGAAACGATAAATACATTTTGGGGAAATGTGATAAGAGAACACTGTCGAATTGCAATACCTCTTTTAGATTATTTAACTGGTATGCTTGAACACATTTTCTTTGTTTTGACTTGAATTATTTAGATGAGATTCTTGATAAATAGATACATAGTTAAATAGATAAACAGATAAATACACTTGGTTAAAAGTTGACATTTCCAGGAGACTTAGACGGTATATAAGAGACAAAGTCGGTTAAAAAAGAACTATAAATTAATTTGACGAAAATGGGAAAATAATACTTAGGAAAATGTTGTGACAACCAATTGAACACAGTCAAATTGCATTACCTATTGTAGATTATTTGACAAGTATGCGTTATCACACATTCTTAATTTTACTCTTAATAATTTGAAAATTGTGCGTCGTTGGTATGTAACTGTCATGTTTCAGCTTTATCAATTAAGTTTATCCTTGCAATATTAAGTTCAAATATTTAGGTAGGTAAACAGGACAATGTTTTCTTTATGGTGTTTTATCGTCTACAATGGTTGCAGGTTTGATGGTCCCTTCTTTAACCCTAGCACAAACAGATGAATCAAAAATGTCACATGTTTTGACCGGTGTTCTAAACATCCATAATAATTGTATTAATATTCAATACAATCAGTTGATACGAAATATTTTCACCTAGAAAATTGTTGAAGAACTTTGAAATTCTTTCAATTTGTATTAAAACAGATATGAAAGGGAGATAACTTTGAACAGTATTCAAAACTTGTTTTAATTCAAGCCTCAGTGATTTCGTTTTTCCATCAGCAAACAAACACGCTGTCCTGATCTTGCAGTTTAATCTTAGCAATGCAATGGCTACTTCTTTGTTTCCTTTCTTAAATTGAAACTGACTATACTTTCTTTCATTTTTAGATTTACCAATCACTCACAAATTCAAGAGTTTTTCAAAGACACAACTGGGATTTTATCCAAGCCCACCAAGTACTGTTGTGCACGAACATTGATAAATTCATTAAACTCCTCAGGTATATGATATTTTTATCTCCATGCGAAAAAATCCTTTGAATTTTGATATCAAAGACTGCATGAAAATTATGCCACCTTGTCATTTAATGAAACGGCATAGATGTAAATTGCATAGATTGAAATGGAAAGACTGTAAACTGCAAATGTAAACAAACTGCCGGTGTAAACAACTTACGAATGTAAGGAAACTACGAATGTAAACAAACAAACAACTTGAACAAACCAGAATGTAAACAAGCTGTGAATGCGAATCAATAAATTCTAGTTGAATATCGAGGTCGAAGAAGTAGTTAATATTGTAGTTTTATCAGCCGAAGATTATGACGATGACGATGACTATTGTCCATATTTATCTTTATAATCATCTAAAAGTTTCTTCGAAGTAGTTAATCTTGTTGTGAGAATACACTAAAGAATCATCTGAAATTATATACTCAGAAAGGTGAAGCCACTCATGTTTATTTCCTTACAGAAAAACCTCAATGATATTTAACCAATAGTGTAATAATTTCATGATAACTCCAAAACTACATTCAATTAATGCTTTATTACTTTCAATGAATTTATCAAAAATCTCATCGGAAATAAAAAGATCAAACGGTAATTCACATTTGTTTTATTGAATTTATACCCTTTTGATTTAATTACAAAACTCGATAACTACTAAAAAGAGTAATACATTGCAATAAATAGGTGGTGTTAGAAAGATAACATTGATAGTTTCAGTGAATTTATCAAAAAAACCAAGTTGTCATATCATGAAATAAGTGCTGATATGAATTCTTTTTGTTCTGCTTGATTATCTAAAAGAAAGACAGTGAATTATCTGAAAGAAAGACAGTAAAGTTGAGCTAAATCCTATTGAGAAATCCCATATCTGTTTCACAAGTAAAGTTTGATCTAGCTGGTTTTGTGTGCCAAGGAATTACAGAAATGTTTAATCTGATTTCTAGAAAAACTTCGTTTCACAAATAGGATTTGCAATTTGATCCAATAACATTTATGAAATTTCCAGAATTAATCAAATTCAAACATGAAGAGGTTTTCGTCCTGCATTCTGTATCCAGCTTCGTTTCCTATCCCATTGCGGATAAAGGATTGACCAATATCCTGTACGCCTACAGAACGACCTTAAAACTGCTCTCACCAGTGCCATTTTTGTTTTTTCATATTTTTGATAGATTTCAACACTTTCGTTTGTGGGCTATTCAAGTCTGAAGATAGTCTTGAAAACTGAAAGCATTATTTGACGTTTTAAAGTTTTCGTCTGACTGAGTGTGAAACTTCAAAACGATGAAACATGATTTTATCATTCTGAAGTTTTATTCTTTGATGAGTTTCTGATGAAAAATTGTGAGAATATCAAATTATGATTTCAGTTTTCAATGCCATCTTTCACGTTTTCAACTTTCAAACTGTTGCTAAATTGATTATGACATAAACAGCAGAGGGATAAGGTGGGGGTGAAGGTCCACTCAATATCCACTCTATGGTGCATTTGACTTCATCATTATTTTTTCCTGCTGGACACAAACCATTGCTTAGTTTCTACATTGTACCAATCATTAGGGTTTCCTTCTGCCCTTGCTAAACTATAGGTCATATTGGGCTGGTAGTATGATCCAGCTGATGTTAAATCATAACGTGTGCAAGGTTTCCCTTTTCCCAGGCTAATCTCTCGTTTAATGCATTGTATCTTATGAGCAGGTGCATTTCTTGCTCGTCTTATCACAATTTATTTGATTGTGTTTGATGCAGTTTCCTATAGCCTTTGCTATCTCAGTTTCCCTCAGCCAATATTTTGTACCAGAAAGATAATGTTTCATATCGCTTCACACCATAACCTCTTTCTTTGTGTATTTATATATGCATACAATTGCAGTCACGCAGTTACAACATAATAGTCTCAGGTAGTTTCTGCTTCTGTTGCTTCATAAATTACTACTGAGATGATATAGTATAGTATAGCAAGCGTTGCTTTGCTTTTCATTTTATCTGTTCAAAGTCCACCTTTTTCTTGATGGTTGGTATCAGAAGGTCTACCGGGTGACCCAGAAAAAAGTGACCCAACGCAATCTGCTTTAGAAAAATAAGTACGCGGCTGATTGAAATACTTCAAACGTTGTTCAGTCGCTAAAAGACTGGCCTACATTATGGGTATTTTTTGGAATATTTTTCGCCACTATAAATTTCCCAAATTAAAGACTTTGAGAAAACGGGCAAGCTTGAAATCCACAAAAAGTCATCAAAAACAGGGGATCGATTAAAAACCATTTCAGATCTTCAAAACAACGAGGAAGGTGTTTCATTTCAGCCTGGGAATAGGCAACTCAGTTAAAAGTTTCCAGATCAAGTTTATGGTCCCTAGGTACCTACACATTTGGAGCTGAACTTAAACGTTCTTTGTAAACTTGTGGAATTTCAAAGGAATTCAATTTCCACGCAAATCAAAATGTTCAAGAATTGCTTACAGAAAAGCAGGAGTATCCTTGTCCCTTGAGACAAGAATATTTAGGTATCTAGGGACTACAAAGGCTGAAATCAAACACGCTCCTCGTTCTTTTGAAGATCTGAAAAGGCTACAAATCGATCCCCTGTTTTTGACGACTTTTTGAAGGTTTCAAGCATGCCATTTTTCTCAAAAACCTTAATTCGGGAAATTTACCATGTCGAAAAAAATTGCGAAAAATACTCATAATGTAGGCTAGTCTTTTAGCGACAGAACAACGTTTGAAGTATTTCAATCAGCCACTTACTTTTCTTTCTATAAAAGATTGCGTTGGGTCACTTTTTTTAGGTCACCCGGTATTTTCTTTCATGTTGCTCCAGTCATATCTTTATTTAATGTATTGTATCTTACTAACGAAGACCTACAATTTTGTTTCTTTCGATGGATGGATACAGTTTCCTCTTGCCCAGCCCATTTTAACCACTCTTCTAATGTATTGCATTTTGCTACAACATACTACCACTCTGTATCTTAGCACGATTGGATACAGTTTCCTCTTTCCCATGCAATCCCATGTATTGTATCATATGAGCAGGTGTATACTTTGTTCGCCTTATCACTATAGATCACTATAGACTATAGTCCTACAGGGGCAGGTTTTGCCCATTGGAGACGCTAAAGGAGTTTACTTATTACTGCCTTCATTGATGGATACAGTTTAGAGACGGGGTCTTTCCCATCACTATTGATTTGATTATGTGTCTGCTATATTGTTGATATCTTGGAGTCGTATTGTATGATGTTGTTGCCTTGCCCATTGCCCATATTTCACTTTGTTGTCTTTGTTCGCCTTATCACTATTGATTGATTATGTGTCTGCTACATTGCCCATTGCCCATAACTCTGTTTACTTATTACTGCCTTCATTCGATGGATACAGTTTCGTTTTCCCATGCAATCCCATGTATTGTATCATATGAGCAGGTATTTTGTTCGCCTTATCACTGCTACTACAGTTGCCCATTGCCCATGCTAACTCTGTTTACTTATTATGTATTCGATGGATACAGTTTCCTCTTTCCCATGCAATCGCATGTATTGTATCTATGTCCCATCACTATTGTTTTAGTAACTGACGAATTACTGATTGATCATATCGAGCAGGTGTTTGTTCGCCTTATTTAAATGTGTCTGCTACAGTTGTGTTTCTTATTACTACATGGATACTTTCGTCTTTCCCATGCAATCCCATGTATTGTATCATATGAGCAGGTGTATACTTTGTTCGCCTTATCACTATTGATTTGATTATGTGTCTACTACAGTCCCATTGATTGTGATTATGTTCGCCTTATCACTATTGATTTGATTATGTGTCTGCTACAGTTGCCCATTGTGTTTACTTATTACTGCCTTCATTCGATGGATACAGTTTCGTCTTTCCCATGCAATCCCATGTATTGTATCATATGAGCAGGTGTATACTTTGTTCGCCTTATCACTATTGATTTGATTATGTGTCTGCTACTACAGTTGCGCATGTATTGTATCATATGAGCAGGTGTATACTTTGTTCGCCTTATCACTATTGATTTGATTATGTGTCTGCTACAGTTGCCCATTGCCCATGCTAACTCTGTTTACTTATTACCATTTTGATTATGTGTCTGCTACAGTTGCCCATTGCCCATGCTAACTCTGTTTACTTATTACTGCCTTCATTCGATGGATACAGTTTCCTCTTTCCCATGCAATCCCATGTATTGTATCATATGAGCAGGTGTATACTTTGTTCGCCTTATCACTATTGATTTGATTATGTGTCTGCTACAGTTGCCCATTGCCCATGCTAACTCTGTTTACTTATTACTGCCTTCATTCGATGGATACAGTTTCCTCTTTCCCATGCAATCCCATGTATTGTATCATATGAGCAGGTGTATACTTTGTTCGCCTTATCACTATATTTGATTGATTTGATTATGTGTCTGCTACAGTTGCCCATTGCCCATGCTAACTCTGTTTACTTATTACTGCCTTCATTCGATGGATACAGTTTCCTCTTTCCCATGCAATCCCATGTATTGTATCATATGAGCAGGTGTATACTTTGTTCGCCTTATCACTATTGAGATTTGATTATGTGTCTGCTACAGTTGCCCATTGCCCATGCTAACTCTGTTTACTTATTACTGCCTTCATTCGATGGATACAGTTTCCTCTTTCCCATGCAATCCCATGTATTGTATCATATGAGCAGGTGTATACTTTGTTCGCCTTATCACTATAGATTTGATTATGTGTCTGCTACAGTTGCCCATTGCCCATGCTAACTCTGTTTACTTATTACTGCCTTCATTCGATGGATACAGTTTCCTCTTTCCCATGCAATCCCATGTATTGTATCATATGAGCAGGTGTATACTTTGTTCGCCTTATCACTATAGATTTGATTATGTGTCTGCTACACTTGCCCATTGCCCATGCTAACTCTGTTTACTTATTACTGCCTTCATTCGATGGATACAGTTTCCTCTTTCCCATGCAATCCCATGTATTGTATCATATGAGCAGGTGTATACTTTGTTCGCCTTATCACTATAGATTTGATTATGTGTCTGCTACACTTGCCCATTGCCCATGCTAACTCTGTTTACTTATTACTGCCTTCATTCGATGGATACAGTTTCCTCTTTCCCATGCAATCCCATGTATTGTATCATATGAGCAGGTGTATACTTTGTTCGCCTTATCACTATAGATTTGATTATGTGTCTGCTACACTTGCCCATTGCCCATGCTAACTCTGTTTACTTATTACTGCCTTCATTCGATGGATACAGTTTCCTCTTTCCCATGCAATCCCATGTATTGTATCATATGAGCAGGTGTATACTTTGTTCGCCTTATCACTATAGATTTGATTATGTGTCTTTTATCTAATTAACAGTGAAGTCTTCTTCCCTACGTGAACAATCCTATCATTTCAACTCATTTTTCTTCAACAATGAAGAAATTTTACATTTTGATGACCATAAGAAAATCCTTTTTTGAGTTGATTTGTAGCTTCTTATCAATCTTAACTCCGATTTCTTAAAAACCGAAGAAACTTTACACATTGATGACGATTTGAAAATCCTTTCCTACATGAGTTGTAATATTATCTAAAACTTCCTCCCATGATGTGTTGTGCAATACCAGAGCTATTTCTTTGCCTGATAACGGGCTTTGCTTGAAACGTTTTCATCAATTCATATCAAAGTGCTTATATTTTACTTTATTTATTTGATTTGTAATATGTTTGTTGAACCATATGCCAGAAAGAATTTTCTATTAAAAATTCCATTTTGCTTGTAGATTATACATTTACCATTTTCTAGGGAATAATGTGCGGGTCTTGGGAACTTTGTAACTGTAGGCTGCTCTTGTGTTCCAGAGCATAGATCCTTTCAGCAGATAATATGCTAAAAAAGAACTCTTACATGGTATGGTATAGTCAAATGCAGGGAGTTTTCGAGCTTGACTTTATTTCGAGATATTTTTACAATCTGTATTTCATTTTACAACGAATTGAACGCGCCTTAGCTGAGTGGATTTAGAAATTACTTCTACTAGCTATCTTTTCAATGGATCACAGTTGGATCAAGTAATATTTACTTAGAATGGACTTACTCCACAATCCTGAGCATTCTTTTTGTATTGTTTCGATCGCCACCCCTTGCGCAGCGCATTAAAATGTATACCTTGTGAACAGATGTCGTTCTTCCGATTCTTTTGAAAAGAGAAAGTCAATCTTTGTAATCCTTGTATCTCTTTGTTCAAGTTGAAGTAAATTTATTCAGTGATCAGTTGACTTATTCGAATGTCTATGCTGTTCAATTAACATGGAAACAAAGCAAAGTATCGCATAAGATAATCGCCTGATTTTATTCGAACGAACTTAGCCTCGATTTGCTCTTGACTATGGTTTGGGCGCTCGAGCTGATTAGGCGTACGAATGACCACAGCATAAACGGCTTATCTTTCATCATAACAAACCAGTGAATCAACAGTCTACGCCTCATGCTGTACGTTTACGATGGCTCTTGATCGGGACATTTTGCCGCGGAATCAATCACTCAGTAATAATTCTATAAAAAATCCAAAACCATGTCGCGATTTACGCGTGGAATATTCATCGGTGAAGCAAGAAGCAAGAATCTCAGACAAAACAGACGCACAAATTCGCACACAACCAATTGGACTAATTTATTGTGCTCCTAAATTAAAAAAAGTTCTTAAAGTGATATGGACGTTGATTTTACTTGCGTATGTAGTTGTATTACCCGTGTTAGTTATGATGTTATTTCGAGATTATACAGAGAGTGTTCAAAGACTTGATGGCTTGCAGAGACAGTGGAAATCACATTTAGATCAAGAAGGAAATAACGAAATCAAGAAACGACCCAAAAGAATTATAAATTCTCCTCCTATGGCTCAAGCTTTCAAGAAACATATTGCCTGCTCTGCTGGAATCAAAGAGTTTCAAAACAAATTCAATCGATTAAAGCGAGTTTTAGAAGCACATGAACTTCGGTGAGTCTTCAAAATCTGTCACTGTTATGTTATTATTGAGTTAATATATTATTTATCATCTTAATACGAAGGTACCACTCTTGTAGTTTCATATATTTGGAATGCGCTGATTTCGCAGGTCAAATGTTAAGAATGTCTCTACACACCGCACCAGTCCTTCTGCCCAACAATGTTTGTTTATTAAGGATACTCCGTGCTTGATTCCGTTTCGCTGCAGTGAAATTTTCTGCCGTTTCGATTTATATTTAACTTTATGAATTGTGGATGTTTGAAGCTGTAGTATTTCAAACCAGATTACGTACAAACATTTTCTTAAAAATATAAATATTGTCATAGTTTCATTTGTATTTAATTCCATTGTACAATGCACTGTTTTGAATGTGAGAGGAAAGCTGCAACAAATATAACGGACCGCCCTACGACCTTCTCGGTGAGAGAACACAATGCAACATTATTTCTTTGTTTGTTTTAATCAAATTCCTTGAGTCTATTTGACCCTTGTTCTTGAATTTCAAAGAAACTGTCAGCCTTTGAAGTCTTTACCGTAAACTGGCTCAGTTGTGTCACTTTTCAACAGTGCCAAAACAGTGTACAATTAGTTTTATTATTATATCACATCACCACTTTGCTTTTGTCCCAAATGTGGTAGCTTGTTAATTCAACTACTCGTCCTACAAGAGCTTTCTGCTTCTAATATACTGTTACTATTTTTACACCAAAAGCAATCAACCAAACCGTGCTGCTTTAAATTGAAATATTGCTGGCTGGCTGACTGGCTGCTGGCTGTAAAACGGGAAAGTTGAGCTGCACGTCCTTTGATTCGGAGTGCATAAACAAGGAATTCCTTCACCTAATTTTAAGAACCTTATTGACTGACTGCATCCCGTTGAAAACGCGGAGCCAAATTTAATCTACTGAGCTGTAAGCCGATTTTTTAGCTGCAGCTTAAAGAGGACTTCATTAAGACGATTTCGCCTCGCTTCATTTGAAACTGTAGGCGAGTCGAGAAAAGTACAAAACAGATCAATCTTATTAAAAGATGGTCAACTAATCTGGATAAAGCATTTAAGTTTTATTGTTATTGGTTTTATGCATTCTTTTATGGCATGTAGCCCTATGAAAAATTTCATCCTCGCAAACTAAGATTTTATAGAATTTAACGAAGCTTTGGTGTACTTTGAGAGTTTGTTTGTTTTAACACTGCATTCACGATTAATGCTTAAAGAGCGGTAGATGCTGGATGTCTTTATTGAGAGAAAAGTTCCATGCATCATGTTTTCTTCATATTCCATTTTCTCATAACTCATAAGATTAAGACCCCATCTCAAGTGAATGCCTCTCTCTTTGCTCCGTTCAAAACAACACGGTTTCTATTCTATCTTTTCTTGAAGTGAATGCCTCTCTCTTTGCTCCGTTCAAAACAACACGGTTTCTATTCTATCTTTTCTTGAAGTTTGGAACCCATCCGTTAAGGATTGTTAATAACATCCATGTGAATTTGCACAACAGTCTTGCCAGTCTGGTAGTCTCGAGGCTATTTCAGAAACTCTGCATATATGATTAGCCGTGACGGGAAAGTTAGAAACTATATCCATCATTTTAAAGATCACCATATAAGGGTGTGAGGGTGGTGCTTGAAAATCCTCTTCTATGTTTCTATGGTTACGATGCTTTGGAATGTCATTGTGCTGCTCAAACTCACCGATTCAAATTTGATTCCATATTTTCAATCCCTGAACATAAGTTATCTTTTTGTTGAATTTTTTTCAGAGCGAATTAATTCATATGCTCATCAAATGAACATTTCCGCTATTCTGGGTAGAGCGAAAATGCTTCAAAATTTGGTTAAAACTGTGCCAAACTTTTGAATGTATGCAATAGTGATAGGAAGCTATGTAATTGATATTCCTCTGGAAGTGCCTTGATAGAAAAGTGGACCTTTTCTTTACCCACACAGCCGTCAGCATTGTGATAATTTTATTTTTGACGAGGTCTAAACTTCTGATTGGTCGACTGTTCCTTATCTCCTTCTTGATTGGTCGATATTGATTTTCACAATACGAAATGAAATGCATTGCGATCGAAAAAGATGCACCTTTCTGTTGATGAATGGAACGTAACCTATAGCAACATTGTTTTGTTTCGGCTAATTGCCTTCATGCGTTTTACAAATGCCTATTCATATAGCAACATTGTTTTGTTTCGGCTAATTGCTTTCATGCGTTTTACAAATGCCTATTCATGCGGATCATAAAATGCAAAATTCTTGTTGAAGCAACAAATTCAGATTTAACCACAGAACTGAATTTTGTCAATATTAAGAAATAAAGACGCACAATTTTGCAAATCCACTTCAATTTTTTAATCCTTCAATCAAATGCATCCCGAAGAAGCTTAAAACTGTTTCAATTGCTTAGAATTATAATTATCAGAATTGCAAAATGGTTGCTTTTGTGGTCGCTGGAATTTCTTGCGAAGAGCTTTATGCAATCCTTTCTCCAAGCAAACATGATTTCAAATTGTATCATAGATATTACATCAAATTAAATAGAATTTAGATTTATCTAAATTTTGATAATTTTAAGATTGTGTTCTATAGTCTTAGGTGTATTTGTACTCATAAGCTTTCCATGGATTATTTAACTTTCAGCGAACTCTGAGGAATTCCTTATAAATTTATGATACAAATGGAAGAAAATAGCACAACGTTTTGATATATTCTTATGACTATCGGCTTTGGGTGACCAAAAACAAAAAACTGCACGAGGTAGATCATGCCTTGCTTCCAGAAAGCAAATTTTATGAGCACAAACAAGGGGTATCAGCATTTACCTGGAAGGCTTAGCTATCTTTTGAGATGTTGCTTGATCAGTTTATTGTACTGTATATCTACCGTTCAAAAACCAATTTCAAAACATGCCTTGCTTCCAGAAAGCAAATTTTATTAGCACAAACAAGGGGTATCAGCAAATACCTGAAAGGCTTAGCTATCTTTTGAGATGTTGCTTGATCAGTTTATTGTATATCTACCGTTCAAAAACCAGTTTCAAAAGCATAGTAGTTATTTCATTTTTTTTTACTTTCCCCATCTTCTCCAGTCCGTAATTTAGACGATGCGAAGAACGCAGAATTCCAAATTTTCTTAGGGACACGAAATTAGATTAAGGAGCAGAGTTGAGTCATTTTGCAAACACCCGATTCGAAATTCGAAGAAGACATCAAATCTATCTCTTCGTTAAACAAATTGTTGAGTGGGAAAGAATGACGATTGTCATTAGTCAATAACTTTTGATTTCAGAGGCCTAGTTCTGATCTTGCTCATGAAGTTTTTTTGGTAACCTGCTATGATTATCAGCACACTCGGAAAGCGAAACCAAAATGCTGATTTGAAAGGCTTTGAAACGTTTCTCTCATCAACTGAAACTCATACTATAATCAAGACATCAAATTGCAGCAATATGACCTCAGGATAAATCTTGCAAACTTTTCAACTGATAAAACGCGTGTGGATTATAGAAACGGATAAATGAACAGAAGAAATGCACGCTGGAAAAACCGTGCGTAAAGAGAGAGCGCATGGCGTTTCAATCTTATGTCATTATATCTTGATAAGTTCGTGGTTTGAACTAAACTGTGACCCAAAAATTCCCCCAGTTAATAACGGAGATATGAGTCAATTCCAAATCACCAAGGTTTAGATAAAGTCATCTGTAATTGACGAGAAAGAAAGAACTGCGCGAACGGCGTCTAAGTGGCTTAAAGTTCCTAGGTGTGCTTAGAGCAAGCGGCAAAATCAAAACTTCAAACAACAAAGGAGCTTGGTAGCAAGATGATCAGCGAACACGATACCTACAAATCCGAAAATCTGAATCTAAGGTGATTTGACAAATGAATGAAAACAACATCGCATTGGAATGAGAAGTAATTACGGAATATGTCACGCGATGGTTTGATTGTTTCATTGTCTGATCGACTGATCGATTTGTTAATTAATCGATCCAATTATCGAGTGATCGATTGATCGATTGGATGGTTGATTGAATAGTGAATGAAAACAATGTGACGTTATCATGCCAAGAATAGACGATTACGCTAAAGATGGCGGCGAGGAACTTTTTACCAAGATGCACTGCGTTCTTTAATCGAATTCCTATAGAATCGTTAAAGATTCGTTATTCGAACGCAATGCATCTTGGTAAAAAGTTCCTCGCCGCCATCTTTAGCGTAATCGTCTATTGTGATCAAACTACTGAGAATGCTTCAATAATCCTTTGATTAACTGATTGGTAGCCTGACTGATTGATCAATGACAGCAATGTAGAGTTGAAAGGAGATATAATGCTATGCCAAAGGACAATATCACGCGAAGAATTGTGATCAAACTACTGAGAATGTTTCAGTAATCCTTTGATTAACTGATTGGTAGCCTGACTGATTGATCAATGACAGCAATGTAGAGTTGAAAGGAGATATGATTATAAGTGTTACATAAAGGATTGTAATCACTTGTGGAAGGAATGCTCCATTGATTAGTTGATTGGTTTGTCGATTGATTGATTGATTGATTGATTGATGAGTTATTCAGATGTTACTAAAATAACAAGGCTTTTTGTATTTGTTATCAATTAACCATTAGACTTGCCCCAATTCTATTTCATCAATTGTATTTCCTACCATACTTCATTTGCACTGATAAGCTTTCTTTCTTTCGTTCTTGATTGATTGATTGATTGATTGATGAAATGATTGGTTGGTTGGTTGACTGATTAGTGAGTCAGACGTTACCAAAATAACATGGCTTCATAAATTTACTAGCAACTTACCATGGATATGCTTCTGAAGTTGAAATATGCAAGTTCTTTTATTATGCACATGTAAATAAGCAGAACTCTTTGGTAAAGAATCAAAAAAATTGAGGCTATATAATGTCAACATTTAACAAGGAATTTACAAGAACAAATATGCCTTTCTTGCAACCAACTGTGACCTTGTGAAGCAGGAATATGAATTGTATTGCGATGCAAATTTACTGACATCTATTTGTTTAATTCAAGGATTTTAAAACCAATATTTTGAACTTCATGCGTGTGCTGGAAGCTCTCAAGCAAACATGAAGCCTTTAAAATACTCAACCTACTGTTGTTCCAGTCTTTGAGCTTGTGCAGATAAGAAACAAAAAAGATCTTTCATGCTGGAATAATAGACCTGTAAAGCTGTTCTACAGAAGAATCAGAATCGAACAATACTTTGACACATTTTATAGAGTTTTCGAATGCCAACAACAGTAATGAAAGCTCTAACCCCACTCTGTCTTTGCTGTTGCTGTTGTTTCTGTTGTTGTTGCTGTTGTTGTTGTTGTTATTCATTTTATATAATTTTTCTATATAACAATGAAAACCTAGCCTGCGCGCAGAGGAGTTGAGGCTGTACGCAGGCTACGAAGACCACTCTATCGAACCTTCCGTATTAAAATGTATATATAAATCGCGCAATCAAGACTCCTTTTTTAGAATGGCCAAAAGATCTATTCTTGAAATAATGGAAAAGCAGTGAATACAGTTCGAATAAGAATGATTCTGTTTTCAGCTCGATCATGAATCAACCAATCATGAATCAACCAATCATGAATCAACCAATCATGAATCAACCAATCATGAATCAACCAATCAGCCAAAATAAAAGCATTATGACCGAGGATATATCAAATTTGATGATCACAATCTATTCAATTTGAGTATCAATTTAAGCATCAATTTTTATCCTTGAGAAGAACCAATGACATTAGCAAACTTCTTTTTCTACATGATTGTGAAACATTGGTTTGATGCAAAATCCTTTTAAAGTAGCGAATAACAAAAAGGACTGAAATCAGATTTGAAGACCATTCATGGACCAATTACAAATATTTCAGTTTCTGTTCACATTTTCAGCTGCTTTAGCATTTGTGAGATGATTCACTTAAACCTTTAAGTAATATTTTCAATCAACAAATGTGTGATTTCTTTACAATTCAAGCTGCGTCATCTTTAAGCGGAATCCTGCGCAGATGTTTTACTCAATTTGTAAGCCATGCATATAAAATGAAATTAAGATACACCTTTGTGTCAACTGACGTATACTTATTAAAGGGAGTACAAAGACCAGCAGCCTTTGCCATCGTCTGTCTTTGTTTTTGTGAATTTCGTACAGTCAGTCATTCTTGAAGCTGTGCAGAGCAAGTCACTGACTTCGCGACAGGCATGCTGGTCTTTGTACTCCCTTTAAAGGTGGCTTTATCTCTCCTGTTTTCAGCAAGTCAAATGTACATAGTCTAGGATCAAATCACGTAGATGCAATCGAGGATGTAATGTCCTACCCTACATCCAACAAAGTAGGAATTGTAGAGTAATCTGGTACTAGAAATGAATTAAGTGTTTTGTTCCTGAACATAAATAACACAAGATCAGAATTAGAAGGAATTTGAATTGTTTCTCACGCTAATACTTATTTTTGCAATAGTCTTGCAATAGTAGAAAATTTTGGGCTTCAAATCGACGTATAATTAGGATTAACAATCTTTTTTACCTCTAGAATAAAGAATCTGACAAAGGCTGGCAATAATAACACTGTTTGTCTGTGCAAGCAACTATTGGCAACTCCAGGTAAGTGTCTTCAAATACTCCATAGTTTTTATCGGTAAACCAAAACCATTCTGATCGCCATCTTTTAGGCCTTGTATTCGTGCACCAAGATCTGGAAATATTGATTCAGAAATATAATTTTTTTCAAGACAGATGCTTTATCTAAACTTTTTCGATCATTTTAGTATGCACATGTGATACAATCCCCGGAAAACCTGGTCCAAATGGAAGTCCTGGAAACGATGGAACGGCAAAGGTAAGTGAAACATGAAATATACAATTTTGATGACAATATCTTGGTTCCTTATCAAGTTATCAGTCATCTCAACTTTATAATTTTTGTTCCTCTAGCTAAACAATATCCATGCGTGTGTGGACATTCATTGAATACAATAGGCTAATTTTACATTTGCAGCTCTGAAGTTAGCTATTTATCTCTGAAGTTAGCTATTTATCTCTGAAGTTACCTATTTATCTTTGAAGTTAGCTATTTATCTCTGAAGTTAGCTATTTATCTCCGTTAACTGTCTTTGAATTACTGGAATCCAGTGCACAAACAGAGGGACTCTGACGTTTCTTTCTGTTTCTTATTTAGATCAGAGGACCAAGAGGGCCACGTGGTGCTCCAGGGCCAAAAGGGGATGTTGGTTCAAAGGGACCACCTGGACCAACCGGCCCATCGGGTAAGTCGAAAGCACAGTACGAAATTACTATTGATATTCTTATTCCTTTCTTTGTCATTTGGTGAAAAATCATTTAGTGCAAAATCATTTAGTGAAAAATCATTTAGTGAAAAATCATTTAGTGAAAAATCATTTAGTGAAAAATCATTTAATGAAAAATCATGTCAGTACATTTCATGTGAATATGTGACAAGAACACACCAATAATCTATTTTAATATTTTACTGAATAGCTGAAATGTGCAATTGATTTAAAATTTTTCGGGCTAATATTGCTAAATCCATTCTGGTCTTATTAGGGATTTTTTTCGAGAATTTTCCTTCGAAAACCTTTTAAAATGGCTCAGAATCGTACTGCAATCCCCTCCCCCCCCTGATATTTCTGCCTTCAAAATGCGTTGGTATGTGTTATCCTCTTTGGAGAATAGAAAGTCATTTCCTAATTGCTGTGACGAAAAAAAACCGATGGAATTTAATCATCATTTTCAGCGCTGTTTGGAATTATTTGAATGAGCCTTCTCGGGAAAATCTCCCATAACTCCGGAAAGGCCATACCATTTTAAGACTTTCACATCTAATGAAAGATATCAGCTATTACACAAGACTTTGACCAATATTAGTGCTTCGATATTCAGCATTTTGTCAAATGTTGTGCATTTTTGCAGTTTTCTGCAGAGGAGGGATTATGGACAGTTCCATTCTATGATTGGCTAAAAAGACAAAGTGATTATTTGTATTGAAATAGAGCATAGAATTATTAATCAGTTTTGTAGCCATTGTCAAAATAAAACGCTGATTACTGCTTGCTCAAAGTCAAAACGAATCATATACCAAGACAACAAAGTGTTTATTTATAGTAGAGCTAAGCTAAGCTTTCCTGATTTCGCATTTCAAAATCGGACTTGTCAGACGCCATAAAACTTATTTCATAAACATGTTTTATCTCCTTATTTTATTCTGTTTGGTTGATATTCCGCTAAGTGTATTGGCACCAATGTTTGTGAAATGATTTATAAAACAACAGACTGTCTTATCCAAGAAGATAAACTTTTCCGGTTCTGATGTCGAGATCTACCCTAAATTAACCCAATTTTAAGTTGCGGCACTTTTAACAAATTTGCCTACAATGCCTATAATCTTGACTCGTTCATTCAACTTCAGTTTCCCCTGCAGCTAAGACTTGAAAAAACAATGAAGAGATAACAACTTTCACCGGAAGTTTCCTGTAGTCCTTCTATAGCGGCATTTATCAAAGCCATACATCTTACTGATATATCAGATTCCTACATCTATTTAACTTTTTTATTTTAAGGCCACAATGCAACTTGCAAAGTAAAGAATTTGAATGAAGTGAAAATATCAACAGTTTATTACAGATGGGGTCGAAAGAAATGTCCTAAGAGTGTTGTTTCTGTTTTTACAGGTAAGCCAATCACCTTTCTTCATTTCTGATGTGATTTTAACAGTTAAATGCTCATTGACTTAAAGCTACACTCCCGTCACGAAAGTATCCGGACAGCCGAAACAAAATGGCGTCGAATTTGACCGTTGGCCCTTCGACCCCCAAACGGTTCAGCCGTCATGCGGCCATTTCAGGGTGTGGAAACAAACGATTTTACCGCCAAAATTGTGTTTATCGATCACGCAATTAAGGAAGAAATAAAAAATTGAAAAACAAAGCAAGATAAACGTGTTTTGGTAATAAAACATGAAGTTAGCTGCGAGAAGATAATGTAATCGATAACAAAGTAGCCTCCCAACTTAGAACTGATATTTAAGATACTATTCCAAACAATTCGTTCACTGGAACAGCATCACTTGGTGCAGAAAAGTCTGAAATTTGCAAATATGAAAGAAAATTCAAGTAAAATCCTGATATAATGAAGTTATAAATGAAAAAAGGAACAGTTGCTGCGATCGAGGTAAGGTTTTGTAACAACTGAATTATTGCAATCAAACTCAAAACCAAATTTTTGCAAAGAAAATTCTTCAGGGACTTCATGATTTTTCTCAGATTGATTCCCCTATGTAAGATGTACAAAATGATACAAACTTTAGGCCACCCTCTGGCATTAATTATATTTTTGAGGCTTTGATACAAATTTAAACTTACCTTGGAAAAGATGATATCGCAACCCCACAGTCATGGAGACTCAAATTTAATTTTGCCATTTTATAGCCAGGCGTCTTTTCGTTGTCATTCACATGATTCCTAAAACTGTGATCTTTTCTGCTTCATTTGACATAAAAACGATCTTCTCCTGTCATGTAGCAACCTCCAAGACTGGAGATTTGTTGAACCTATTGTCTTGTTTTGGATTGCTTTTCCTTCTCACAGCTAAATTCATATTTTGCTATCAAAACACTTCATTTTGCTTTGTTTTTCAACTTTTAATTTCTTCCTTGCTTGCGTGATCGATAAACAAAGTTTTGGCGGTAAAATAATTGGATTCCAGTCCCTGAAATGGCCGCATAACGGCTGAACTGTTTTGAGGTTGCAGGGCTAACGGTCAAATTTGACGCCATTTTGTTTCGGCTGTCCGTATACTTTCGTGACGGGAGTGTAGTTGACGGAGATAAACAGCTAACTCAAGAGCTGCATATGCAGGTCTAAAATTAGCCTATTGTATTTGATGATTTCGACACGTGCGTGCATATGTTTTCACTAGGGGAACAATTACTTGCGCAGGCGTTTCTTTGTTCTATTTATAAATTGCATCTACTTAGCTCCGTCAACTAACTTTAATCACTAGCCTTAATTGGACGGCGGACCTAATGCGGATCTTTCTTGCACATTTGATTTGTGGATCAACCACAAGAACGTTTCACCAAGTATTCTCCACTGTTTTCAAGATTTAAAATCAACCTTTTTTTACCGTTCATAAGTTGAAGTTGAAATTTCCGATCCCATTAATCGGTTGCAATAACTGATTCTAATTTTACAACTGATTCGATCGACTTGATCCATTGATTAAAAGCTGATTTCGATGATCTGACTCGATTTTGTCAATTTTCTTAAAGGTTACATGGCGTCTCCGCATGACAACGAACAACGCACAGGTGGAGGGACTAATTACGTCTGCCTTCCAAGTGGCAATGTAACATATGCGAAAACAAACACTAGATCAACAACGAGTTCGAAGACATCTTATATTGATGGTGTGAAATATGGAAGCAGAGATCTGTTCAAAACAACTGATCCCCTTTTTCTGTATGGGAGAGCAGTTTGTACTGCGTGTCAGCATTTTGGCAAAACAATAACATTGATGATCCCTGGGATTGGTTCTTGTCCTAAAAATGGCAAGGGACAGAAATGGACGACGGAATATAGTGGATATTTAATGGCTGATTCAAGAAGGAAAACAGATTTCATTTGTGTTGATCGAAATGCCGAAAGTGATGGAAAGAGTTTACGCGAGACTCGAACTATAGGAAGATTGAATTTCGTAACGGCGAAATGGCCTGATTGTTTCGCAAATAAATGCGGTGTTTACAACAATACTGAAAGTGCGTTACGATGCGTCGTATGTTCTATGTAATTGATCGTTTCTTCATCAGCGAGAACTGCCTATTCACCTAAAATTTAGTACATTACGTCGTTGTTGCCTTACAATACATGATGCACACGTTACAAAAATAAAGGATATAATGTCAACAAGGGCTTCATTGAACTTCAAAATATATGGAACATAATATTTCCTTCACATGGGATTAGTAGCTAGAATTCTTTTCATGATGAAACAAAGGAATTTAGAAGAATCGAGAAGAAGGTTAAATTAATTTTCATCAAGGATCAAGACAATATTTCAAAAGTTGCTGATTGCATGCACTGTGAAGAACTTTCCGGAATTTGAATGCTCTTGGTGCATAATTCTCTGGATATTTGAATGTTATCAGGCGAAGAACGTCCTTTGAATTTAAATGTTGTAAGCACGCAGAGAATGTTATCTGGAAGGAGGTTAGATCATATCTATTGGGAAGAAGGCTGCATAAACTGTTCTTGCCTATCACAAGGAACATTGAGCATAATAGAGAGACAAGACCCTGTTTTCTGGAAGAAGGTTAGATCATATCTGTTGGGAAGAAGGCTGCATAAACTGTTCTTGCCTATCACAGGGAACATTGAGCATAATAGAGAGACAAGACCCCTCGATGTTATTTTTGCCAATCATTCAAACAATCCCAGAGCCTGTTTTCCGAGAACAAAGCGGTTGTTGATATTTTTAAACTCAGGTCAAACGAAACAGGGAAATTGGGGTTGTAGCAAATGAATGAATAGCAGTCAGAAGTCTTGCTTCTAGAATGTTTTAAGATGTTGATAACAGAAGGACACAGTACAAAACATTTAGAATTATTTTATAAAGCTGCTATGCTAGTTAGAACGCTAGCACCAAATTTAATTGTCAATACAGAATATGTCTAAAATCAAGCGAGTTTACGTTATTTCGTTTGAATCGACGTGGTTTCAAGTTTAAAATACGCCCCATTGTGTTTGATAACTTCGACACGTGCCGTTCTATTGTGTAGCCAAAGAAACAATGGGTGCCTAGCTAAAGCAACAATTGGTTCTTTAGCCTATTCATAGCAGCCAATGTCTATTCCCTTTTATAAGTGCAACATAGAATAATTCATTAGATTTTTTTTTATCAATTTTTACAAAAATTTTCGTCTTAGTTAAGTTTTTTAAGCAACCGTTTTGTCACAACCCAACGAATATGATAAAGAAATCAGCTGAGAGGGTTTCTTATCTTAAAATTTGAATTCAGATAAATGAGCAGAGGGTATCAGTTTGACTTGACCTCAAATCGTTGGACTGACTTTGCCTTCCAATGCAAGTTGGATCAGTCTTACCTCAGATAAAGTAATTTTGAAGGTGGAGAAGAATTGCTGGACATTCGACAATATTATCTACAAAACTCAATTGGTTATGTAAATATTATCATCTTCAATTAACATTGATTATTAATTAACGTATATGTTGAATAAAAGACTGAATAAAAAGACAGTAAATTAAATATTATTGTCTGCAGGATTTTATTTCGTTCCTCCCACAAACATCAAACATTTTATCAATGCCATTCAGTTTAGTTCAGTCTAGCCTAATTAAATCCTGGCATTTCAGTTTATTCAATAGATAAATTTATGTTTATCAACCATTCAGTTTAGGCCCACGTTTCTCGCACCTTTGGTTGATTTCTGACTTTAAAACAAATTAAAAAGTGCATCAAAATTATGTTGGGAAATTAACCGTGAAACATTGAGAAGAATGCATGCACCATTTCTGTGAAACGTTTTGGCAAAATCTTCAGGCACACGAGTTACTGCAGAAGAATTTGTTGACACCTTGAGGGAACTGCAGACGTAAAAATGAATCACATTTTAACAGTACAAATAGATTGAAAAACAAATTTGCATGAATCTAAAATCTATTTTAGACTTGATTTAATTTCATGTTCTGGGATGTTGAAGTGTCCAGCTTTGTTATTTCTCGCACGATCATCGTTGCATATGAAGACGGGGGCAAAGTGAATTCTACTTTCAAAGCTTTATATTTGCCATTCACGTCAATTTCAGGGGGCTCTTTACCATTTATGACATCCAAATCAGTTTGTATCAAGGGTATGCAGAAATCATTGTATGTTGTAATGGTATGTTTGATATCATCAGGCTTTACGATGATGTGCCTAGAAACGTAAAAACGAAGACATTTATTTCCAGTATTGAAGTAATGGTTAAGAATACTGCTGAATCAAAACTGGAGTTTATGGATTGAGAAAGATAAAACAGGAACACGTTAAACTCTTTGTGTTTGTAAGGAAAGGAAAACCAAAATGCGTTTGCGTTGATGTTTTCAGCTAATAAGGACAAAGAAATATTAGATAATGTCAGTTATCTACTCCATATAGAAGCATTGTTGTTTGTTGTATTTTTTGAAACATCGCTGTTAGGCCTATTAGGAATTTTAAGGAAATTTCGAGTACAAAAACAAGAAACTGAGGGCAAGAAACTTTTATTTTACCTTGGCTGGGAAATGAAATTACTACCCTCTAATTTAAGCCCTGACGTTTCAGCATAGGTAGTAAATCACATCACTTCTTGAAGAAACATTTTTCGTATCTAACGAATCAACAATCAACAACCCATAAACATTTAACCTACAACGATAGTCTCTCTGCATCTAATGAAAACTACTGCTTTGAAAGTATTGTCTGGGCATCGAGGCCTTCTTTTTAAAATCCACAGAGGATGTTCAGGAGTGTCAAAAAGAATGACGATTTAAACTCAATATTTTACACCAATGGAAATGAGTTCATCATTAAAACATGTAAAATATTTTCATTGAGAAATAGACCGTTTAGAGTGAAGATGGAAGCCACAAACTTAGCACTTTCTTGATTTTAAAACGAGATCTTCTGCTGTCCTTACCTATAAGCACCTGACAGTGAATAATCTTTAATTTCATGTTTCATATTATCAATGTCAAATCCATCTTCAGTCAGCATTTCAGCGTACCATTCTTTGATTTGACCCCCTGGGTATATGATGTCATAACCTGGCAGCGGCATAACTACATCCGTGATTTTGTACATGCCTTGGTCTATATCTTCTTGTGTTATTTCTTGCACTTTGCACCATGTCAGACTGAGCATTTGGGTTTTGCCTACAAGGAGATAAAGATAATATATCTTTGATGATGTAAAACGAAAGATTATCAACTAAAAGTCAAGAGATTGGATTTGAGCAAGAAATCTAACATTCTTGAAAGCCACTCATTGCTTTTTAGTTACATTTGAAAACATGGAGAATTCGTTTGACAAAATTCTCCATTTTGGTATTTTGAAATCATGAAGAATTTTTTTTACAAAGAGCTGAAATATGATTATCAGTTGCAACAATTGTCTCCATTAAAGTCTTGATGTTTCATGTATTAGGCTTAAGTTAGGGAAATTTAGAAAATTTCCTGATACCTCATATCTACTATTTGTAATAGAGATCTTTAGCTATTCTAACAAACAAAGTGGATCAAACAACGTTTTGGTACATTTTTCAGAATTTTTGAATGTGCACAACATGATAGAGGCTCTAAACGCTACTCCATCAAACCTTTAATATAAAGATGTATATTGCTCGATCCAGACTCTTTTGTAGAACAGCTGAAAGGTTAATTACCTTGTTCTGCTTTCTCTGGAGTCTTTGAAATAACAAGGTCTCCAATCCTTGGTTCTGTACCAAACATCTAAACAGTAACAAATAACTTTTTTCATTTTCTCTAACATCATAGTTTTTAAACAAAGACATGGAATTCTTGAGATTAAGAACAGATCAAGGGTAGATTAATTGTACAGTTGGAAGCAAATCAAAGTATAGCTGCTATGCTGTTAAAATTAAATACAGTATGTACATTGTCCTGCTGAATGCTTACTGGCAATGGTGCAGTAGCAAAATCATGTCTAATAAGAAAGGTAAAAATAAGGAGAATCTTCTTGCTTGTGTGTTGCACAATATTTCAATTAAACAAACAAACAAATGAAGTATAATTAATTGCACTGCAAAGGAAGTTTTGTTTTGTATAAGATTCACTTCATTAATTATACTTTATTTGCTTGTTTTTAAAATAAGGTAGTTAACGATACCCTGATTCTCTTAGACACAATTCTGTTCCAAACATAACTTTGGTAACTATGGAGATACATCAATCTAGTATTTCTTGCAATCTTTTGAAATGAATTGTAAAATGCTTTGTCTCCTTGTTGAGACAGAACTTCAAGAACTTGGCTTTCAATGCACCTTCTCCTTTTTGTGAGTTCAAATGCAGCTTTGCTATCTTTCGTCTTAATCCAGAGCTCTTTTGCTTTTTGAGTACTCTCATCTTCACCTTCCCTTGGGGTTAGAATTAAATTTATTACTTCTTCCCATCTTGATGCCATAACTGCCTTGCCTTTAGATAAAGAGAGACATTTTTTAGATGAATTCATTAAGTCAAATAAACAGATTCATAATATTTATGGTAAACACTGCACACACATAAAAAATATCCTGCTGTATTCTTATTCTAAATAAATTTTCTTTATTCACACATTAAATTCACACATTTAAAGCAATTGTCTCTCCTCCTTCCCTGTTTTTTCATATGCATATACTGTACTAACCTGCTTATAAAACTACTTCTTGACTTTGTACACTTGCAACCTTACAGTACACACCTTATGCACATCAACCTTGTTTTCCTGCCAAAGTATTTTTGTTTAGAAAATGTACAGTCTTTCATATGGCTCAAGAATCCTTTTCACAAATATAAAGAATTGCTGCCATGTTATTGTGTGCAAGGTATGTACTGTATGTTTTGAAACGTAAAAATAAAATAATGGATTTTGATTATTGTTGCAAGGGATGGTAAAATAAAGCAGTTATATACACAACTTTATTCTCACCTATTTTGAATGTTGGAACAGAACCACTGCCAAATCTTTGCATCCCAAAATAGTTGATAAATCCATTTTCTTTCAAACTCTGCATAATTTGTGAAACCATTGTTTCACTTGTATCAAATGGTACATCCCTGAGAACCAATGAAAAGTGATTTCCATTTAAATCTCCTAGCTTCAAGCAATCATCTTTATTTTCAAAGCATCCAACAGCCATATTTCTAACTCTCTTATTCACAGATGATAATTTTCTGGTGTCCAGTCCTTTGGCACAAATTTTCTGAATTGTGACTGCTCTTTTATCTTTTGTTCCAGCATAGGTAAAGATATGAGGTCTTACATGAAGTAAATCAGCTATGAAATTAACAGCACTCATAGTATCTTTGTTCTCTTTATACAAAACAAAATGACAATAATTTGATTTATTCTTTGATTTCTTTTCCCATCTTCTTCCTTTTTGGTTTGGATTTTTGAAGAATACTTTTATCATCTTTTCATCATTGGCTCCATCAACAGTTTCTGTATCTAAGAAGGAAATTGGAAAACAATTATATAAACAAAGCTGAATATGGCACTAATATATATTTGCAATTATAAAGATTTTTGAGCAGATAAGAAAAGTGAAAATGTGTATGGATGATGTTTATTTTCAAGGAAATATTTCTTGTTAATTACATGCAACCACCACTAGACTTTCTGTTTAAACAAAATTCAACAATCATTTGCCAAAGCAAATGCAAAAACTATGTACCTAGGTTTGCATAATTTTTCTTGATATAAAAATGCATTTGTTTTCTGTTCTCTTTATCCTTGCTCCCATTCAACATTAAATTATTCTTATTGGTGGGATCGTCTTCTTTGGGTTTCAAAATAAATTCATTCAATTTTGCAACTTCCTCTTCTGATAATGGACATTCTATTTCTTCCTCTTCTGGTTCTTTCCTCGGTACTTCATCATCCTTTGAACTCTTCACTATTTCTCTTTCTCCAATGCTGTCCAACTTCACCATTTTCCCTCCAGCATCAATTTCCCAAACAACAAAATCTGAATATCTTTGTTTCAAAACACCAGAGATACCTGGCAAAGTGCTGATATATTCATCTATCCCTACATCGTGCTCTGTGAGCTTTTCTTTTTCATTCTTTACTAATTCTTCCTTTGAGTTCTCCAAAAGTGTTGCATCTTTTAGAGAAGTTTCAATGGGCCTAATTTTTGAGGAATCATTTGTGTGATCTGCAGTCACATCATCTGGCAGATCTTTGCAATGTTCAGTTCTACTATGTTGTAATTCTACTTCCCTGGCAATTTCTGCTAAATCTTTGCTTTTTGCTTCACGTAGACTGTCTTCATTTGTAAATTTTCTTTTCTTACTCGCCGGCTCATGTTCGTCCTCCATTTTGAAAATCTCGATTTAGATTTCAGTAAGCCTCGTTTTAATCTCAAACACGTGGTCAAAAGATTCTAAACACGTGACAATCCAATTCAACCCTGCCACAATATCGTTGGCGGTAATTTTTCAAAATGTCGAACGAAGCAGCTGCAGCTATGATGGAATGTAAAGTTGGTTTTGTTGGAGGAGGGAAAATGGCTCAAGCAATGGCGAAAGGTTTCATTGCTGCAAAAATGATCAAAGTTGAAAATGTGATGGCAAGTGCAAGAACAGATGAGACTATTTCCAAATGGACGGTACGTAAGATTTTTTGTTTGAAGTGGCCTAACCATCCACAAATAGAACAAAGAAACACACAGACACATCCTTGTTTTGTTTATATTTTTCTGCACTTTGCAAATGAAAGCTGTGCTCAAACCTTGCACAAACAAATACCCGTCAACTATTGTCTTCTTTTCTTGCCTTAAAGGGGCATTCCTCGAAAATTAAATGCATGCAGAGATTCATTTTGTGATCCCGATCGAGAAACAGATTATGTCAGCCCTTGGAAATCGATCGCACTTCTCAAACGCGAGATATGGAAGGAAACATTTGACCAACTTTAATCTTAATACCCTACCATTTTATGCATCGTTCTCGGCGAACGAAGGTAGAATATTTT
Source organism: Aurelia coerulea (assembly GCA_039566865.1). Taxonomy (NCBI): domain Eukaryota; kingdom Metazoa; phylum Cnidaria; class Scyphozoa; order Semaeostomeae; family Ulmaridae; genus Aurelia; species Aurelia coerulea. The sequence goes on along the minus strand of CM076953.1, from coordinate 23,682,731 downwards.
CGTTATTGTTCGTCGGTCGGTCATCAGCCAGTCTTGATAGGCTCATTACGCAACGATCGTTAAATTGAGTTTGAATGTCCTGTTGTATTCGTTCATTCATGTGTCCAGGGTCGACTACGCGAAAGAGAATTTATCGTCTTTACCGAGAATTCTCGTTTTCTGTCTCGGATTCAAATTCCAGGATATGGCTGAGTTCTCGGTCTCTATTTTGAAAAATACCTGTTTCGTTTTTGGCCGGTTTGAGCTTTATTCAAGTTGGAGAAACATTGGAAAATGTTTATAATGATAAGCATGTTCGTTTTAAAAGCAAACAACGCAGTTCACCAATATCCAGTTTTTTTCTGCGGAATGTCCCTTTAAAACAATGGATTTTTTATCATCAAAGATGTCCAATATTTCAAAAAGCAATTGTCCTTTTTGTTGCAGGAAATTGGTGCCTTTGGAACTAGAGACAATGGAAGAGTGGTCCAAGAATGTGACATTGTGTTCCTTTGTGTCAAGCCATATTTGATTGGAACTGTGTTGGAGCAAGTTAAACATGTTGTGACCGAAAGACAATTATTTGTGTCAGTTGCTGCCGGAGTACCCCTCATTTTTATGGAAGAGGTACAGACAATTTTTATCTTGCTGTTTACGTGCCTAGAGAAATTATAGTTGACTTGTTACAAGTTTCAGTATAAATCTCAGAAATTATAGATGATAACTTGTGACTGCTAAAGGTGGCATGAGTGAGAAGGGGGTTCAAATATTTTACCAATTGGTACATTGCATGCTTTAATCAAATCCCTTTAAAGATTCGTCCTTTGAATAAAAATTTTAAAGTTTTAAATCAATGAATCTACACAAATATAATTAATGTAATACTTTCAACGAGTTTTGCCAAATTTTTCTTCCAGAATCTGCCAAAAGATTCAAGAGTGATTAGAACAATTCCAAACACTCCATGCCTCGTACAATCAGGTGTTGTTGCGTATACTCCTGGATCATGCTGTACATCAAGAGATGTTGCAATTGTTCATAGTTTGCTTAGCTCCGTTGGTAAGTTAAGCATATTTTAGTATGCTTGTGTTGTTTCATATGTATTGTCATCCTACTGGGCACATTAATACAGACAAACATTCTTTGGAATTCTTCACCTTTTGATAACAATTCTTGAGCTGTATGATGAAGGGCAGTGAAAGTGATATTTTCTGATGAAGCGACAGCAAAACGTAATAGACAATTTCGCTAAAAATGGCAGCGAGGAACTTTTTACCAAGATGCATGGCGTTCAAATAACAAATCTCTAACGATTCTATAGGAATTCAATTAAAGAATGCGGTGCATCTTGGTAAAAAGTTCCTTGCCGCCATCTTTAGCGTAAAATTGTCTATGTGAGAAGACAACGCTCCTTCTAAGCATAGCATGCGTCTAAATTGAAATTATACTTACTTATACTTATAGCATTACCTAAATTTCATATCAAATTAGATGCCATATAAGGTTTGCGATGATGCAAATTTACTCAGCATGTAAAGCACTTCAATCATTGCTATTCACAGGGATTTTCATGTGACATCTTATTTGAGTCAGACCTTCGTATAATTCTGTATGCTGTTTCTTTTGCACTATTTCTTTATTCTCTCGTTTCCTCTTTTGACAGGTAGAGCAGAGCTTGTTCCAGAGCCTCAGATTGACATAGTTGCCTCTTTGTGTGGTAGTAGTGTTGCTTGGTTTTATATGATGGTTGAAGGAGCATCTGATGGGGCTGTTAAATGCGGGTTGCCAAGGAAATTGGCTACTGAATTAGCTGCCAGGGCATTGGTTGGTGCTGGAAATATGATTATAAAAACTGGCAAACATCCTGGAGAGGTAAAATTCCTTCATGTTAAATGTTTCATCTCTCTTTGCTTCTCTGCCTCCACAGAGAAGCTAGGAATATCTTGGAATTTCCTTGCTTACTCAGCTTTTGTTGCACCTTTTTCCATACCAGCACTTTTTCAAGATTCGTACAGAGTTGACAATACTGTGTGATGAATAAGCTTCATGGTTAACCTTTTTTCAAATAATGAAAAAGTCAATTACAATTTCTTGATGGCTCTTCACTTTGGCTTGACTTGTTTGGAGAACAAAGGGACTGCTGTTTTAGAAGCAACCATTTATTTTAACTTTGTTGTTACATAAATCAGCTACCACTTGTCAGATTGACTCAAACAAGGTCTCCAAGTGGAAGCCTTGTTTGGAAGCCTTGTTTGGTCTCCAAGTGGAAGCATGTATTATGCAACTGTAGAGAAACATGTCAATTGAAGATACAGCTTCTCCAAGATAGCCATACAAACAGTGCATGAATTTTCTTCTGAAACCCAGCTATAGATTGGTTCCTTCAGAATGAGACTACATTTGTCATATTGTTGTAGATTATCTGCTCCAGGATTTTCTAGTGGCTCAATAATGTTTTGCATGCAAGGAAATCTGTCATTTACCAACTGAGTATATCTGCAGTCACTGTCCATATGTTAAATGTCCATACATTGCATTTCAGTTAAAAGATGAAGTGACATCGCCAGCAGGTTCAACAATTGTTGGTATCCACAGTCTTGAAAAAGATGGAATGAGAGGAAGTTTCATGTCTGCTGTTGAAGCTGCATTTTTAAGAAATAAAGAGATGAATCCTAAAGCTAAGTAGCATGGAAAATAAATTCAAAATTGGTATGAGTTAGTATGAAACTTCAACAAGGTAAAACTTTTCATCATTTTAAATTGTGGACATGAAATTAAATCAGTTAGTTGTATGTAGGTCAGCATTTAAAGCATAATATATGAATTAAAGATTGACTTTTCAAGGTTTTTTGGGGATGGCAATAGCACAAAGAAACAGTTGTTGACCTATTTTTAGTTGTAAATTAGATCTCTGATTTTTTCTTGATGAGCTAAAGCGATAAGACTCTTTGTTTGGAATGGCATTGCACAAAGACAGGACAACTTATTTATTATGTATGCAGATCACATGACTATGGTATGAGTATAACCTTAAAGCAAATTAGATAATTTAAATGGTTTCTGGAAGTAATGTCCTTTTAGCTAGCTGTCTTCAGTTTTAATCTTTGCAAGGCAATCTTACTCAAAATATTGATGATAATCCAACATACTTCACATCAGTTGACTTCTAAATTGTGAAGTTCTTATCTTACATACTGTAGCTTATGTAGAACAACTACGAGCGAACAAGACAACAATGTGACATTCCTCATCTTATCTTCAAATCTATATATTATTAAATATCTTCTTTGTAGCACGTTGTTCTCTTATCCTTGCTTCGAGCTCTTGATTTCTTGATCTTGAAACTGTCCTATTCTCTCACTCACTTTACTTTTCATGTCTTTAAACCATTTCGCCGTTTTCGGCCATTTTGAAAAATCAAAGTCTACTTTTTCTAAATCGGACAAGAGCATTCCAATGTAGTAATCGATGAATCCTGGCTCTTTTCCAAATACAAAGTTATTCTTTTGAAAATATGCTGTCTCAAGGGTATCAAAGTGTTCTTTTATTCCATTCCTGCCAAATTCGATCTGCGAGTCTTTATCAGATCCAGGAAGAGCATCTTCGTCGCATATTTGAGGTCTTACCAAATCCACATGCACGCACCTTGAAGAAGAAAAGTTTGAATCAATCTTTTATTGTTTTATTTATATCAACAAAACTCTGTTACACTAAATAGTGACTCAACATCATTTTCAATTGTATCTTTCTTTCATGGGGTGTGTTTGATTGGATGGAACCAATTCTAAAAATAGCAGACTTGGTAGTCTCGGAATTTGTGTTCGATTGAGTCCGAACGAAATTCTCAAAACGGTAAATTTGGTATGTTTGGAAGGCCTTCTGAACCTTCTGCTCCAGGCATGTTTGGCAGACTTTGGAGAGATCTTCCCTTTTTCATTAGCAAGCCGCGATAGTTAATAAGTTTACTCTTTTCAGAATTTCGTTGGTTTAGAATTACCAATGAAACACACGCTTCGATGCAATAGAAAGCTTTACAAAATTTATCGATGAAATTACAAGGTACCGTGAAATAGCTAGCGAAAAACCTGATATATACTAATGATTTAAGAGGGATCAATCGTTTATTCTTATTTAACGTTGAAATTTTCCTTTTTATTTTAATAACATTGTGATTAGGTTTTGCCAGGGTTTGCTCCCTGAAAAATGAAAAACAGCCAGTTTTGGCTGATGGGGCCACCGTGAAAATGAATTTAAAATGAATGAATGAGCACAAGATTTGATACGGATGTAAATTGATTGAAGTTACCTGTAAAGAGTGCTGTTTGCCCATGATAAAATTGATTCAAATTTTGCTCTTCCCTCAGCTGTTTTCCCAAATTCTTCGAAGTTGCTATATTTCTCAGCGATGTATGAAATCGTTGCTTGGCTAAGTTAAGAAAAGAAAAATAGAATAATTTAACTCAGTCATGTTGAAATACTGTAATTAGGATTCTAAATACCGATACAGAAAAGATAGATTACAGTTTTTAGAATGAGCACAACAACAACAACAGCATACCTTTTAGCTATTCTTGAAAGAAATTTGACGTAAATTGCTGTAATTCTTTCATGTCCTTTTTTATATCTTGATTATTTGCCAAATTAAAGTATTGTTTCAAACGACCCCAGAACAGATTCAAACGACCCCACAACAGCTAAAGTTTTAAACGACCCCATTACAGATGAAATTTTCTACAAACCTTCCCCATATCTTGACATCCCCATCGATCAGAAATGGAGCACACAGAAATGGACTTTCCTCTTCAAGTTCTTTGGCATTGAATTCATAAATTTCTACTGGTGCTTTCACCTGCAAAATACAACACATAATTTTGGTAACAAGTCAATTTTTTGCCACCAATGAAGTATAATGCAATTAAAAGATTTTACAACTTTTGTTTTGAATTGCTACCACAAATCATATCACGTGACGGAGACATAGCGATGTTCCTATTGTTTTCGTCAATCGAGAAAATCAAAGACAGTAGGTTAGATTTAGATTGAGCCAGTCTCCCTAGCTAAACTACTTTTAACTCCACTGAATGTCCGCAAATTGGTTTTGTTTGCTGATTTTGACGTAATTGCATGGGATTAGACTTTATGAGAATTTTGTGATTTTTAGTTTTCCCCATCAATTTTGCTGTGAACATTTCAACTTTGCAGCCTGGAAAATCTGACGTAGGTAGAAGTTAACATCGTTGCCAAAGAAACAAAGACCAACAGTCCCATCATATCACGTGATAAAATCCAGGTTTAAATCTCTGGATAGTAAAAATGTGATCAGATATGTTTGTGGTTTCTGTTGCTGGAGAATTCTTAAGTTCTTTAAAATCCATGAAACAATTAGTTGATTAGGAACGTTTAAATCATTTATGAAAATCGAAATCCTTTTAAATTCACACTTCTCTAAAAAAGTAGACCTCCTCCAAGTCAACGTACTGTTGCAGAGAGTTCAATTTCTCTTTTGGCATGTGTCGAATTATCTAATACAATAGACAATTTTAAAACCTATGTGATCTCATCTTTGAACTCAGGTCTGATAAAAAATTAAATATGCTCAGAGTTTGTCAGAAACTTTTGCTCGAACTCTATAACAGGTCACATTCTCAATTTTATTTTCAGCTTCATTCTCGTGTCTTACTCTGTACGGTACCATAGTCAGTACCAATAAAAACAAAGTATTTTTTGCGGCCAGTGCTCAAAGAAGTTTATCTGGAAGATGATTCAACTCTTCTGTATTCAAGCATTCGTTACGTCAACACATCTAGCACGACAATCTTTACTGTGTCCCTCTCGATGGCGTCTTTGAATGTAGGCAACGAAAGCATCAGCAAGTAAATTCATTCTTACCATTAAAACATAGAACCAAGCAGTCTTCGATTTAATATCTGCTTTATCAATGTATAACTTCGCCATTTCTCTCAAACTTTCACTTTATATTTACTTCAACAACCTGAAGAAAAACAGAGTCAATTCGAAGATTGATTACTTGAATGGCTTGTCCTTAATTTTAATTTTTGTATGATTATGATGATTATGATTATTGAGATTACTTGTTGTTCAGGCGACAGATCGTAACAGCTAACCTTGAGCATCCAACAACGTGGTTCCCTGATCTGCTTGTAATTTAATCCTGTCCACTCTTGACATAGGCAGACCCACTTACAATGTCAATGCCTATGTCAATGGCCTTCACTGCTCACAAAACCAAAAGTATTTAACATAGAGAGAATTAAATCTAATATTTAGATATCATGGATATCTTTTTGTTTGAAACCTTTGAAATGCAAAATTTTAAAATCATGAGACAATTACTGTTTTATTTTCTCATTCAAGTTGAACTGTTTTAGCTGCGAGCAGAGGCGTTGGTGTTTACCTTTGGTTAAGGTGGTAGATGTACTTTGAAGGTTGCAAGGAAAGTTCAGTTGTGAACGACAAATTCCAAAAGTTTCTTAGCCTCTAGCCTGTTCCTTATCTTTTGAAAAATTGAGCCTACAGTTTCTTACAAGCCGTTTCTTGTAACAAAATACATTGCAAAGTGTTATATATACATAGAGTGCTGTAGTGAGTATCGAATTGAATTGAATCGAATTGAAGAAAGTGATTTTCGAACAGAGCCTTGTTTTGCAAAGTACAATTATGCGTTATCTATCGGAAAGTTAAAGCAATAGATAAAAAGTGAATTAACTTATCCTATTTGTTATTTAAAGACAAAGACAACCAGAGTAGGTTTACACTGTTATTGGAAACAATCTTTCAAACTGGCGGTACTTTTAATGTCATGTTACATTTATGCCGCTGATAAATTGACCACAAACGAGGGACATTTGACTCAAAAAAAAAACTCGTACACCTTTGGCAAAAATCCATTTGTTTTCAAGAAAAGAAAATTACATATCTGTAAAACCCTTTTGTTCTGAAAATTTTTCGAATTTTTTGCACGCTTTTTCGAATGAGTGAAATACTCAAATACTCCTCGATTTTATAAAAAGTGTTGGTTTTTGCGTGTTGTACGTCGTTAGTTATAATACGCAAATAATGCTATAAGTTTTATAAATCACAACTCCTTTCAAAGAATTACTTGCTTCTAATTTCCGTTTGGATTGGTTCACTTCTCAAAAGTGGCGGAAAGCCCAAGATATTACCGCACAGTACGTCTAGAATTATAGGCTTGAGACAAACGAAACAAACGCAATCCATTCTCTGGAGGTTTGTTTTAACCCTCTGTTTTTGGGACCTTTTTGCGCACAGATTTTATGGGCTCAATCGCCAGAGCTTCCATAATTTCTCATCGAATGTTGATCGAATGATTGGCGTATTAGGATCTAACAAATATCGAATGGTTTCATTAAAATCTAACCGAATTCTTTCCGCACCCCATAACGATAGATAAACCAAAATTTTTAAGGATTCTTGGCTTCTATACAAAACCTCTCGTAGTTCAAGAGCCTGTAAGTTAATTAGGGAAGGATAAATTTAATTGGATCTGCTATTTCTTCTTTTTCGAAATGAAGAAATTGATGCAAAATATTCATTTCTTGGTGATATTTAGTCAAGATTTCTCATGATTTCTTGCACATGTTGACATCTATGTTTCATCATACGCCTCCACATATTTTAAACAGCCACCAGAAACTAGGAAGCGATTGGCCTATCACTGCAAATATTTGTTGTGAAGTTGTTACAAAACAACGAACGTTCGGCAGGTGGGATTGATAAAAGACATTTTAGATTCAAATCATGAAACGAATTACAGGTTCCTTTGTTTTATTTCTCATCATGAACTTATTGTTGATTCTTTCAATTGTTTTCTGCAGGCAGAATTCGTCGACGAACAATTTTCAAAATTTATGAAATTTGTTGCGAATTTTCTTCAAACACATTTATTTATCAGACTTTAAACCGATGAACTGGGCTTACCTCTCAACAAAGTGTCCGATGTCCATATATTTCCAAGGTCTTTAGTTCAGTTCCTTGTCTGTTTTTCTCAGAAATAATCGGCACAAATTTTCCGTCTACCTGCAATCTCCTTCCTGCTCCCTTTGAAAAACAAGTGAGCTCTCAAATGAATCCGGATTCTCCTCGTTTTGAAGATGTCTTCTCCGCCGAACCGAGGCTTTAAACTCGGGTACTATAGATTTTGTTTGTGCCTCGGATGGACCCAGGCCTAGAATATTATCAAAAGCCAACAAGCTCTGCGCTCGTTCAACAGAAATATCTTTAAATCCATATTTTCAAATCGATAGATGTTGTCTGTCTTTGTGGTTTTGAGAGAACTCCATGTTCAATTAACGAACTCAGTTGTGGCCGGGGCAGGGGTTGTGGCTTTATGATGTAATGTCACCATAGCAACAAATCAATTTCTTTCACGGTTTTCAACACAAAAACCTTCCAGGACTATTAAAATTCCATGACGTTTGCAATTTTTTATAAACTTGAAAATATGGGATGCATGCTGGTTAGGCATGTTTAGCTCTTCAAAAAAATCCTAATGGAATGATACATTAAAGTCCCGACTTTATATTTTATTGCATTTTATACATTTTGAAGAATGGAAGCCCTATAATGCCAATCAATCGAACCTCTCGCAAAAAAATGTATAAGACTATTGTTCTTGAATTTAGAATTTCAATTAGAATTTAAAATGTTTGGTCATTGTAGTACTAGTTTCTTATAAACCAGTTTCTCATAAAAATGGGTATTTGGGACAGACGCCACCTCACTTCTGCTCCTCGTGTTTGGAACCATTCTTTCGCTATTTTCAGTCTCTCCATTTTTAGTAAAGTTTTATTTTTGCAGATTGTATTGAAGTACATGAACCAAAGGAACATGGTTATAACAAATAATTGACAAAATTAAAAGGTGTGATGTATCCATCATTACAACAAAGTACTTACTTATTATTGTCTATCTATGAAATGCACAATTACTTCCATCATAGTCTTCCACAGAGGCCCAGGTGGTTGAATGGACAATCATAACTTAGAAATTTCAGCATATTCAATTGTAATACCTTTATATCTTATTTGTTGCACGTCTCTATGGTTTTTTGTGTCTCTTTTATTGACTTCTGCATTGCATAATTGTTCGAATACAGTACTAACTACATAAATAGTGCTATTACATTAGTTACTTCATTTCGAATTCTTGCATTCGAAGATGCTGTGCAGAAGTTAAAACAGGAAACACAACACAACCGTACATAGGTGCAACAAATAAGACACAAAGGTATTACAATTAACTTCTATTTTGAAATTTTAAGTTCACTATTGTCTTACTGGCAAGAAACCAAGAAGTGAAAAGTTGTAAAACTTATATCGAAAGGCTGATTTCAAGTCAGTCGAATTTTCCGAGCGGACTGGCAATCTATTGTTTACGAGGCAAATATCATTTTTAATTTGAATAGAATGTTACGCATGACAAAGGAGTTTTTTTTGTCAAATTGCGTCCGCTCGGAAACTGCTACTGAGTGGAAATCAGCCTAAATTGCTCTCAACTATTACGATACAGAAGGGTATTGGCATGAACGATGAATTTCATGAGGGAGAAATCCCAGTTCGTTCCAGTGCAAATACATGACAAGAGCAGTGATTAAAAAATAACACTTCTTACTAAACAGCAGAACTATCATGAAATAGAGAAACCAAATGTGAAACAGTGCAAAGTTTCGTCGCACTCTGATCAGTTTGGTTTTGGTTGCACTCTCATCAGTTTGGTTTGGTTGATCTTTGGCGGGTGTCTATTGGGTTTATCCAACAAGTGGCTTAGGTGCTAATGACGTGTCGGTTTTCTTTTGTTTTGTTCGTCTGCTATAAAAGTGTCTTGTTTTTATTGGTAATTTGTTCTTCGCACGAACCAAACTGATGAGAGTGCGACGAAAATAGTATTTGGTGATTTCACGTTTATCTTTTCAGCAGTTACTGGTGAGTTATTAACTTATTTCTTTCCTTTCAGGTTTTAAGGTTAATTCGGTTTTGTCTTACAGGATTTAACAGTTTTTCTCTAGTCACTGGCTTATTTTGGTTACTGTTTCTTTACAGGAGTTAATAGTCTTCTTTCTACTGATTTCGGTGTTTTGTTGCGTTTATGGGTTTAATATGATGAGTTCGTTATTTAAGGCTATCTTTAAATTTTAGGAAAATTATTCATCGATAGTTCCCTACTATTTTAATGAAAAAGTTAATTTTCAGTCCCTCCACTGTTAAACGAATCAGTGTGTGTAATATGCCTTTGTCTTCCTTGTCTACTTGCCTTGCTTCTTGGTGATGTGTTGTTACTGTAACTAGTCACCTTGGAAAAAGCACGTGACTTCTTTTGGATTGGTGGTAATTTCGAATATTCTTTTGTTTTTAGTGACAGCTGTGAAAATAGGATTCGAGTGATTTCAGAAAATTGAATATTGATTGCATTGCGACGGTGGTGGAGACGAAGTCCTGCAAAGAGAAGAGGAAGATACACTCAGTTTGAGAGGTGAATATTCTACTTTTTATATACCAGGGGGTCAAACAATTTTGCGCCTCTCTGACAGTCTCTGGTGAGAAAGTCCAATAGACGATTACGCTAAAGATGGCGGCAAGGAACTTTTTACCAAGATGCACTGCGTTCTTTAATCGAATTCCTATAGAATCATTAAAGATTCGTTATTCGAACGCAATGCATCTTGAAAAATCGTAAGTAATGCAAAAACTATAACACTGATTTGAAAAATTACAACTCCATTGCCTGACTGAGGGTTAGGGTTCAACTTGATATGGAAGATTTAGTCTATTTACAAAGCATCATCTTATCTCTTATACGAAGAATTCCCAAAAACTAGCTTCCATGAGCTTCGCCTAAACCTATGTGACATGTTAGCTATTTTTTGGGCATGTCAAGAAATGGAAGTTTCGGCAGGTTCCAAATTTCAAAAGTAAGTGATGCATGTGTGAATAGAATCTTCAAAATTAAATTGAAGCCTCAGTAAGATGATGAAAATAAAGTTTTACCACTTGGTTGCACAGAGTTGTCTGTACAATTTATCAAACAGTGTATACATCTTTCTGACTCAGCCGGTATGTTATAACAAATTTTTCTTAATTCTTTCAAAATTTTGAAACGATCAATTGAAAGCAAACAGATTCACAAGCTTTTCTGTGGACACTAGTCAAATAAATTACTTGACTTCTAAGATGTGTGATCCTTGGAAGCATTCCCATGTCTCTTTGAAATACCTTGAGAGTAGACTGATTCCACGGCCCTAGTTATCGCTATTAATGTGCTTTCGGACTGGCTTCCAAATCTTTAACTAGGCGTAAAAAGGTGGGTGTAAAATTCTGTGATCTATTTCTTCGGACTAAGTGGCTTGAAACAAACTTTAGTCACTTATCTTTAATTCTACCGTTGGACTTTTCAAAAGTTTTGAATATTTTTCAAAATTTTGGCATATCTTACATTTCAACTCATTTGAGGGTGTGACGTCATCAAATTTCTAAATCATAAACCAGAAAAGTGACAGACTTTTGCTTGATACCATATTGTAGACATCCATAAGTATGAATTTCTTCGAAATTATTTCATGTTGCCTCAAACAGTTTAGAAATTACGATGGTTTTCAGAAAATTTTTCTTGAATTCTTGAAAATGTAAAAAAACACTCTAATTTTGAAAATATCGAAAATTTCAGAAAAGTCCAACGGTAGAATTATAGAGAAATAGCTTAAGTTTCTTTGAAGTCATTCAGATCAAAGAAATAGGTCACTAAATTTTACACCAGCCTTTTTAAACATTTGGAACCTATGCTGAGGCTAGGACTCATCATAGTCAGTCTACCTTGAGAGAAGGAATGGGTTAAGATGTTGAAGTAAACATGAATATGAAGAAAAAGTGATATTTACCTGGTTTCAATTTTTTCCAATTGATACTTGCGTCATTTTTTCTTTTCTTTTCATTGCTCACGGGTGTCATGGCAACCTCTTCTTCCTCTTCTTCCTCCTCTTCTATTGGTTCAGGCTCTGCCTCTGGCTCAGTGTCTGGTGTTGGAAAGCGAGGCTGCTGTTTCCTTGGTGACACAGGTGAATCTGGTGGAATGATTGATAGATCTGAATCTGTGTCATCACTTTGTTGTTGTTGCTGCTTTTTCTTATCACTTGAATGATCGCTTTGTGGTGATACATCTTCAATTCCCTCATCATCATCATCATTGCCATGATCGACCTCGTCATTATTCTTTGGGGGTTTTTTCTTCTCTAATTGCCAATGTTTTACGATAACAAACGATTCTTCAGATTGCCACTCATTTTTCTCTGATTTGCTATCTTTTTGCAATCTTTTACGTTTCTTCTGCAGTTTCTTTTTCTTTCTACCTCCATCTTGCTTGCTTTCGTCTCTTTTCTCTCCTCTCTCTAGAAGGGTATCTTCTTTTTCTAACTCATATTTGATCCTTTGCCCTCCTTCATTCACCCCCTCATCCTCATCCCCTTCAATGCTCTTTAATCCCAAAGATGCTCGTTTTTTCAATCCTTGTTCCCCCATTCCTACTCTCAACCTCATCGATTTACCAAGATCTTCATTTCCCATCCAACCATTCTCATAAACAACATTCAATTCTTTGTTTTCCCCTTTCTTATGAATTGTGATCCATCTTAAGACTTTAGCTTTTTTGCTTATATTCGGCAATTTGTCCACATTCTGTTTCGTCAGCTCCTCTCTTTTCTTTTTACGACGTAACCTCTTTCTGATTTTCCTTTCAATTTTTTCATTTATTTCATTATCCCGTTTCTCTGGGTCTTTACCCATCTTAGCCATTCTCAACCTAAATGCTTTCGTTGCTCCTCCGTACTGAACAATAGCTGCATCTCGTACTGCGTATTTTATCATTGCAGCTTGAACGAATTGTTCATTTCGTTCTTTCATGGTTTTGTATCGTTTTGCTTTCCTTGCTTCATCAGGTTCGTCATTATCTGTCTTCTTGCCTCGTTTTTTGCCTTCGCTTTTACGGAAATAGTCACTTGATGGGTGCTGTGAAATCGTTGTTCTTGGGACGCAATAAAACATGTCAGAATCTCCAGCATCGCTGTAAATTGATGGTAAAAAGAAAATATTTTCTTGTAATCTTGATCCAAAAACATCACTTTCATATTCATCAAATTGCGATGCATAAATGCTGTAAATAAAACTTGCTTCACTTTCGCTGCTCGAAGAAATATCAATATCTGGGGTGTCGCCGATGGGTAATGTTTTCATATAAGGAGGAGTTTCTTTTCTTGGGGGTGGGGGAGGGGTTGGAGTGGGTGTAACAGGGAATTCATTTTGGTTCTCTTCTTTTGCTTCCTCTTCTACTGTTTTGATACTCCAGTCATCTTCACTCTTTTCGTCGTCAGCATCATGTGCTTGCTCCACGAAATCTTCCTCTTTCCAAATTCCTAAATTTATCAAATCTTCATCGACTTGGTTTTTTTCTTCTTCCTCTTTCTCCAAAATCATTTGTTTGACATCTTCTGGTACCTAAAATAGAAAGGACATTCATGTTAGGGTCATAAGTGTCTGTCTCATCTGTTGCATTGAAAAGTTTGTTCCGTTTATTGCAAAGAAAGTTCTAATTCATAATTATCGTTTATTGGAACAGAAAATGAAGTCGTCAACTCTATGAAGTTTCATCGCTTTCTTCTTCCCGACTCCTCCATCATCCCTGTGCCCTAAATAGACCTTTTTAGCCATTCTACAAAAGAACTGAATCAATCGATATTTTGATACATTTTTCAGAATTTTCGAATGTGCTTTCGAATGTGCTTTCGAATGTGCTTTCGAATGTGCATAGAGGCTCTAACACCACTCAATCAAACCTTTCGTATGAACTGGTTGCGATGAGTTTGGTCATGGTCTGGTCCCAGTAATAGTTCATCAAAGCCAGATTCGCATTAAACCGATACTGCTCTGGTAGTTAGAGCGTCTGGTCAGCAACCTATGGCCATGGAATCAGTCTACCTTTCGTATGAAAATGTATCGATATATGACACTTGGTACTGGCTAAAAGATCTAACGGGTAAAAAAATGTATTTGGTTGACTCTAAACTAAATCAATGTCTAATCATTCTAAAAATGTTCCTCGATAGCTAACTTGAACATAGATTCCTTGTTTGTTGAAAATTGGTACTTTGAGAGCAGACATGTTAATCTTGAAAGCTCAAATTTAAGTTCTGGTTTGCAAATGGACGCAAATTTGAGCTTTCAAGATTGATATTTTCTACTCTCAGAGCATCAATACCAACAAACAAGGTATCTATGTTCAAGTTAACTATCGAGGAACATTTTGAGAGTGATTAGCCATTGATTAAAGCTAAATTCACATCACTGGAGTCAACCAAATCTGTATACATTTTATTGGGTATGAGAGTCATCTGAGGCTCAGCTTGATAAAAAAGAGAATAATTTCTAAGAGAATAGCAGACTTACAGCGTCCAGGGCAGAAGAAGCACTGTCATCATCATAATCATCATCATCTTCTTCGTTACTGCCAGCTAGCTCAGTTTCTGTAGAATCATCATCTTCACCTCTGACCGATATTTCACTCACTGATATCGTCGGTGTTTTAACACCATCATGAAAATCCTGCAAAATATCATTTTCGTCTTCTTCGTCAGTTTTTAGATCTGGTGTTGCGAATCTTTTATATTTATCATTATAGTCAGGATCGTTCAGAACTGCTTCTAAATATCGTAAATTTAATTCATCCATTAAATTTTTACCGAACATGGCAGCTATCCCTGTCTTTTTCCCCATGTGACGAAATTCCGCATTATTATGACTGCGTTCATCAGCATTATCATTATTACCAATATGTGCAGCTGTGGTTACATTGCCCCCGTCTAAAGTATTTCCATTTTTGGTTCTATCTTCCATGAACCCATTAAAACGCGTCTTTTCATTATTCCCACTTCCACTATCTTCAGCGTTCCTATGTTGTGACGTAACTAAATTGCCTTCCTTAATAAGAGGAAGTGAGGCCCTCCTTGGTCCCTCAGTCAAACATGGTGACTTGCTTTTGCGTCCGTTATTCATTTGTCCGGTTGGTATGACCGGTAATGACGTTCTTCTGTCTAGATTGATATTTCTTGTGGTTATTTGATTAGTAATGTCACTTCGTTCCTTCAATGGCATTATATCATCTTTATTTTCTTGTTGCAATCCTTCATCTACGATATCTTCTTTCTTTTCTTCTTCAGTTTTGTTTGCTTTCTTGTTACGTCCAGTTTTGTTGCTAGTTGTACTTTTGCCTGCATTCTTCCGATTAGATTTTCGAGACGTCTTAGTTGGAGTATGGACTGTTTTCTTTTGGTCCTTTTTCACCTTCAGCTCATTTACTTTGGATTTAGGAAGTTTTTTTACTTTCTCAGCTTTCTCCGCCATTACTCTTTATTGACGAAGTTCCTTAGAAATGTTTCTTCACAAAATTTCTTGGCAAAGTTTCTTGACACAGTTTCTTTGCGAAGTTTCTTGACAAGGTTTCTTGAGGAAGTTTCTTATCAAAGTTTCTTGACACAGTTTCTTTGCGAAGTTTCTTGACTAGGTTTCTTGAGGAAGTCTCTTATCAAAGTTTCTTGACAGTTTCTTTGCGAAGTTTCTTGACAAGGTTTCTTGAGGATTTCTCTTATCAAAATTTTTCGATGAAGTTTCTTATCAAGGTTTCTTGATGAAAGTTCTTATCGAGGTTTCTTGACAAGATTCGTTAACGAACTTTCTTATCAAAGTTCTTGGCGAAGTTTATTTGCGAAGTTTCTTGACCAAGTTTCTTTGCCGAATTTCTTAGCAGGGTTTCTTGGCGAAGTTTTTTGTCCCTTGTTGTTGCAGCTAGAATGTCATTTTTAAACCATCTAACAACTTCTCAGACTTGAAGTACATTCTGTTTGATTTGTGGGGAACTTTCTAATTGTCCTCTTTATTCCTCAGCAATTCTTTCTGACGTTTTCATCTAGCAAATAGATGGAACATAATTCCAATTGGTGCTCAAAATGTTTACTCATTAGTATTATCCCACAATGAATAATTCATTGAATAAACATGAAAATCAACCAGGGAAGAAACTAAGCAATTACCGATCCAATGCTGAAATATCCAATTGAATGGTCTTTCGCTCTAACTAAAGAATATTTTGCCGTTAATAATAAATGTTAGTCGCTGATAAATATGAAAATATTCATGATGGGTTCATTGTTTTGATGCTAGATATGGAAAGGTTCTTAATTGAAGATTTTGATTGTGAGTGTTGATTTAGATAAATACTGATATGTCCAAAAACTTACCTGCAAACTATGAATCTTCTTTGGTCTTGAAAATCACTTCTCTTAATTTTAGATAAATATGTCAACAAAATATCAAAGATGTATCATGACCAGCGAATCATTTGCTGGATTCTTTATCAACAATATGCCACTGCGTGTCTAAACATATCAACATCACAGTGCAGATCATTTATTAAAAGATCTCTTCTGCTGCTTTGCGTTCTAGCTTGTTTATTTCCAAGGTAACATATTTGCATTCACATATAAGAGAGATTTATTTCACCCAATTACTTGATGTCATATCTGTATATTCAGTATTCACTGTACGTCCATTTACCATTCAAACAGGTTATCACATTCAAGCAATTCTTCAGCTGACTGAGCCTCAGGTCGTTCCGTGTTTAATATTTGTGCACGGTCTCAGATATCTATTGCGATCAACACTAGTGGCGAGCTTTTCTCTATAGTACCTGTAAATTTATTTACTTTCTCTACTGATTAGCGAGCCCAAAGAGGAAAATTTGTAAATTGAGGAGCTATTTTCAGAGTATTGAGATGCAAAAATACAAGATGAGAGCAATTTATGATTAACACATTAAAACAACAAGATTATATCCCTGTCTAGGTGCCTCGGCGGCGAGAGGTCATATTTTTGGGAGGATTACACATTTTTGAGAGAATGACATTTTCTATTTTAGATTTTTAAATGTTTAAATGCATTATTTATTTGCTATTTACAATCGTTTTTTGTTGTGCTGCGATATAAAACTATTTATGTGACAATTTGTCAATGGAAATACTATCAACAACGTTGAGCAAGCTCTCGTTATCTTTTAAATCTATTTCCTTATGATAGACAATTCCACTATGTATTGCCTCGAGTAAGTGTCTACCAAGATGCATTGCGTGGCAATTGTGAATCTTTATAATTCTCTGTAGGGATTCAAAAATAGAACACAATGGACCTTTATCGAGATTTTCTTGGGGTGGGTCTTAGCGTACTCATGTATTCTTTATATTTATCCTTTTCGATAGATCTGCCAGCGTTCGTCGATTCTTCTTTCCTGGCAATCCGAACTAAGAGCAACTCTTCAATTTCTGCCATGCTTATTTAACTTCGCTAACAAGAAGGTAAGTTTCCTATCATTACATTTGTTCTGGTAAAGAAGTAACAATTTTGTAACGCAAAAGTATCAGCTGTTTTTGATTGACACATGAGTTCATGGCAATTAGCTATCGCAGACAAGGAAAATTATCTCAACTAGTATTTCAAAATAAACAAAGCTGCAAAAGTTGCTCTGAAATGCAGGTAGCTTGCTCGCTCGTTGTATATTCCAGAAATGGTTCTTAAGAACGAGCATGAGCATATATTGAAAGAAGAAGAATATATCTAAACATCTGCCTCTGGTATATTTGTTTGGTTCAAAAGCTGAGTAGTACATGTGTTTTAATTACACCCAAAAATGCAAGAATCGAATCGCCTCCTAATCGGCTTCTGAACCAAACAAAAGCCATGTCTGGTGTGCATAATGAGGGAGCTAGCTACCTGGCTTTCAGAGCAACGTTTGCAGCGTTGTTTATTTTGAATTACTGGCTTAGATAATTTTCTTTGTGTTACGAAATATGTCCTTGTTGTTCTAGTTCGCAAACTGGTACCCAAATTTTGCTCTTCTTTCTATCGTTTTGCTTGCATTTTGATATCCCTACAGCCAAGTAATGTTGTGTTCCGTTCTTCTTCCGAAACCAATCTTGATCTAATGTCATCTTAATGCTAATACCACGCTCCTTCGACTTTGTTAGTGGCCGCAGGTCTCTTTTTGAGAAAATCTTGATGAATAGGTGGCAAGCTGATCCTTTCTTGGTCTTTTTTACTTTTCTTTCTCATACTTTTTTGATATTCTTCGACGAGTTTTGCTTGGAGTGTTATTTGTGGTAAATGTATACGGGGGGAAGAGCTTTTCGTTGACGTTGTTTTATTCCTTGGTGTTGATTTATTTGAAGATGCACTTTCCCCCTGTTTCACTTCAAAACTTCTGACTCGAAGTGGTTTTTGTAGCTCAGAAAAATATTTTGGTTTGTTTAATGATAAATCTTCGAATCTGCTTCTTTTCATTTTCACCAATGCAGCCTTGTAATCATCCACTGTTGCTCCAGGTTTGACAACTGCAAAAATAAGGAGAAAATGAAATTATCGATTTTGGTGCAATTTGTTGAGAAATAAAAAATAGGGTAGAATAATTAGATGACGACGAGAAGAGAGAAAAAGAGAGGAAATGGCCATGGCAAAAGATAAACAGATTCATTAAATTGTCCTTCAAATCTTCCAATAGATTCAGTTCTGGTTTGAGTTTCAATTTCAGAAAGGATTCCTCATAGAAGGCTTGTGTTACTGGCTATAGCCTAACGAAATGAGAACTCTTCAAAAATATATTTTTTGTTGTTGTTTTGTGTTGTACCCTTTTTCTGACCATGCTCTATTGTTTATTTGAACTGAGAGGCCTAATCCTCCTACAGTTTCTTTGAATAGTTGATGATGATGATGATGATGATGATTATGATGATGATGATGATGTCATTATTGTGAAGTTTATTATGAAAGACTTTTTCGGGGTTCTTCAATCTGTGTTACATTTTAATCAGGTTGTTTGTAAATCATATTCAAGAATACCATGAATAGGTTTAGGACAGAACTAAGAACTTTAAAATATCAGTGTTGAAATCCTTACTTGGTTTGACATGCCTCCATCTGATTAAATTTGTTCTTCTCCATGCCCATTTCGTCACCATATTCTTCCCTACAGTATCCTCCGCAGAGGGCTCATCTTCAGACTCTGGTTCTTCCGGCTCCGGTTCACTTTCCGGTGTTGGAAATCGTTCATTTGGGTCTTCCTCAATACAAGGGGACTCCCTCGGTAAAATCGTCTCCATACTTGCGATCGATTCATTATCATCATTGACAACTAGCTCAGCTTCATCGTTGCTGCCCTCTACGCAGGCATTCTTGTTTTCATCATTGCTTGTGTTTGCCTCGTTTTCGTTGCCTCTAACACCAATATCATCCGCGATTGAGGCATCAGCCTCATTTCTTTGGTCATTTTCATTTGAAGTCTCATTTCTGTCTTGTTTATTCCCTTCGTCATTGTTCGTAGCCTCGTTATAATTCGTATCATTAACACTGTCTTTTTCAAATTCTTCTTTTTCCTCGTCATTCTGTTCTTTTTCAGCTTTCCTCCTCAAATTTTCATTTCTCTGCTCAATTTTCTCTTTAGCAATCTGCTCAAAATAGTCTTGAATGTCATTTTCAAAATTTTCTGGCATGGGGTCTTCTCTTACGAGCACTCTGTTAGATTCTTGACTACTTAAAGAAGCCTCCGTATGCATTGACAATGAAGTTTCTCGTCCACTTTCAATAACAGATGGGCCACTTTGAGCAATAGACGGTCCACTTCCCTTACTTGCTTGTGATTGGCCTGATTTAGGCCTTAGCAAAAAATCAAGTATATTATCTTTTGTAATACTAACATCCTCACTAAGCACGCTTTCTGGTCGATCTGTATTCGTTTTATTTCTCTTTATAAATCGTCTCTTCCTACCATCTGAAGTATTTTTCCCTCTTGGTGCTTCTTTCAAGGGAGGACTGGGAACTTTATCATTATTCAGCGGAGGACTGGGAACCGTTGTTGAATTATTCATGACCCATTGAAAGGTATAATCATTTTTATTAGCTTTTGGTAACGCAGTCAAAAGGAAATCTGGTTTTTCGTCATCTTTATTTTGCATTTGCTGCAATTTTACTCTTGGATATTCTCGTGCTATGATATTATCATCGTCTCTTTGTGGTAAAGATTGTGATCCTAAACTCTCTGCGACATTCGAAGCTATTTCTTGCTCATCATCCTTGTCGATTATTTTCCTTTCGCCTTCTCCTCTTTTGATTGTCGCAGCTGAACTTCTTCCACTACTGTCACAATCAGTTAATTCGATATATCTTTTATTTTCAATCAATTGTTCATTTTCTTTTTCTCTTTCTTTATCATCACTATCATTTTCCTCTGCAACAACACTGTTTTCTTTGCTTGATGAGGCTGATTTCGCATCTCTCTCTTCTTTCACTTGCTCTCTTTGTTTTTCAATTTCTCCCTCATTAACCTCACTGCTCTTTTCAATTTTGGTATCTTCATTTGCCGCATTTATTTCAGTCAAACTTTCTTTCTTTGAATGCATCACTTGGGATCTTCTGTCCTTCCTTTTCTTCAATTTCTTCCCCCTCTTATTTACATTTCTGTCGATTTCCTTTTTCATTGCCTTGAACTTAG
The DNA here is from genome assembly GCA_039566865.1 of Aurelia coerulea. NCBI lineage: Eukaryota > Metazoa > Cnidaria > Scyphozoa > Semaeostomeae > Ulmaridae > Aurelia > Aurelia coerulea. The sequence goes on along the minus strand of CM076953.1, from coordinate 23,662,142 downwards.
GCCCCTTTTTCAACATCGAAGTATATGGTCCCTCGCCAGCAACTTCCCGTGCTGAAACCATTAACGTTGCACTTACAATGCTCGTACTTAAACTTTCAAGGTTTTTTTCTTCTTTCATCATATCAATAGCCTCGATTTCACATTCCCACATATCCATGACGTCATCAAGGACCCCTGTAACTAAATCAATTGTTTTTCTCTTTGTATCTCTGTAAATTGTTTCCTCGTTAACCCTAAGCAATAACCCATTTAATAATGATACAGCAATGTCATGCTTTTCCTTCTCTTCACGTTCATGAATTCTTTTATCAATTTCCCTATTTGCCATTCCCAACAAATCCTCGATGATGATTTCAATCGTTTCTGTTTTGTATCTTTCTGCTTCTAATTTTGCTTTGTATGATGGTATCTCCGGATCTGGCTCATCAAATTTAGATTTCGAGCCATTTTTCTTTTTACGATATTTAGTATCATGTGATCTTTCATAAATTTCTACTCTCTGTTTTTTCTTCAACACCCTTTTTTCCTTTTTTCTCATTTTCTGATAAGTATACTTTGGTACATATGGAACATGGATTGATTTGCCTCCATCTTTCTCATTCTCAGTCAACTCAATATCGGATGTTCCACAAGGATCATTCTCTGGTTCATTGTTATTTACATCCGCATCAATATTCAAATCATTCTCTATGTCAATGTTGTTACCTTCATCAGCTGTACTATGTTCAATCACGGGACTTTCATTGCGTTCTCCGGTCGTGGTTTCTTCATTTTCACCAGAATCGATTTTGTCATCATCCTGAGTTTCTCGTTCTTCGGAAATATCTTTGTTATTGTTTTCATAATCCCCATTTTCCTGATTATCTTCATGGCTCATATTCAGCTCCTCCGTAGCATCCTTCCTTAATCCAGTTGCAGCCCGACTAATAACCTCATTAACAAAATCATGCAGTTCGTCTGCATCAAAATCCGTTGTTTCAGATTTCACTTCATGGTCTCCCACATCAGAATCACTTACTGGCGTCATTGCACGTGGAATTGAGAAATCCCCTTGTGAATCATTATCCCCATAGCCTTCACTATGACCTCCTTTCCACGTAGCCTCTTCTTCATCCACAGCAAATACATCACTTTCATATTCCTCGATATCTGAGATTGATCGTGAATAAGTTATAGGATCAGGGATAGATTCCTCTTCGGCTTCTTGGGCAGGCTCCTCTTCTATCGTTGCTTCATGCACAGGTTCAGTACCTCTTACAACGCTATTAATGTCTTCATTTTCTGATTCTGTGAAACTCAACGATGAGCCTTTTCTTGGTTTCCCTTTTCGTTTTCCCTTCCTTTTCTTCCATCTAACCCCACTCCCAACACTGTTTGTCATTCTACTTAAGTCACTTCGATCTGAGGCTCTTGAATTGATTCCTGTCGGTGATTCAGTCATTCCTGTTATGAAAATGAGAATATAAATGAAAGTAATAAAAAGTATCTTGTTGAATGCTTGCAGGACTTTCTCTGCTCATTTTGTTGACATTCATGGACCATATTTTAAGGGCAAATTTTGTCACAAAGTTACCATAGGCTTACCATAGTGAATTGCGGTGTCAATCAAAACCAACTCGTGCTATTGTCTTACCAAATCTGCCCTTGTTACATAAATGACTACAGCAAGGTTAACTAAAATTCTGCGTTTGTCATCTTCATAAAAGCAAAGAGATCATCTACATAAATTTTCTTCACAAACGAGGGGTGTATCACCCATTCGAATAAGCGTACGAGATTTTTAAAACAATAGGATTTTATGGAATTTCTGTGGATTTTGCTTGAAAACAAAAGGATTTTGCCAAATGTTTACGAGATTTTTACAGAGTGATACGCCCCTCGTTCACAAATATCCACACCTGAATGTCATACTCAGGGATGTTTCAATGATAATAGCTGCTATGCATATAAATTCTTTATAAATTGTTTGTTTGCACGTGCGGCTACAATAATCGATAAATACACCAAATATCTTAAAATGAATAAATAGCCTAGAGCTTAGAAGACTAAACGTTTCGGGCTTAACCCTTCATCGGTAGTGACTACTGATGAAGGGTTGAGCCCGAAACGTTTAGTCTTCTAAGCTCTGGGCTATTTATTCACTTTAAGATATTTGGTGTATTTATATAAATTCTTTATTCGTACCGGGTGTCCTAAAAATTTTCGCAAGTAGATGAAAGACCAAGCTAGTTTCCCAGGTATAGCTGATCTTTTGATTGCATTTAAAATTAACGAATCAGTTTTTTAGGGCTGCCTCGTTTCGAAGCATACTGCGAAAAGCATTGATGATCACTAGATTAATTTCTTTTTGCATACCAAGCTTCTAGTTTGATCATAAATGTCACAATGAAACGCAAATGTCCATTGTATACGTCGCGCTGTATACGTCAAGGACAATGACAAATCTCAAAATAGTGGCTTTTTAAGGAGTCGGGGACACTACTGGCTAGATATTTTCTTAAATTTGGGCTGCTAAGAACTCGTCATTTTCGCGTCAAAATTAATTGCAAGAGATGGGCGGTCCTTTCTTTGTTTTTGCCCTTTTCCAAAAAAACGTTCCAAAATGAAAGATATTCTGTGTTTATCGCCGCATTTTGAATTGAACCACCAAAACTTGACCAAAATTATCTACAGTATCAATTTTTAATTGATCAACGTTTTGACAACATGACAAAACTGAGACAAATTTTAATACTGATATTTGAATTTATCGAGCATATCATAAAGTGCTATTGAACATGTCACAAAACGCTCGATTTCTTTGATCGATTTTAATTGATCTTAAACATGGAGTCCTGTGAGAATATAAGATGTTGGCAAAGATTGGCTGTAGATAGCTGACATCGTGTATATACAGATATAATGGGATAGGGTAGTGTTCAAAATCATCTCCATAAATATTTCAGAGTACCATGAATACTTCAATTATCACATTTGATAACATAGAAAGATATCTCATCAAACATAAGTTTGATATCTCATGGATATCTCATAAAATATCTGTAGGATTTGATTGTAGCTATATTTAGTTAGCATTTGTATTTAGATTTTAGAAATTATGTAAAATAGGTTTCCTTTGTACATAGTCGGCTTTATTAGCTTTTCGGCTACTATAGTCGCCAACTTAATATCCTTCCCCATGCAAACAAAATTTGACCTCTTTGATGTTGCTATGAGGCACTTTGAAAATGGCTACATGAAATTGGTTGATAAGATGCTTCGAACACTTTGTATATGATTTGTGTTCCTTAGCAGAGATCACAAGTCTGTCCCAGGCTACTTGTTGCCCTATCATATCCACACATACAACCTCGTATTTGGCTTCAAAGCTAAAATTTGGGAAATAACTTTGAACCCGTTTTTCAAGGAAATTCTCATTTGGGCCCATTTGATGAGCGTGATGTCACGAAGTTTGATAAAAGATCTTGGATCTGCATTCTGTTGAAGTAACGAGATTCGATTCATATCTGTTATTGAATACATGGGGGACCTGGTACCCAGGAAAGTAGATGAAATGCATCACTTACTACAAAGCATCATTTTACCAATGTTAAATGCTATTTAAAGAATGCGTCATTGCAAGTTAAACCACCTTAAACTAAATCAGTTTATCGAATGGGGCCTTCTAATTGGTCAGTCATACGAAACGAACTCATTTGATTGGTTCAAGTTTAGCCTGGTTTACATGAAGCTTGTTTACATAAAGCATGGGTAGTTAAACACCACTGGTATGCTTCAGCTTATATGCTTCTGCAGAGGAAAATTACTTTCGCTCTGCGGAGGAGGTTTCGAATTAGCTACCTTGATAGAAGTTTGCAAGCATGCAACTGCGGCAATCATGCGCTGCAAGCAACTGCAGTGTCTAACCACCCATGGTGTAAGTGTGCAAGGGTGAATGTGAATGGGTATAAGATTTGATGTACTCACCTGTAAATGAAAAAGCATCACTATTGTATTCTTCCTCTAAATCCGAATAATTAATATCAACTTCAGAATCATCACTTTGTCCCTCCTCCAATTCTCCTTCATTTTCCTCTGCAGTTTCATTATCTTCCGATTGAATGATTCTTTCTAATTCAGAATCACTATCTGTTTCTTCAGCATCATCATCATCACCATCATCATCTGTACTTGATACCCGATCCCCTTCTGCCCCCATTCCTTTCAATTCTTTTTCTTTATTCAACATTTCTTCTATATCTGAATCTAACTCAACTGTTCCGTCGGATTCATTTCCTTTCTCAATTTGTGTTTCTTTTTTCTGTTCTTCCTCTCGTTTTTTAATTTCATTTTCATCTTCACTTTCAGATTTATAATCATCATCATTAGATTCCTTCTCCTCCTCAGTCTCTTCTTCCATCAAATCTTCCAATCCGCTTCCCATTTCTTCGAGTTCTGCATCACTCATTTCGTACCTATGGAGAGTAGAATTCAAGGAGATTGAAAGGGCCTCTGTCACCAGATTGTAAACAGATCTGTAAACACCATTTTTTGGGCCAATGTCAATAGACGATGACTCTAAAGATGGCGGCAGGGAACTTTTTACCAAGATGCATTGCGTTCGAATTGCAAATCTTTAAAGTTCCTCGCCGCCATCTTTAACGCAATCGTCCATAGTTTTTTGCAGCTTGTTTGGTGGCTTCACCCAAGCCACCGAAAAGTAACCATCAAAAATCCACTTATATCTGAACAATCGCAAGAGATATGAATGTTTGGTTTGTTCTTCTGTGAAGTACCGAGATTTATCTTCAAAATAATCCTTTCATATTGAAAACGATGAAAAGTCTGTGTGATATTACCTTCCAAAAAAACTGCCACACAACCGTTTGGACAAAAATTGGATTGAGTCCCTTTACATGGCCGATACTAAGCGATCAGCACTTGGAAGCTAACTCACATCTGGTGCATGTGAGATGAAGTTATTATTTGTTAAGAACAGATATGAGAAAATTGATTTGGCTGCAATTGGTCATACCTTTCTGAAGTAATGCTTGCCAGAAAATTATTTCTTTGATTGGTCAATAAAAGAATTTCTTCTTACCATCTTATTTCTAGGCTCTAACTGAAACTGATTTAAATCTTACATTTTTTGCTTGCTAGCTACATCCATTACAGCTGGAACATAGCCAATCCTATTGTTTTATTAGTTTCTTAATTATTTGAATATTCTCGGCTTGAACTGAAATGTTGATCAAAACATTTTCTTGTTGCTCCTCTAATAATGAAATTCACCAGGTACATTTACGTTTTTGAAGTCAAAAAAGTTGACATGGGGTTGTCCATACGCTAAAGAATGAATTTGTTGTACAAACCTTGCATTATATAATTTTTGCATATCACTTTCCATTGCAGCATCTTGTTCATATTTGCTATTCAAATCTCCATCTGGTATTACTGCTACAGATTGTCTCCTTGCTTTTACGTCATTTTTCAAAATTTCAAATCTTTCTTTTTTCAATGATTTTTGCATTCGTTCGGTTGTCGCAACCAGTTTCGCGATTGATCGAAATTTCGACATTTTGGCTTTGGCTATATCAAGACTGTTGCAGTTGTTTATTTTCTCGATTCTTATTCTGAAATAAATAGATATAAAGGATAGAAGCCTGTCCTTCATGCGTTTTCAAACAAATTACAGTCAACCTCGCATAAGAAGGATATATCTTTCCTCTTCTCAGCCATCTGCAATAGACATTGAGCTATTCTAAAAAGAATTTGCATCAAACGATATTTAAGTAAAGTTTCATTCGAAAGGTTTCATTGAGCGGCAGTATGATGTCATTGTTCTCACATTCGAAACTTTGTCTGTTAGTTAGAAATATCTAGAAATATCGCTCGATCCAGAATCTTTCCTAGAATAGCTACAAGGTTTATTGGTATGTTGCCACATAATCAACATTTATTTAGCCTGGTCTAATCCCAGCCCGGTTTGCAATCACATAACAAGATAGATTTCATGTTAGAGACGTTACATCGCATGCGCGAAGAATGCGAAGTGTCTCTTGACCAATGCTCAGCTTTGATGTACACATCTTTGCTGTTTGTTTTGTAAAATGATAAAATAACTTTGATAAGATTTATATCTGTTACCCTAATACAAAGTTTTACCTCAGTTAAACTGTAGTAAGTGTTATTAAGTGTTGCTTGATTTCTTATCTTGGTAGTGTAGCTGTAAGATACCATAACATAGGATAATCAATGGAAGCTATCCACCTAACTTCATTGGGCTGAAGAGGTTATGTTCAATGTTGTAAGGTAGAATAAAGTTAAGTGAAATTTTGCAAAAGATGTCTTCTTCGAGCGTTTGATATCAATGATATTGTAGATGGAATAGATGGAATAATAAAAAGAAACTATATAATTCTTCTTCGTTGAAAAATGTTGAAAGGTACAAAGAAATATGTCAAAAGATATCATCTTTCAATCGTCAGACAACACGCAGTATGTTTTATGTCAGTTAGGTGGACAATGTTATTGTATATATTATTCGTCGCATGATAGATTCATATTTCATGCTCATTTTTCCATCACTCGGTGATATTCAAAGGCAGAAATATTTATTGTTGCATTTTCAGAAAAAAATGTGTTTCAGCAGTAGTCACCTTTTTTTCCTCTTTTTCAAAGTTGATGTGTTCCATCAGTCATCTTTCCTTGCCAATATCTTTCTCTTGTGAAGTTCTTTCCAATCGCCAAACATGATAGGTGCTATGAATAAGGTACAAGTTTCAGTGATGTAAATTTCCATCACATTTTTGTCTCTTATTTTCAAGTCTTCCTTCGGTGCCAATGCTTTTCTTTTGAATGTTCGGTTTCCAATAGCAAAACATATTTGTATCTTAATCATATTCACACAATAGTGATAGGAATAACATGTCACGTGGTTTACTACCAGGGGGTAAGGGTGATCTTCTTTATCATAATAATTCAATTCAATGGGAACAAAATCATTAAATTGCTATAGTCGTAGCCTTATTATGGCTCAAATCATCGTTTTTTGTGTGGCACAAATATGCTGTAATATGTGGGATACCTTCACTTTTGAAATGCTGTGAAATGTGTACATTCAACTCCACCCTAAATTCTGCTGATCTTTTGGTTACTTCCTAATCAGGACGAACGTTCAAACATCACCATACAATATAAGTTTAGCTTCCATTAAATTTCTCTTTGTGGCTGTTTCTCTGATCGTCCTGAAATCGCAGCAGGGCTTTTGGGTACATAACCATCTTACAAAGCATTGCCTCATTCGTTATCTAGCATCATCTTCGCAGTTTACACTTAACTATAAACAATAAATTTTAAGTCGAATTCTATCCTCCTTTGAAACATTGAATAATTGTCTCTCACATGAGAACCATAAAGCTCATTCACAACATAGTCTTCTTCAATTTGTTACCTTAAGATTCTCATTTATGTTATTACTTCTTACAGTTCTTTTTTTACGTCGCCTGTCTCCTGCATCCAGCTTCTTCCCGTTGCACAGATGGCTAACATTATGCAAATTCCAACTTTATCATCATGCCATGATTATTCCTTTTCGAAACAGAAAGAGTTCCCCATTGAATATGATGCCATTTCTCATCAGCTTACAGCGAATTCCTTTGATTATTTGAGATTGTCATGGATACAGATCATGAGCTAAGAAATCATGTCAGCTCAGTTTAGATATTTGCACCCCCTAAAAGAGAAGGTTCGTCATATGTGTGTCTACAAACATTGCAAATAGACTATTGATCTAGCGCAAGTACCAGCGCACCTCAAAACCACCAGTCTACCAACTAAAAACAATCTCAAATTATTTTTGAAGTTTTAAAATATTAATTGTTAACCCTGAAGACCTGTTCTGCTATTGAAGGATATACATGATTTCCTAAGATATTGAGGTTTTTTATAAGTAAATCATAACTTCTTAATAATTATTTTAGGAATGACCATTCAATTGTGAATATATTGCACCCTAGCACTATCAAGTATCAAGTATTCTGAAGGCGAAGGCAAGGGTGAAGTTGCGGTTTTTAGCGCCAAGCACTGGGGTCACAGGAGTAGAGAACACCCAATCGAGTCCGTGACCCTTTGTCGTGACGCTCAAGTGATGGGGTGCTACCCGGGATCGAACCCTGTCCACCTGGCTGTTCTGGCTGCAAAGTCAGAGGAATGAGGATAACACCACTGCGCCACAATACTGCGTCACCCTGTTCTGCAGATTCAAACGGAGTATTATTGACATGTTTTCCATGTTGGTGAAATTCTTTCTGGATAGATCATAACTCCTGAGTTGATGTACCAAAGAGGATCTCGATTTTGAGTTGGATATCTGGCAAAACTTTCCTGGCTAGGTAGCTCAAAATCCTCGTGCCCTTTCTTCATACTCTAGAAATGTAGTAACATTAATATTTGATCCATTTGATCAGTTTGTTGAATCTAAAGACAACCATGTTTGCTTTTTGGTCATTATCCATCGACAAACAAACCATTCATGGGGAAGTCATTACATCAATTTAACCGTGGCATCCCTTCAAAATGCGTAAAACATACTGCATGAATTGAAGTTGATACCTGCTAGAAGAAATAGTTTACGATAAATTTTGTTGGCAACAGATCTGTACGATGCCATAGCCATGTGCTCGATCAACTCTGTTTAATTGTTTGCAACAGACAATGTAGTTCTAGGAAAGTGCTTGATTAGAAAAACACGCAATACCAGCAGTGCATATCACGGGTTCCTGTTCCATGATTTTGTTTCCCGTTCCACGATTTGATGCTTGTTTTGGTTTTCTTTCTACACTTTTAATCAACTACCGTGCGAGCCAGAAGAATGTGTCCACTGTTTGAAAAATTGTACACGAAAAAAAATGTGCGGCCAATTAGTAATATTTCAATTCCATCATTTTACTGAGGCTTCAACTTAATTGTTGAGACTTTTTCTCTTAATTTTAGGAGCCTTATTTCCTTCTGAAATCAGGACCGAGCCAGAAGTTCTATTTCTCAATTTGCCAAAGAGCAGTCAAAAATGTTCACTGCAACATGAATTTTGAAGTTTTGATGCTGAGCATTGACGACTTCTATTCAATTCAATACTTTCCAACTTGCCATGTCATTAAAAGGCAATGACTGCGCTTAGAAAAACATTATTTTCCACTTTATTTCGGTTGAAAAGTGGATTAAATTAAGGGCCATTAAGCAACCCACTGAAGGTGTTGTGGCGCAGTGGTGTAATCCTCTGACTTTGCAGCCAGAACAGCCAGGCGGACAGGGTTCGATACCCGGTAGAGCCCCACCATATGAGCGTCATTTCATTCATTTTTCATTTTAAATTCTTTATACACGGTGGCCCCATCAACCAAGAGTGGCTGCTTTTCAGGAAAGCTATTTACATTTCAGTCTACATTTAAAAGTAGACAGAGAGGGGGCTAGCTTGACTTCATGCTCCAACTCATTCCAAAGCTTTGATCCACGGAACGAAAATGCTTTTTGGCCATTGCTTGTTTTCATTCGTGGAGCAAGCAAGTCAGTCTCAGAATTTCTCAAATTCACAATCTCCCTTGTCGAGTTTCTCGTGAATAGAGTAGAGAGGTAAGTGGGCGCGAGACCACTTATTGATTTGAAAACAATGGTAGCCGTCTCTTGTTTGATCATGTCGTGGACTGTCGGCCATTTGAGCTCTTTTATCAAGTTTGCTGCTGGTGCATCATAGCTACTGTTGGTAACTATTCTCGCAGCACGATTTTGTAACTTTTGTAGCGCCAACAGGCGAGAGTCTCCACAGCTACCCCACACAGAGCAACAGTAGCGAAAATGGGGCTCAACGATACCTCTATACATTTGACTAAGGGTATGACAAGGGGTCGCGGACTCGATTAGCTATTATGAGAAAGAAAGTTATAAATTCTACCATGGATTCTATAAAAATTAAACTCCCTGTTCCGTCTGCCGTATTCCGTATTTTCCGCATTATCCAAAGACGATCAAATTTCACAGAAACGAGGTTTAGGCCTAGTCACAAGAGTCTCCAGGATGAAAATTCGATAGTGGAATAAATACAGTTTTTGAAATGGCTTTCATCACGATAACCATCATCGTATTCTTCTTTGAAACATTGGTTGCAACTTCACGTTATTTCATCGGTTTGGTAAGCTTATAATGATTAATTTTCGAATCATTGACATTGTTAGTGTTGTGCATTTTTAGGCCCTCCTCCTCCTTTTGCCTGCCTCTCCTGCATCACAGCAACAACACGGCTTCCCAGCTAGCTTTGCCTTTTGGTCCAGGTCCAGTTCTGAAATAGCCTTGTCTTGCCTGATTGATGGTGTTTCAGAGTTCAACGCACGAGTGAGCCCCTCTCTTGCCCACTTTAACCATAAGCGTACGGGAAGAAAAAATCTAGGGGGGCGGCCCGACACAAAGTCCATTGTTTACCAACATTTTTGCCCGACTGAGGGCAGATTTTTGCAGGGGCTGATTTTCCGAAAAACTGGCTCCTTGTATAGCACTTTTGACGACCAGCTCCGAAAAACTGGCTCCTTTTGTCTGATACCCAGTATTGGAAAAAAGGATGTGAAAACAGTACCCAGAAAAGAGTGCACATCCTGTCAGCAAAATGTATTTAGTACCTCTTCTAAGAACTCGTACAGCCACCACTCTGCAGTCTGCAGAGTATGGCAGTTCTTGATGAGATCCTATGCATGCAGACTAACAAAGCAGTGGCTTGCTCACGTGCACAAACAATGTCTTTGAATCCTTTGTTTCAAAGTAGTGAACAAAAGATCTTGTTGAAAATCGTTGTGCACATGGAATTTTTGCAACAAATCGTGTGTGTGCATTTGCCACAGCGTGCATTTGCCACAGCGTGCATTTGCCACAGCAAACTCTGCAAAAACTGGGCCACCACCAAGCCCCATTTTCTTGCTACAAAATTTTACAGAGTTCTTATCTTTAAACTTACTTCAGAAACAGTTCACTGATTTTCTTCATAGTTTGTTTAATATTTTATTTTGCAGATCACGAGATTTGGAGATGAAAAACGGGAAACCATATTGCAGAAGAAAGATGAATTGAAAGATCTTCAATCACAACAGCAGGGAATAAGCGCCCAGGTATACACATACACATACTCATTTTTTATAAGAAATTGTTCATACAAGAAACTCAACTCTCAGACCACTAAAAATTCAGAAACTCCAGTACTGAGAGAAAACTAGAGAAACAATTCATTTTAGTCAGGGAAATCATCAGCATATTCTTGGTTTATTTTCACTTGTTGCCTGTATCAAATCACTTGTAAGGTAGTCAATGAGTAATGTTTAAACCTTGTTTTGAAATTTTCAGGAGGGCACTACTAAGAAACTATCAGTTTTCAAAATCGGATAATTTTAAGAATCTTTCAATACTTACTCAAATTCTTAGTTTCTTATGGAAAATATAGGGGGTCATCTTCTTGATGGATGGTCTGCCTGCTTTTATCAACATGTGACATGAAACAAGAAACTTATCATTTTACAGGGTGACCCACAAAAAGTTTTTAATTTGAAAATTATTTTATGAAAATTGTTTCTAACTTCAAAATGATATTTGCTTGCCTCATAACTGGATTGCTTCTGTAGTTTGACTTCAAATCATTGACTGAATTTTTTTGCAGGATGAATTTGCAAAATATGCAAGATTGCAGAGGAAAGTCAATAAATTGAAAAATGAAATTTCTTCCATGGGTAAGAATCTTTCAAATAAGAAAATTGATGTATTCATCTATGGTTGTTTACGATGTCCTTGTTTACGAGGGGGTTTCTTCATTGCTTTGCTTAGGTAGGGCCTGTTGCTTTTATAGGACTAATTACAGTTAGGTCTTTTTCCTCTTTTAAAAATTATTTTAATGAATTAATTATTGACTTGTTAGTTGATCTAACATTTCTTTGATTAGTTAATGCCTCTTGCTTTTCCAGGGCTAATTGGATCTTTTCTCCTTTAAAATATTTTTATTGTACTTGAGGTAACATTTTTTTCACTAATTAGCATAACTTTTTTTCAGTTAAAGAGAGGAATATGAAAGTGACCAAACTGCATTATACAATAAAAAGTTGTATATATTTGGGATATGTGAGTTTCTTTCTGCTTATTACATCTTTTGAATTTGTTGCCTCTGATGTACAAGACTGTAGAATCCCTTCTTCTCCAAAGTGGACATTTCAGTCTTTGGTCTACATTCATCCATCATTTCACAATATTCATCAGCCATCATGTCATGTATTGTAATCAAATTGATTCTGACAAAAGAATATTGATTAGACAAAGACATCTTAAAGAAGAGAGCTTTTTGCAGGAACTAATAGATTTTTTAATTCTATATATTCAAAGCATTGAAATTTGAATGCATTACAAGCACTTTGTGATAAATATTTTACATTATTTTATATATATAATATATAACTTTAAAAATTTACAATACATGCTACAGATTACTCTACCTACAAACTACTTAACAATACTACAAGAACTATACCACGAGGAGCAATAGACTATGACTACCCCATGGCATTAAAAAATAAATAAGAGTTAAACTACATGCATTTTTACATAAATGCTACAGACATAAACAATAAATAATACTGCTTTTACATTAATACAGTATTTTACCTTCCCAGGTACTGTCATCATTCATCATTCTGCTGCTGCATAGAAGTGTAATTTGCATTAGCATTCCAGAGCAATGGTTATATCCATTTGGTCCCATTGTTTCATTCCCATTGTTCACATCAGGTATTATTACTTCTTTTTCAAAATGATAAATTATTGATTCTATTGCTTAGAAACATCTTTATTTTTTCTTGTTGAGACTAAAACAATCTTCTTTTTTCTAAAGGTGTCATCAGTGTTCCAGTTTGGATGGCGATTTGCAGAAGTGTCTCCAAAATGGTTTTAACATGAAATTACAGCAGAGACAGGAGTGATACTGTATTTTGCATGGCCCATATGATAATGGAATACAGTAGAACACATTTTGTATTTTAGTTAGAATTTCTTTAGTAACATATTGTATCGTATCAATGGAGAAAATATTTATAAAAGTATTTTGGTATTAGAATATTTGAAAGAAATAATGTGTTCAGCAAACATAGTGGTTTGCTTATGTTTGGTGGTTGCTTTTGTGTTGAGAGAGACGTTGAGGATTCAGCCATCTAATTCTAGAAATTTTAATTATTTGCTTTGGAAAGAAGTTAGGAAGAAATGTGTTTTTCATGTTTGTAACAGGAGGAAGACAGCACTATGTTTGATATGTTTGCTTATGTTTAGTGGTTGTGTTTGCATTGAGAGAGAGGTTGAGTATGCGCATGCGTATAACGGGAGTGACAATTCAGCTGTCTGGTTGTGGAAATTTTGATTATTTGCTTTGGAAAGAAGTGTCTTTGGCGTTTGAAAGGGAAAAAAGAGGCAGCGTGAAAGAATTAAAGCTTTGTGACATTAAAAGTAGTTTGAAGAATGAAAAGACGAACTCTTGATGCATCTAAACTGCGAAGACCGATTAGAAGATCAAGGATAACTGATTCTGTTCATGGCAGGTGTGTACATGCATCTTCGACTCGCTATTTCGTCGAAATCATCAACCGACCTTCGTCTTTCCTTCCAATTCAACCATTTTCCCCCTCTATTAATAATTCGGAAACAACTTATTATACCTCGAGCAATTAAACCGAACCCTACTTCAACCATTGCACTATATACTAACGAAACATTCATCGCAAATAAATGGAAATTTGATTGCAAAATTGGCGAAATCTCGAAGCTTCTTTGCTACCATTGTGTTTTGGTTTCGCTTCGCATGGGCCTAAAAGCCAGACAATTCACTTCAGTTTAATTTTATGATTGCACTAAATACAAAAATCTTTCGAAAATACATACAATGAACTGGAATATCTAATTGCAACAGATGACGAAAAATGAATGACAAATTTAACAATGTAAGGACTACAATGAGAGGACTTTCATAAGGAGGAGACTCAAAAGAGCTTTTCTAGACGAGATCCAGAAGAAGACAATTAGAACTTGGTGTAGCTTCTCGCTTCTTTTGATGGCTTACCTGCTTAATTTCAGGGAACGATTTAAAACTGGAATGCAAATGTAAACACTTGGATTTGCTTTTAAGTGCATATAAGAGGATGTTTAATACTGCTGATAAGGGGAACTTTACTGGACTGAATCAAAATGATACATTTTAAAGCTAGACAAGCAATTTGCTATGAAAAGGCAGCCATTATCAAGTTTTGATCCATTTAAAACTTGTTTCACTGTAGAGGTTTACTGTTTTGTACTGAATATACTCAGGTTGAATGATAATGGTAAAAGGTTTTGGTTCCCAAAATATTGTGGAAGGGAAATGTTGCAGCGCAGTGGTGCAATCCTCTGACTTTGAATCAAGACAAATTATTCCAGGTGGTGCCCATTTTAAAGGATTTTTGAAGGGAAAAAATGTGAATTTCCCAGAAATGAAGTCCCATTTGAAGATAAAGTTACAACCAACCAAGTTTCAGAACTAAAACGAAAAATATCCAACGCTAAAAATAGAAAATTTGACAACGCTTTTATTACAACTTAAAAAATTACCCATTTCTAGTGGAACAATTGCATTTTGTGACCCATTTTTAGGGATTTTTGAGGTTCAAAAACCATCCTTATGCAACACGTGCCCATTGCTCTATGTATGTAAGTTACCCCCCCCCCCCCCAAGGTATGAAGCAGATGTTTGCAACATAAGCAGGCACTGAAGAAAAAGTTTTTTTAACATTAAAATCTCAGATGTTTGGGAAAAATTAATGGTTCATTTGGCCAGGGCTAAAACCAAGATACCGTCATGAAAAAGGGCTGCTAACCGTAGCAATGATTAACTCGTTATCTCAGTACTTTGCTATTGAAACCCATAACTTTGTTATCACTTCTGGAACTGTCTACAGTACTATTGTTATTTGTTTCTCACAGAAATTGCGTTAGTTTGGTTGTAGATCTGTCTTTGAATGTGAACAGTTCTTGTAAGAATATCCCCAATGACAAGACTGTAGAGTAAGATACAAACAAAACAACCATCTATAAATGAACCTATGTGCTGAAATTGTCAAATTAGACCAACCCACTTTTTTTAAGAACCACTCTATTGTATTTATTCCACCAGAACCCCGCTGACTTCCAAACTTGTAGGCTCTTATATGCAGGTGTACTGTATCCTGCATATTTGCAATTTTTCAAGAATGTTCCATTTCAAATTTTAATTTGTTTTCTGACAAAATTTATCTATCTGTCAAAAAGAAATGGCTAATCTGATTTTGAACAATATCTTTAGCAATGAATGTTTCTTTTATGAAATTTGGTGATGCATTCTGTCTTTTTAATTGCCTGAATTTCAAGACTGATGTGGTTCAAAGTAAGATGAAATGTAGACATATAAACTTTGTTTTCGTTCTCATTTTAGTTGGTTATTGTATTTGAGATTCTTCATGATCTGGTTGTTGGTGATCACCATGGATTTTCTACTGGAGTTCAGATTTGAATTTCTTTGGCCTTTCTGGTTGTTGATCCGCAGCATTTATGATTCTTTCAGATATCAGGGACTTGTAAGTAACAAGCAAATTTTTCATTTTGTTGTTGATATCATTAACAGAGCGTGTGGCCGAGTGGTTAAGGCGACTGACTCGTAAACCAAAGGTCAGAACGGCCGAGGTTCGAATCCCGCGCTGGACAGTTTGGTCGCTGTCCGTAACTCTAGCCCGGGTCGACCAGAGCCATGTGAGGGAAATCTGGTAGCTGCGGCGGGTTGATGGTAAAACATCCGTGGCCCCTGCTGGAAATAAGTCTCTCTCAGACTTTCGCAGGCTAGCCACGTTAAATATGATACCTACCTACCTACCTACCATTGCCTGAATGAAAAATTAAGATTTTAAGCAGGTAAAATTTTGGTGAAAGGCTTCAGCAGATTATTTTTGGCCACTTTTATATCATTTTAGTAAGTTACGTTATTTATTTTTGACCAAAATTTGAATTCCCAAGGGAACAAACAAAAGCTATTCTTTCCAAAATGGAAACGAAAGGACCAACTGGATTTGTCTGTCCTGGGAATATGTCCCTGTTGATCCTGGGCTTTGTCCTTGCCAACTCCTCTATTTCATAGCGCACTTGATAAAAACATCACAACAGGACACCTGGTTCGTAAAATACAACTAAAAAGATTTCATAAGCCTTCTTGACCTTCTCTACTTCTTATTCTTCAGTTAGCCCTGCAAAACCGCATCTATAGTCTAGTTTTGGTTTCATGAAAAAAAGTTGAATTGCTTTAAAAACCACATTTCAGACACTTATAGGATGAAGAAGGTTGCTTTCTTTGGCACTTTTTAATCCAATTTGCCTCTACTCAGATATCATATTGATGTCCTGTATTATGTGCTTGAAATTTTTCACTTTGTCTCAGCTGACTTACAGACTGCTCCATATTGAGAAAGAATTAAGGATAGCTTCTTCTTTTGGCAACACCACACATAGATAGTTGATCTATAATTGCTTTACTAGTTGCACTGACCTTTTAATGCTTCCCCTGCCATTTTAAATTAGGTGTTTTTAGATAACGTTTTTTTTACTTTTTTGTATTCACATTATACAGTATTGCACATTTATAATTAGACTCATCTTGTTTCCTAAATTTATGTTACTCTTAACTTTTTATTTTTGCTTTAATTCACTTTCAACATTACATTAACATGCATACAGTACATACATGATGAGGCCTGAAATCTTGTGGCTGCACAATAGAGTGTCCACTCCATTTCAGGGGATTTAAATTTGGTTATTGGCACCCCCAAGAAGGATGATTTTTATGTTTGTTATGTTCATTGCAGGGGATTTGAATTCGGTTATTGGGACACCCAAGAAGGATGATTTTTATGTTTGTTATGTTCATAAATTCTTTTTCTTGCAGGGTTTGACAATTTTGTTTCTTGTGGTAACACTTTGTGCTGATCTGTTATGTCTAGTTGTTCTTCCTGTTCACTGGCTGTTTTTTGCTGCAAGTACATACGTTTGGGTTCACTTTGTGTGGAATACAGGTAACCCTTTTCTCTTTTTCTTCAGCCTATTCAAATTTATACTGGTACCTATGAATACAACTTTTATTAAGGATGTGAACATCAACAGTTATTGATCTCTTCTCTTGTTTAAATTAGACAATTATCTAGTTGTAAAACTTAGATTGACCAAATTTTGTTGACAAAAATATACTCAAACCATTGAAACTAGCTGATAAGGAGAGAAATAACTGATAGATAAAGGTGTTAAATAATCAAATAAGATTATATACAGTCTATACTACATGCAGTATTTGCTATACACTCAGGCAAAACTTTGTTTTGAAATTTTTATGAACATTGCATTTGTGGCTGATTTTTCTTAAAATTTGCAGATCGTGGCCCATGCCTTCCAACATTGTCACTATGGTTACTCTTTGTATATGTTGAAGCCTCAGTACGATTACGAGGAATTAAAACAATACCATTCCATTTGGATCTGTGTAGGCCGTTTGCTGCACATTGGTATGAACTGTTTTATTTTAAAATTTATTCATATCTCATGGGCAAGAGGAATTTTGTGATTTTTTGTGGCTCAGATAACATCTTATCTGTTAATTCTTTTAATTTGATAGGCATGCTGTTATCTTAAAAGTTTTAGAATGTTGTTCTGTGCAGGTTTTACTGAGTAATGAGATAAGAGTTGAAATGTTTGGCAGGCTGTGGAATAAAAAGTATGTGGTCAATATTCAATAATAGAATGTTAATCTATCAGTCAAAGGCTAACTTGAAGGGTCTGTTTCATCCAGCATTCCTTGCATGTGCCGTTTGTTGATGTTCCTTTGTTGTCCGCCATTTTCATGGCCCATTTTCATAAGTTAGCCTTTGATCAGTCAAAGGCTAACTTAAAGGGTCTATTTCATCCAGCATTCCTTGCACATGTGCTGTTTGTTGGTGTTCCTTTGTTGTCCGCCATTTTCATGGTCTAACCTTGAAACAAAGAAGCATAAAGTTGCTGATATTCAGTAAAGATCTTTATCAATTTTAATTTCATATCAAAGGGAAACACTGCCTTTAACTTCTTATAGAAGGAACAACTTTGTCTGCATGCTGTCAAAAACGTTAGTCCTTGCTACTTAAATGCTAGCTGTCAGATACAATCTTTTTTTATGTTATGTTATCTTATTTCTCCTCAGTGAACTGTTTTTGAAAAGAATTCTTTCATTTCTAGTATTGGATATCCAATGGTCAGTCTTGGCTATGGCTTTAAAAGTTATGTAGGTTGTAGAATAAAACAGGTAATTAAAATTGAAATCTTTTTTATACTTGGTTTGAAACATGTTGCAATGCCAAGCAAAGGGAATGTTATGATCAAGTGAGGACAGAACGGTAAACAAAATTTAAATTGGAAGATTTATAAGAGAACCAGTCACTGAAGAAAACTATTTAGTTGCAGCTATTTTTGAACAATGATAGACGAAGTGAACAAGCAATTAATCTTCAAACGATTACAGTTCAGGCCTTATGCATATTAACATGACAAGAATTCTGCATATGAAGATGAGAATTCTTGAGCCATACAAAAGACTGTGAGTTCATTTAAATATTAATTCTTTGGCAGGAAAGCCACGTTAGTGTGTGCAAGACCTTTACTGTTGGCTAATTTATAAGCTTTAATGTTACAAAATTATGATAATCTAAGCATTCTATGATGATGAGCAGATGTATTCTATCATGCTTTAAATTGATATTTTATTGCAGTATAAACAAGAAGATGTGTCAAAAGAGAATGATTTTTATTATCAGTTGATAGCACATGCATTGCCAACTGATTTAATGCAAAGACAAACCTCTGATAAAGGTATTCTTCTGTTTTATGTTTTCTTATCTAATCTTACCTATTTACAAATGTGGCCGTATTTACATCCAAGTTTGATTTCAAGATTTTAATTCCGGAAGTGACCACCATGTTTATAGTTATCTGGAATATGATTTGATTATAGTTATCTGGAATAAGCTGAAGCATTTCACAACCTTAAAATTGAGAAGACAACTTGCTGAAAGCCTAGTGTTGACAAAAATTGATTTCAACGATTATGTTTACTCACCATTATCTGTCACTCAAATAAACAAACTGCAACGATTGCAGAAAGTTGCAGCAAGTTTGTGCTTGGTCGCTATGCATCTTCAGCTGATATTCTCAAACTTAACTGAGAATACCTGAGACATTGCGGGCAAGCTATTCAACAAACTCCCAACAGAAATCAGGGAACAGAAATCATTGACCTCATTCTGTACAAAACTGAGAGCGGACCTAACAAGGCGTGCTAAAGAACGTCTTTGTCCTTAATTGACTTCTACTATATATTTTATCTTTAATTTCTCTTTAGTTGCTGCCTAATTTATATTGTAACTTAATATTTTTTACAGATTGTAATATCTTAGGGAAATTGCATTTTTAATTCGAGTTGAAGAGCCACAATTATTGTGGATATACT
This sequence comes from Aurelia coerulea, assembly GCA_039566865.1. NCBI lineage: Eukaryota > Metazoa > Cnidaria > Scyphozoa > Semaeostomeae > Ulmaridae > Aurelia > Aurelia coerulea. The sequence continues at coordinate 23,642,575 of CM076953.1, read as the reverse complement.
CACCTAGACCTTGTATGTATGTATATATGTATGTATATGTATGTATGATTTGAATACGTAATATGAAAACATGTTTCATCAACTGCTTTTTTTAGTATTCAGCAAAGAAATTGAATTGCCATTTAAAATGATTTTTTCAGTCTGCATCTCTACCTTTGTTTTTTGCATTATCTCACCTTTATCTCGTTTTATTTTTTTGTTAATTTGAAATCCTTCATTCTCACAGTCTGCCTTCGATTTTGTGTGTAGATTAACACCACATATACACTATTCTAGTATAGTTTTGATCCGCTACAAAGTTGTCACACGTTAAGAGTATTTACATTGCTCCAGAGTATAGTTATTCAGTAGACAGATGGAGCAAAAGCGTTACGGATTTAATTAATGGCAGGAGCATTGTGAATGAGAGGCTGATCCGTATGCTTTTGTTACAGATCCAAAGTTATACCGGTACTTTATAAATAAAGTATGAATCAAATTTTAAAGTGCAAAAAGATATTCAACGTCTGTTTGAGTCTCACAAGCTTCTGTTCGTGTTATGTTTATATTTATGAAACCTATAATTTAATTTCAGGCCTACCTGGTCGAACCCAAGACGATGGCCTTACATTATTAAATCGGAAAGCACCAATGCCGGTATTAACTAATGGTATTAATACAAAAACGGACGTTGAAGCTTTATTAGCTCGTGAAGCTAGCAAACGTGGACTAAAGTTATCAGATCTTAAAGCTGACATAGAAGAAAAATCTTTGTCGTTAAGTGATCTTGAACTTATATCGAATATACCAACAAAGACATTGTCAATCGAAGCATCGCGAAAAGGATTATCTAATGGGGATATTGAAAATGGAAGTGTAAAATTATCGGTTGGGAGAACGCAAGGAAGGTCTCTTGGAGAATCGAAAAAACTCAACCTTAAAGGAAGAAATGATCTTGATGATGATGACGTTTCAGACAGTGGAGACTCAACAGCTAGTAGTGGTATTATGAGGAGCAGTACAAGTAACTCTCCTAAAGCGGTAAGCTCACTTCAAATTTCTAATAGACCATTTCGATTGTTGCAGTCATGTGGCATCTTTTCGGTTCGTTTTAGGAAAGAATTTCTTTTTTTAACGGACAAAAAATCATTTGGATACAAATTTATCATTCGTAGTTGCTCCGTGGCAGCCATTGTCTCAAAAGTTTCTTTCTGCTCTCTGTTTTCCTTCCTGTAACATGCTGTAATTTAACTTTCTGAGGAGGGTGTAGTTTAAGACTTCTTGTTATCGTGGTCAGTTGGTTGGGGACCACAACCTCTTACATGACGGCGGTGCTTGACCAGTGCTTAACCGCGTGGCACTGTCTTATGACATGCGTTGCGTAATTTGTGTGTTGCGTAATTTGTAAGGCTGGATGGTTGCATGTATTACGTCATTCTTTCTGTGACGCAGGCCCAACAAGCCTTGCGAATGAAATCGAAACGCGTAGTTTTTGCCTTGTTTCTACTTAACGTAATGCTATGTCAAATTGAAGCGCTTAGGTAGATTTTATGAATAATTATCGTAATCATCGTAATTATCGTATCGTAAAGGGTTGGGTTTGTGCAAGTAAGCTTGCATTTGCAAAATCAGAAAATATCTCATTGAAATCGACGCTTGCCACATGCCATGAACTAAGCATTGCGAAAGAAGCAATGCTCTGTTTGGGTGTATTTTTGTCTATTTAGATTTATTGTCGTGCATATTTATAAGTCAGTTATAAAGTTTATAGGCACATGTATTTACTGTTACTTGATTCGATTTTACCTCGTACTGATTTTACCTCGTACTGATTTTACCTCGTACTGCTGTGACATTTATTGTTTTATTACATTTATTGTTCGTTTGGCTGTAAATTTATCGACAAATCTGTCTACCTTTGCCTATTCCCTTTAAATCAATGTTTCGTTTGGCTGTATGTCTTCCCATTGTCATATAGCTGGATCTTTCATTTTCGTTTCAGCCACGTGATAAGTCTATAGAAGCAACACTGCAGGCGAGAATCAGAGATGAAATGCAACTAAGGTACAAATCCATCATTATCCATTCTTTGTGCATGGATCTTCTTATTTAGTTTTGTGGACATTAGTATGCTTGTTATGTTCTGTCGTGCTTGAAATTAATTTTACGAGGATGAGAAACCTTCCTACTGTGCGTAAGTGACCCAAAGCTATAGACTGGTTCGTTTCGAGAATACCTATGAGCATTTGTTTAGTTGCAATATGGTACAGTAGCGTCCCGCATATAAGAAACAACCTTTTCAATTTCAGGTCTGACATGTTTCTTATATAATGAGGTAAAATTCAAATCAGGGTAAAGTTTCTCATTAGAAAAATCATGCACTATCGATCAACTACTCACATACAATCTCTATGATTTTGATAAAAAACATATCATTTTGATTTGCATTTGTAAATTTTCACTTCCAGGAAATGGTATAATTATTCCAGGAAACTGTTTTTTGCTTGGTTTTGTTAAATAATAAACAAGGTTTTTTTCAGACCTGTACTAGTTTCTTATAAAATGGGGCATTATTTTGAAAATCAGGGTCTGTGTTTCTTAAATTTGTATTTCTTATATGCGGGACACTACTGTATAGAATTTATATTTAGCGAGACGTCTGCTTTAACAGCTCCTGGTCCCTCCCTACACATTCCAAGTAATTCAAGCTTATCCGAGGGGGGAAGCGTGCGGAACGTATGCAGAAATTTGATGACGTCATGGCATCATATTTAATAAATGCTGCCATTTTGAAACTAATCAAGATATCAATAAATTTCCACGGCAAGAAACTCAAAGTTCCTTCCAAGCCGTTTATTTCAAAGAAAACTGTAATAGAATTTTACACCGACCTTTTTAAAGAGTTGAGCCCTATGTTACACATGAAATGGCCTTTGATCAGGCTATAAACTACATGGTTTTATGATCACTGCCCTGTTTGATTGCATATATGAATACAATTTTTTCTGTTTGGTAATTGAGAGTATAAATCTTGTTGTTGCAGGCGACGAATGGAGAGTCAAATCGGTCAGTTGGAATCCGACATGAAAAGACTTCGATTTGATTTACATTCTAGTCGACAAAATGAAACAGAGTCACGTTCTCAACTGAATATGATTCACGCTAGTGAAAGATTTTTAAAATCGGAATTATCAAGATTGAGATTAGAGAACGATGCACTGCAAATCAAGTGAGTTTTCATTTTATTTTTCTTTATTTACAAGAAATTTGAAGTCGTTTGCTGCCAAGTGCAAAATAATATGCTTTATGGATTAGAATTAGCTACAGTATATCAGAGCTTAAGAAGTGAAAAAGAGCTCATTAGTTCTTGGGATGAGAAAATTTGCATATATCTGGAAATTGTTATTTCACAAATGGATGCGGAAAAGGGAGGTGATGGGAGGGGGGGGGGGGGGGTTAGATAAATATGAAATATCAAATTTTATCCATTTTTGTATGGGAGAGAAGTACAGGTTTTAAATCAATTGCTGCAAAGGAAAATAATGTGATTATTTCTTGGACAAAATCAGGAAAGAATTTCATACTTTCCGTTTCATCTTGGTCTCTTTTTCCTTTCCGTCTTTTCTTACTAGCAAAGGGTTTATGATCGTTTCACACCTTTAGTGAAAAGATATGCTGAATGATTAAGCAAATATTTTTGTGAGATGAGTAAGTAAATTCCAAGATAATAATCAATTTTTCTTTATTTTCAGAATCACCTCTTTGAGTAGCACAAGCAAACAAGACAAATTGAACATATCTTCGCTTGAGAAAAAGTTGAAAACAGAACGCGACGGGAAACTCAACGCTGAACAACAATTGAAAGAATCCAAGAAAAAGACACATGACATTACCAACCAACGTGAAAACCATGACGCATGTGTTGCTAAGCGACAAGACCTCGAACAGGAGCTTGTTTCAATGCGAGGCCAGTTGTCTGATATGGAAAGGAAAATAGCTGAACTTGATGCAGAGAATGAAAAGTTGAAAAGGAAATCGATTGAAAATGATGGAATGAAGTTGAAAAAGGAAACGGAGTTGCTTTATTCTGCTTTAACAGCTATGCAAGGAAAGAATACGCATTTGGAAAATAGTCTGAGCTCCGAGACCCGTCTCAAGTTGGATTTGTTTTCTGCTTTGGGAGACACACGACGTCAACTTGAAATTGTTCAAAACCAGTTGATTAATAAGGGAAAAGAATTGGAGTCATTTAAAGGGAAATTTGCTGAAGCCATGGCTGTTATGCCACAGAATTTCGGTGATGCCTCATTGAGTGGATTTCTTAGTCATAATCATAATCATAACCATGTCGATGCTGGCTTGGTCAAAACATCCTCGTATTTGCCGACTACATCTGCTTATGCTCCTGTGACAAAGAACGGTATTCACTAAATGACAGATGGGTTTCTTGGGTTTAAGTTGAGGTGTTTAATGAACTTGATTTATTGCATTTTCTGTCATGAAATCCTTTTAAAGGCCGTTTACCATTTTCTGCTAACTACATTAAAATGGCCTCCGTCGCCAAATTGAAAACAAATCTGCAAACACCATTATACCAAGGCAAGTGTCAATTTTTTTCTGCAGTTTGTTTGATGGCTTCATCCTTGCTGCCAAAAATAACCGTCAAGAGTCCACCTACATCCTAGCAATCATAAGACATATAGGAACGTTTCGTTTGTTCCTCCATGAAGTGCAAAGGTTTATCTTTAAAATAACGGTTCATTTTGAGAATAGATGAACAATCTGTGTGATGTCGCCTTTCAAAAACAACAAGACCATTGTTTCGACAAAAATTTGGAGTACCAAATCGCCCTGAACATGAAGTAGTTTCTGCCCTGCTTTGTAAAGTTGTAATGAGCCTACTAAATGTTCCGAGAGATGCATCCCTTCTTATTTTGTGATAGAAGACTTGTAATGTGGAAAATTGGTCTTCACCTTGCTATTTTGTTTCTTCGCCATCAAATTTATACTCAGTCTTGGAATCCTACGGTGGTACAAACGGGAACGCATGAGCTCCTCCATGAAGCATTTGTTCCTATGAGAGAAAACATCGTTCCTTGGTCTTACTACTTGCTAAAAATGCAAAAATCAAGTGTATTCATTCTGTAGAAATAGCCGTTAAGGTTGTTGGTGTTGGTTAAGTAGGCCATAGTAATATTTTGTTCTCCTCTTAGCTATTTTGATTTTTAAAGGTCTAAACGACTATCTTGTGTAACTTTTTCCTCCCTGTCCCACAATCTTCTTTGATAAGGCCATTTCGATATTATCTTACCAAGGTATCAGGTACTTTTATTTCACGTTAATTATTTCACAAAAACTTTGTAACCAATCGGGTTTTCATCAGCGAAGGTAATCAGCAGCGAAATGCTCCTACACTCTATCATAAACACATGCAAATTTTGAGATGACTGTGCATACGCTAACACTTCAAGTTCAGTGTCATTGTTTCTGTTTCGACATGGTGAAAAATGTTCTCATTCAACGTGATTTTCGATTTAAGAGCTCCGCGTGTGTCATGTGTTGTAGCAAATTTAGCTGTATTGCCAACATTTGGCCAGCTAGCCTGGCATATGCTTGTGCGATTGCAGATACAACATTTCCCTTGCTAAAGATGCCAACTTGAATGACATCATTAACACACCCTTCTACCCTTGCTAACAGAATTTTGAAATGGTCTTTTCAACCCTGTTCGATTCAGCTGTTTATTGTACGTAGTTACTTGTGTTTAGTTGAATTGATGTGCGTCAGATCCCAAGGAACAGCATCCTTTAAATTTCCTTTCTTGTGTATTTAAACTTGACTACGTTCGTTTTTAGACCTATAAATACTGAGGTTGCGTCACTATTACAGTGGTTGTATTGCTCAGTTCACGCGCTTGCTCGCGTTTTCACGAGGTTTCTCGAGGACTTTTAACGATATGCAGTAGATATGGAATAACTTGCTTGCTTTATTAAGAAGTAAATAAATACGATTGTATAGTTCTCTTTTAGCATGGAGTCAAATTTGGTTAATATTTGCTGAGATATATAATCTTTGTTTCTCTTCAGTAAAATCTGCCCCTACTACTACTGTGTCATTAGGTGTTTGGTCTTTATTTCACACTATGATCAGCAAAGCAAGGGCAAATATCGTGAATGGAAGGATTCAGGTTTCCCTGCAGGTTTCCGAAAAGACAAAAGTGATTTGCTTTCTGAAGAATGGATTTCCCACCTCTGGATTATTTCACACCTCTGAATGCCCAATCAAATCTGATCACGAAAGAAGTTCTAAAGTTTATTTGGCAGGGAGATTTTGAGAAAAACGAATCCATAGAGGATTTTTCAAAAATACAGGTTTTTTTCATAGAAACTGGTTTATATAAGAAACTAGTACTACGATGACCAAAAATTTAAGGAACTCTAGTACTACGTTCAAGAACATGAAACTCTAAAATTTTATTTCTGATAAGAGTCGGTAGATTACGGTTACGGTTCGCGCGGTATTGCATTTTTAAATATCAAGTTTGACTGCAAAAATTGGTAACTTTTTGCTTCAATGTGCATGGCTTATTCGTGGTGACAATATCAATGCAAAGTGAAAGTCATTTGTCGATAAAAAGGCTCAACTTCGAACCATAACGCAATTTTAGAGCCCAAAAATAAGAAACTAATTAAGACACTTTTTCTGCTAAAACACCGAAATTTTCATGCGAAATTAAGAAACTTTAAGTACAAAGTGCTGATCCAAGTTTCTTATAAAAACTTATTGGTGAAAACAGAAAACTTGTTGGCCTTAATTAGCAATTGTAGCTATATTTTTTAGCTAACTTTAAATGAAAGAATTAATAATGAAAGAATTAATAATGATAATAATAAGACAATTATCATCAGCAGAATGCTGTTTACATATTGTTGTCAGTAAATCTATCTTTAAATTGTTTCCATTCCATAATTACACCTCTTTTTCTTGCAAGTAAAATTCTTTGCTTTCCTTTCAAAGTCTCTTCGCCCATTTCTACAACTTTCACGCTATCAAATTTGATCGATTCTTCAGTGCTTTCTACATTTCGTATGTGGTCAATGACATCGCCAACTTGAACCTGGCAATATAAATTAAAGACTCGTCAGGTTCCGAAAGATTCGCTTTGGTAGGTTTGTGAAACTTCTGAAAATATGAAATCTAACATGATGGAGTTCAGGAGTTGGTTAGAATAATACCTGAATGCTTTTCTTTGTGACAACATTTCCATTCAAAAACAGAAGTTTTGACAAGAATGCAAGATCCATGTTCCTGGATAAAGAAGCAAAACATCATTTAAATTACAAAATTTTTAATCCTAGCAATCTGTAATGTTGAGCGGAAATTTGCAAAATACAGAGAAATATAGATATAGTCAAAAACATCCGCTTGCTTTCGACTCCAACATCTTTACTTCCGTGGGTCCTTGTCGCTTCCATACATGGTCCGCACTTTACTATGTTAGCAGATGACTAAAACTCAGACCATACTGGCCTAAGTAGAGAGACTCCAAAAACTCTGCAATACCTTCTACTTATTCCCAGACCTGATGAAGCGATCCGGTCAACTCGCAGTGAGCTCACAACGTATTCATTTTCTTTACCATAAGTAATCGTACAAAATCTTTGCAAGAATGAGTTAGAAAAGAAACAAAATGGCAGCCTAGACTTATGACGATGAGTCTCTTGTTTCCCTGTGCTTTTTGACTTTTTGATGGCGCTTCAAGGAACCGCAGGGATACAAGGGACTCATCGTCATAAGTCTAATGGCAGCCTCCATGATCGTTGCATTGCTTTGTAAATAACGACTTGTCCACCGCACGTAGCTGCGATGGCGCAATATTTACATGAAGTACTTCTACCTTTCAGTCACAACAGTCTGGGAGGAACAAAATGGCGACTGCATTAGCATCACAGCGGTGCAAATATTTAGTAAGATTCTTGCTTTTTATTGAAGAGATCTTCGCATCTGATGCTCAATAATTTAGTTTTTGGCAATTCAACGGGAAAATTATTTATACTTAAGCTGTTTGCAGCCTCTAACACTTCAACGAAGTTTTTGCTGTGTGTGCAAAAAGAAGAAAATAAGTGGCCTAAATAAATAAATAGCCTACAGCCATTTGGTTTAATCTGGTATACTGTGCGGACACGAAGTTTGCTGTGAAGTAATTTGGTTGCTTTTAAAATGGTAAATGAAATAACAAGAATTCAAAGGCTTTACAAAGTTGGAACAGAAAGGTTTCACTATTGTTTGTGACAATATTGCTTTGAAGAGAGAAGTTCAAGCTATCAAAGAAGATGGAGAGATTTGATGATTTGGATGGCAGTGAAAGTGATGACGAAGAAGAAGAAAGTGATGAAAATGAATCAAAAGAAATTTACAATCCTCCAACAGCCAGCAGAGCAACAGCAACACTGAACGTGCCAGGTGAGGAAAGAGCTAGCATCTCCAAAGATAAATTCATGTTAGGAGCAGAAACTGATAGTGATGACAGTGACTCTGAGAAAGAAGCACACATATTGGAACAAGCAGAAGCCATTGATTTTGGTACCACCCCACCAAGACATACTAGACGGATGAAATGCATTGCAAAATCAAGCAGAAGGGACCCAAAAGCAACCAGTGCAACACAAACAACTCCAATGAAAGATAAACACAAAGCTTGCCATGTTCACAAAAAAGAGAGCAGAAAATACAGTGCTTCATTTCGTGAAGAATCTTCAAGTCGGTCAGAGCATCATGGACGGAGAGAACCCAGAAGAGCGCCAAGCATAAAAGTAGACTCACCTAACAAATACAGAAGTATTAAGTCAGTCCCTGCATTTCTGGATAAACAGGCAGATGCAAATTTCTCACTCAATTCGCAAGGAATAGTTTCCAAATCAAGAAGTTTTGGTGATGTTTCTCAAGATGCTAATTGTCCTGCCAGTCGATTGCACTTTGTTAAAACGTTCCAATTGCTTGTGAAATTAGGAGACAGGCATGGGAGAAGGGACTCCAGAAAAGCAATAAATATTTCTAATGAAGGAACTGATCAAGTCCAGAACTGGCAAATACAATTTGACCAAGTTTTATGGCTTGAGCTGCAAGCTCGGCATTTCGCTAGAAAAATTGAAGAACAAGATAGTTTTTTGCTTGAAGAAAGGAAAAATGTCGATGGGACACTGGATGAAATATGTTCTTTTCATTTCCCATCAAAGTTGAAAGAATTTGATTCCAGAGGACCCATGAATATGCCACACAACATCGGAGGAATGTCCCAAGAGCACCCAAAATCACCACTGCCTCACCGTGAACCAAATCAAGAGAACCAAGATGGTCACTTGCAAGCATCCACCTCACGCCCCTCTTCTACTTCACCCCTTCCATTTGCTCCTCATGATGTCAATCATAGTTGTTCCACCGTTGCAGACCATTTCACAGGACCAATTCAACGCAAAGCAATGCACATTATTATTATGTTAATGAAGAAAGTTCAAGATGCAACATCATTGTACCCAACAAGCAAAGCTTTAGCTCAACTCCATCCAAAATATCTTGAGATAAAGTTTGTGAGGAACTTTGAGACCTTGAATCTTTGGTTAAATATTTGCAAAGAATTGTATCACAAATTGCAAGTTATTGCAAGCTTGATTGATGTTGACATTGAAGACAATAAGACATGGGAAGATTGGTTTGATCATGGATTAGGTATGCAACCTTTTATTTGCTACACCTGTATGACAAAAGGCCAGGTAATAGCCATGTACAAGTCTTGTACAGTTATGGCATTGTAACTTTGTTCTAGCCCAGAAAAGCCTTGCTGTAACCTTTTAAATCGCTTCAAAAATGGTAATTAGCCTTGTATTTTCGTAAGGCAGTATCTTTCATTTGCTACAGTACAGGCATTGTGGACATCAATTCAAAAAGAATTATTTGCATTATGATAAGAATTCTTGAGTTATATGGAAGACTGTAAATTGTCTAAGCAAGAATTCTTAGGTGAGGAAAACCATGTTAATGTGCACAATGCCTGTACTGTAGGATAATTTTTAATGCCCTTGAATCATTACAGTTCTTTTGAAGATGTTGATTCAAAAACAGTAGCTTTCTCCCCTTGAAGCTATGCACAGCAACTAGGATGGATGAGCCAATAAACCCTTTGGCTTTTCTGGAAAGAGTCAGAATCAAACTCTTGATCAAACGTCATGTATAAAAATGCATAAAATAGATGCTTGATTCAGGCTCTTTTTTAGAATAGCTAAGGACTATTGTTTGCAACAAATTAAATTTGCCCACTGTTTGCAACTTTCGCATTCCAAAATAAAAAGACTACTGATTGGTTTGTCAAATTTAAAAAAGTGTTGTTAACAAAAGGAAAATGTTTACCAAACACAACCCATGGATCCTCTTCATTGACTGTGAGAAAATTGATTAGGTTACAACATGCCCTGTGCATATATTAACTTGAGGTTTTCCTCCCTAAGAATTTTCATTGAGTCTTAATACAAAAAATCTTGAGAGTATTTTTAGTTTCTTAAAAAGCCAGTGCAAGCCATGATCTTTAGTGGCACCAAAATATTTGACTGTTGTCATCATTCTGAAAGTCATTTGGCGTAAATTCTTTTTGACTTGCTTTTCATTCAGCGCACAAATAGGGTGATACCTGACAATGGATCTTTAAGAATTCTTATTATACCAAGGCCTAAAATTTGTGAAACCATTTGGATAAATGTATATTGTTATAGATTTAAATTCTTTCATAGGTTTGACATGTGTCAAAACTCGTCAGACATACAGACAACGAAGTCATTCAATAAAGGACGACCCAACCCCTGAGGGGATGAACTCAAGTTCTAGTGACAATCCAAGCAGTCCAAAATCAAGTTCTTTGCCGCACATTCATAAAAGAAGGTCAGTTTTGAAGGAAACAAGTACATCAAGATACAGATCATTTGTTGAGAAAAACATTCGTCAAATTGGCTTGAATGGTTTGTCCAAAAGAATTAAAGTAGCACTTCATGCAACTCTTTGGAAAGCTAGACAGGCCTTGGAGGTGAGAATAAATTCTTTCTTATAAGTTTTTTCTTATAATTCCTATCAGATAAGATAGTGTAGCTAATATTAAGTTTGATCTGAAACTATTTTGGCTATCTTTGTAGCCTACGATACTTCTATTTGAAGCATTCACTGCGATTTTTGTTCAAAATTATTTTAATCTATGCGAATACAGATCATTTTAAGCCAAACATGTTATCAGTAAGCGATATAAATCGTTTCTGATTTTCAAAAAGTACCCAAAATTTTTTCTCCTAAAGGGGCTCTATCACCAAATCGTAAACAAATCTGTAAACACCTTGTTTTACTCGTGTGTTCGTGGTTTTCTGCAGTTTGTTGAAGCCACCAAACAGAGACCGCCAATTGTAAGAGATACTGTATGTATGTTTGGTCTCTTCCTCTGTAAAGTGCAAAGATTTATCTTCAAATATTGCTTTAATTTTGAAAAGAATGAGACAAGTCTGTGTGATATCACCTTTCAGAAAAGTGCTAAGTCACTATTTCGACAAAAATTTGGAGACTGGGCCTTTTTTAGTCTTTGTTCAAAACTTTCCTGTGCGAATCAATTGGATTTTATGTGCCATGTTACTTTTGCAGGTTCCAGCTGAAGCCCACGATGCCATGGAACGACAACATAATTATGGAAAAGTGGTCGATTTGGTAAAATTTTTGGAAAAGACAACTACAGATGACCCGAGCCAAAAGACAGTATTAGCCTCAATGGTCTTACATCCTGAAGATTTCAATACAAGAGATCAGCAGACCCATGAGAGAGGTGTTTGGAGTCAAGAATTCTCAGAAATGGGACTTCCTTCCTTCTTGGAATTATATCTGTTCTTGGCTAAGATTGCATTCGACATCATTCATGAAAGTATTCGATATAAATTGGACAATAAACCAAAAGGAGATCCATCTTCAATGAGTATTAAACAGGTACTATTTACAGGAATTTTCAATGTTATACCGGATGGGATGGGACCAAAAAGTTACACATATTTGGTTGGATGCAGCGATGTCAATTTAGCATTAATCAACTGGCTAATCTCTTTCACAATGTTCCGCCATTGTTAATTTGAACACAGATACCTCGTTTGTTGGTATTGGTGCTTTTGAGTTTTGAAATATTAATCTTGAAACTTCAAATTTGCTTCCACGTCCAAACCAGAGCTTTGGCATATTGGCCTAAGCAAATTTTTGAAGTACAGAAAATTACAAAGAAATTAATTCGACGAGATTTTGCTTTCTAATTCGACGAGATTTTGCTTTCAAGTGATAAGGAAAGAAATATAATCAAGTTGCAAGATTTAAGGTAAATTCTCGAACCTGCACTTTGACTGTTATCGGTAGATTTAAAAAGTTTCAGAAATCTGTCCAAAACACACTTTTCACAATAATCTGAAGATTTTCAGTTATTTCGAATTACCAAGCATTTCTATAATTCAGAATTTTAAATATTGATCGCAACTGAATATTTTTGCAGCTAATCAACGAATGCAAAGAAGTAATCAGCGGTGCAATTATTGGAAAATATTATTACCAGGACATGACATTGTCAGTTTTGACGGCTGATGACAAATCTAGAATCGAAGCAGTTGACAATGACATCAATGGATTTGAAGAAGATGTCCAATCTCTACTATCGGTAAGAATTTTTATTAAAATGTGTTATTTTTATTTTTTTCGGATGAAGCACAGGTTCCTTTCTTTTAATTCTGAAGATCAGATTATGCCTAATGTTGAAGCGCCTTTGTTGACTCCTTTGTTATTCTAAAGTAGAATCTGAATGCAGCGATATTTTTATCCATTTTAAGAATGTGCACAATAGTCACAAAAACTCTGACGCCACTCAGTTGAATCTCTCGTATTAAAAATATAGACTTTGAAATATATCCCTCGACCTAGAATCCTTTTCAGAATAGCTAAAAGCTCTATTGTTACATTTTGCTCATTGAAAATTTGCACTTGTTGGCTGTGGTTATCCAGTTTCATAGTTCAAACCCTGGCTAGATAGGCAAATGTCTTTAAACAGTTTTGCAGTAAGATTCTTAACATATTTTTACTGTGAATATTCATTCCGATATTAATTGGTAATCATTTTGATTTGAATCACTTTTCAGCGACTCCGATATCTTCAATTCAATATTTCATTCCCAGATTGATTGATTGATTGATTGATTGATTGGTTGATTGATTGATTGATTGATTGATTGATTGATTGATTGATACACATATCAGACACTACGAGATTAGAATAAAGTGTCAACAAATGTTTCTTTCACCTGCACGTCTAAGACATCATGCATTTATTTTAGGTTTTCAGAGTTGTTTATGCCAATTTCTTGTCGTCAGATCAGAGAAAATGAGCTGGTTGAGTCCTTTTTTCAGGGAAAGGGTGCTCAGTTCTTTTTACAATTGCATGAAATAGTTTTATCTTTTATCTTTATCTTTTGTTACCTCAGGTCTACTTTGATTATCTACAACACCTATTCCAAATGTTGCAACGTCTGCCAGAAGCAAGTCGAAGTCTTAAGAATACAATGGAGGAAGAATGGCAGTTTGCCAAGGAAATTTGTCCACATACGAAAGGATTAGAAGCACAAGCTGGAAGGAGATTCTGGTAAGTAAAGCTTCTTTTCAATTTTTCCTTCATTGGTAGCCTTCTCGGCCAAAAAATGCTACGTTTGATTTATTAGAACTAGTGTTTGATGCGTTTTATGTGGTAAATTTTATTGCTAGTTTACGAACAGAAGAATCGCGTTTTTGCTATTCAATTTGTGGATACACAGCATTGCTCCAGTAGGTCAAAAGAGAAAGGACCTTCTAGACTGATTACGATGAGTCCCAGTAATCGCTATCCAAAACGAGCATTATCGCTAAGCATTAACTGATTTATTGTGAAGTTTTCAAATCAATGTGTTTCATTTGAAAACTACAAATGTTTGTGCTTTTCTGCCCTTATCGAAACGAGGCAGTCATAGTCATTTCAAAATAATGGCGTTTGCTTATGAGTCGTAGTTAGAAGCGTCCGGCAGTATTTCAATAGCGATAACTACGACCATATCATCAGTCTAAGGACCTTCATCATTGTAAATATTATCTTCAGAACAGAACTTCTGAGCTATTCAAATTCATAATTTTGAAAGTAAGGTCATGAAATCCAGCATCCTCTTATTTATATTAAAAATTGTGTTGAGAATAACTAAAACACGTGTGAGAACCTATAGGGAGATCATTTCGCATGATTTTATTTTCTTAACTGAGTCTGGGATAAGGTCTTCTCAAAATATCCTGAAATTATAATATGACTTAGTCAATTTGATTCATAAATTTGTTGTTACAGTAGTTGCCAGTTTTATTTTTTATTTATCATGGCCTAGTCTCAGAAACCAAGATGAATTATAAATTATCTTTATTTTTTAATGAACAGGAAATATCTCATCAAAGTTTGGAAATAATTAACTGAATTTTTCATCTTTGTCAACATCTGTTAGGCCGGTCCTAAACATGAGTTTCGTTACATTCTTTGTCATCAAATTTTCCAAGGAGCTGCTGAGCTGCCTTTCCCGAGTGATACTTAAATTCCAACATCTTAAGGTCATTCGAAGCCACACAAATTAAACAAATAATGGCATTGGAAATCGCTTGAAAGTTTCACAGCCCTGCATACCATGAGAGGACTAAATATTTTAGCATGGCTAAATGAATACAAGCATCGCTTTATTTGTTTCTCTTTCAGTGTTCTTGCAACTGGTTTATTGGACTCAACAGCTCATTTCTTAGAATCAAGCCTTGACGATCGATCTTATGAACTTTACGAAAAAATGGACAAAAGTTCAGAAAGAGTGAAAGATATTGCATTAGGAGCTTGCCGAAATCACAAGAAATTATTTAATGAAATCAGAGAAAGGGCTGCAAAGGCTCTTGGGTTTGCTAAAATGCTCCAAAAGGATCTTGGGATCGCTGCTGAATATAACGTAGAAGTTGGTGTTGAAAAGATTTTGAGATTATTGAAGAAGTCTGGGCATGTTAAAGTAAGTTATTAATTCTTTGTTTTGTTTGCGTAGTTTGTGAATTACGTTGTCGTTGTTTAAAAATTTCCACAAATAAAGTCACTCACTTCAAAAAATGTTTCGGTTAAAACTTGGTCAACTAGTTTGTAAACAAATGATTTTTTGATTTCCATGTATAACCTTCTTTAGAATTACAAATGTTTTGTATTGGCATTCCTTTCATTGTGATTTGTTTTCTTCCATACTTTGCTGTGTTTTCTATTCGTTTCACGGATCTTGTGCTTGTTAAAACATATAATTTTTAACTGGAGTAATTGACGAGTGAATGTTCTGAAAATTATGTGACTTGTTAACATTTCCTTTTGAAGATTGATTGCAAATCCTCTGATGTAAATTATGAAGTTTATACACAAAGGCAGCTTGCAACAGATAAAAGGTAAATTAAAGGATACTAAAGATTTCAACTTAGGCCTTTAATTTACTTCTATTTTGAAACGAAATTCTAGCAAATTTGAAGTGTGCATTATATCTTTATTGTTGAAGCTTTGAAGACGAAATACATCAGCAATTACTCTATATAAGTTATTACTTTATTCTCTAAAGATACTACAAATTGATCTTATTTCAGACATGAAGTTTCAAACAATATCTGTGCTAAAATTACTGTCGTAGTAGAAGTTAGAAATTAGAAAACTATCCAAGTGTTTGTGGTAAGTCGTTGCAAACCCAGGCTTCACCAGAGCTCATCTTGTAGTACATTAGCATTTGGTTGTGAAAATATTTCAAGATTTATTCAGTGTCCAATCTTGCTATGACCCCACCTTCCAATTTTTCTAGGCAAATCCTGAAGCTTTTGAACGTGACATGTGGATTTGAAGACCCTGCGGAGGCAGATAGCTCACAAAATGATGGATACATATTGCTATTGAATCTATATGATAATGAAACCGAAGTTGAAAGCGAAAAAGTCACGTGGGATGGTGAAATTGTGCACGTGAGCCCAACTGTTGATACATCAATCGCATTGGCAAATCTTCAGGTACAGTTTTTCTCACTTTTAAAAAATATGTTTAAAATGTTTCACAGATAACCTTACACAGATTAACTTTTATAAGGGAAAGTTCCAACGGGGAAGCGTCCAGAAATTCTGTATTGCTCCTTATAGATCTTCTATTTCCGAAACAAAATATTTCGATGAGCCTTCTTTATGGCCAAATTAAAATTCAGGAAGGTGTATTTCATGTTTTGTTATTTTCTGTAAAGTGAATCCGCCAAAATTTTCTACCGAACCATGTTTTGATATGATTAATGTTGTCTGACAGTTGATTCACAGTTGTAAGGTTGTAAGTAGTTGCGTGATCCCCAAAAGCAGCTCAAAAGTAGCAGCAAGAGTAAACATGTATTCTAAAGTATGTCCCAAATTAAATGTTACCTGCAGATGCCCTCGAATAACAACAATGGAAGTGTTTTGCATGGGATTTTTGCGTTATCGCAAATCTCAGGTGACATCTAATTTGAGACTGAATTTAATCTGTTGATTCATGCGTTTTAGCTTGAACAGTTGATTGGCTGAGGAAATTTGTAGCATATCTTCCAAATAGCACCTCGATGCTCAGTGCTACTTGAAGTTGAGAAAATTCGTGATTTTTCTTAGATTTTCATTGTAATTTCAATAATTTTTAATTCATATTTTTTCAAATTTCTAGGTTGATAGCTTAATGGTCATTGCATGTAATTCTTACCAGTTGTTTACGCAGCGTATTATATTGCAAGGTCTTCTGGGTAATGCTGTTTCATTGGTTAATGAGCAGTCCTCAAGTCATCAAACAATTGCGGAGGCGCTTAGAGAATTCAGGGTGAGATTCTTGTCTTAGTTAACTTGCTTTGAGAAATTTTTGAATTCGAATAAAAGGAATTTAAGAACTTTTTGTCAGTACATCTTTGTCGATTACTTGATAACTTTATTTCAAAATGTTCTAAATGCTCGTAGTTCATGCTTGGAGTGTCAACCTGAAATTCATAAGAAATTTTACAACCGTCAATTCTTTGCCATTTTTTAGGATTCAGCTGAAAGGCTAGCACAAGGCATTCTTTCTTCAGTGAAGAAAACATCAGAGACGTTAAATTTAGAAGCAATTTATTCAATGGAAGAAGCAGAAAAGGATTTAGTTCATACAAATTATGTTGAGACAATGCATCTTTGTTTCAATACTGGATTTGAGGTGCGATATTTTTTTATTATTCTTTTAATTTTTCTGCTCTTCAAATAACTTAAAACTTGCCCAAGTTCGTTGTATTCTGCATGGCAAAATTTAGAAAATGCTCCTAGCCAGCGCAAGGGTATGGCAATTGCATGAAAATGTTTGAATGCACAAATACTTTTTTGCTTAAAAACCCATTGCTAATTATGATTATTTGTGACCCCAAAGTTGACTTTTGTAGGATGTTAAGGTCAGTTCTTGCCTAGGTTTCTTTTTTGTTTTGCTCTTATTTCGCTCGCAGAGGATCATGGTTAGCTTAGCAATGGGTATTTAAAGCAAATAGAAGAGAAAAGAGATACAACATAGTGCAAACAATTTTTCAACTGCTAATAGATTATGTCTTTTAATAGATTTCCTCCAGATTTCCTTATTATTCGATTTCGTGGAAGAATTAAAAGAATGGCAGAAATATCACAAGAAGAAATTATCTGTAAATAGACTTTAAAAACAGTAAATAGACTTTAAAAACAGTAAATAGACTTTAAAAAGAGTAAATAGACTTTAAAAACAGTAAATAGACTTTAAAAACAGTAAATAGACTTTAAAAAGAGTTCATGAAGAAAGTTTATTGATATTGGTTTTGCTTTTCAGTATCTTCGTGATCTGGCAAGACTGTTGAGCGGACAAAGCAAAGATTTATACCCATCAATGATGGAATTTGCGAAAGAGTGGATGAATTTTGTTTTTAAAAATACAGAAAAGGGGAGAGGAAGACGACCAAGGTATTTATCAGATCGCATCAAGACTTTTTATTTTTCATTTATTTCCTTCATCTTAAAGCTCAAAATATCCATCGTCAAATTTTCATTTAAAATGTTTTGTCCTCATGCCTCTTTTGGTGATACTTTTAGGGATCGTTGTTGTTGTTGTTGTTGTTGTTGTTGTTGTTGTTGGAAGTAATGTGTATCGGATGAGCCAGAGAAAAGTCCCCCCTTTCGAAAATGAATAGCAACAAGAGTATTTGATGGATTAGAATAAATCAAATTTCACTTGATAGCTGAGAGATTGAAGTATTTTTGTAATTTTTTCTCAGTTTTATGGGCACTAGGAATATACAATGCCTGCCAAAAGTCCTTGGAACACTTAGGCCATTTCTTGACAATCCGCAGTTCTAACCATAGCGATTAGGTTTAAACACCCCCTCACCCCCAAAACAATGTTGATTTACAAGGTTATTGTCCTAGCATTCCATCAGAGTAGCGAATCGTCCTGCCATCCCCTTTTTATCATCACAGAACAACATTGTTTTGCGGGGGAAAGGAGGAAATCGCAAAAAATGCAAAAATGGCTAAGGTGTTCCAAGACTTTTGGCAGGCATTGTAGGTAAATTTGACTTTGCGAAAATTTCATCGTTTAGAAATAAACAGCAAATAAACAGAGTAGAAGCGAACATTTCACCGTTAGATTCTGGGTTTGTTTGAATATGATGAATTATTGTCTTCATGAAGGTGGTCAACTAATGGCCTAGAATTCATCGTTGATGCTTGCAGTCCAAGAAATCTCAAGGACATGAGCGAAGGAGAATTCCAGGTATTTTCATTTCAACCTTCTATGCTAATTTCTCAGTCTTTTAAATGAAATCAATTAAATCGATTAAAATCAGTCAGTCAAAAACGTATCTTTTACATTCCACTAAAAAGTTTACATATTACTACACTACATGCAAATCATTTTATAATACTACCAAACGATACCGCAGCAAGCAAAAATGATGACAACTCCACGGACATGGCAACTACGATACATCAATACATTAATAAAAAGGTGAACGCAAGGAGTTCTTTAATTCTTTATTTCTCTTCTTATTCTTCTACTGCTCTCAATACATTAACACATATAGATAAGAAGGACAAATAATGCCTAAGACCACAATCCAGAAACATACAAGGGTTTCATTTTACAATTTCTGTGTCCATTTTGCATGAGATTGCATGAACGTCTTGCACCCAAACGTGAATAGTTTTCTAAATAAAATACACCTCATGTGTAATTTAGCCCCTGTGATATTGGATGTATGAAAATGCCCCTGTGATATCGGATGTGTGAAAATGCCCATGTGTTATCAAATGTTTTATCTTGTTACATCAGGACGTCAAGAAAGAAATTAGCAGTTGTGTCACTCATATCATTGGTCATAGAGAAGCTGCCATTTCTCCTGGAGGTAACAGAAATTGCTTTTAATTGCCACACTGCAGTTAGTTTGAAAAATTCAAGCGTTGTTACCTTTAGAAAAATGAACTTTTTTAAAATTGTAATTACTGCTCGGGATTTTCGTTTAACCTGCATAAAATCTTTTACCACTTTTTGTGTTTATTTACCTGTATTTTCTCATAGATATTTTTGTCTTAATTGTTTGCTGTATTCTTTTCATTGTTAATAAAATTGATATATTTATATGCTCTTATGTATCATTGTCCATGCTACAATAAATCTTATAGCCTACGCGTAGACCCATAATCCACCAGAAGAAAGGGCCTACGAAACAAAGAGCAAAGCTTGCTACCGCCAACTAATTTATTACGTTAATCCTTTATTTAAATGATATATGAAACATGTCTCAACAGTGGCAACATAAATTACGTTCCAGAAATCTGGAAACCGCAGTAGTAATCTCTTGCTCTTTGCTTCAGAGACCAATTCTTTTTCTGATAATAGATCTACTCGTAGGTTATGAATTAGACTGATGACGTAATTCCTTGTATCATCCAATTCAATGTGGAAAACTGAGGCTCATGTAATCAATCTAGGTTATGAATCATGTTGTTACCTATTCTCCTAGCTGGCCCCTACGATGGTAAAAGAATGGGAAGTCCAGTAGCGATGCATCGAGCGAAAAGTCTCCCTGGGAATCAAACATCAACGAAATCCAAGATGGATAGAAAAACAAGTGATGGTGACAGGTTAATGGCATTTGAATCACGTAAAGCAATGTCAGATTCATTCGGGCCTGGGCAAGGAACATCTGCTGCTTGTTATTTAGCATCCGATTCAGGTAAATGCTTCTAAGCTCTACTGTTTTAATGTGTCCCATTCTTCTGCAGTAAGAAACATTTCATTCAAGTACCACCTCAGAAAAATTTTTCCAAGAATGTAGCAGCTCGAGTTTATCATCACAAAGAAAATAGCTACCTTACATTCGCTACATTACACACAGTTGTTAGGTTTTACTTCCTGCAAATCCATGTCAGTAGTATTTAAATATTTCCGTCACTTATCAACAGGCGAAGCAGAACCAAGTAATTTTTGCTTTGAAAAAAGTCCATATTTTCATTTTATAACGTCATTCATAAACTTTGAACTTATAAACAATAATATCTGGTGTGATATGTCACTTAATAGTCTTTCCTTCCGAAATTCACACCTTCATGCGAAGAAATTTGTGATTTCGCGTATGCAGAGAAGTTGTGAGTTTTAGTCATATCTCTCTATTTACCAAAACAGGCTCTTCGTTGAGCTGATATAACCCCTTTTTACTTTTGGCCCAACTTTTGCGTTGACTTTTGAGTAATTTGTTTAATTCATCAACCTGTATTAGCTTTTTCAACAATAAATTGCAATTACTTATTAAGTTCATGATTTCTACATGTATCAAATGAAATACAGTGCATTGTTTCTTACGATATTTGCTTAGAAGTAAGGTATTTCTCTTCTTTGAAATTCTAGAGAGCGATACGTCGATGACATCGATCGACAGCTCTTTCAACAAATCAACAGATACACCCTCATCACCAACATCAGTTTCACCTCGAATTGTAACCCAAGAAGATCGAAGGGCTGCTATCATCAAGAAGTTAGAGAAAAAACGAAATGACAAGTTATTTAAAAAGAGAATTATCGGAAGGGTTAGTGACAAGAAGCCAGATCTGGCAAGTGAATTGGTGAAAATTAAATCAAGAAGGGTCAATTTTAAATGGCATCTTGGGAATAAAATAGGTTTGTCATACGTGTACATTTATAACTTCAAATCATTTCCTTCGCATCGATTTGGAAAGGAGTGATTAGAACGACGGGTTTGATGAAGGAATTGTCCGTTTAAAATTCGCTAAATGCTTTGAGCTATTTTGCACTTCAAACTTTCGAATAAGAGGCATTACGTTTCCAAATTCAGATATCAAAATAATCAAGAAAACTTCGAAATTACTTGGGCTGTAAAATGGCCCTTTTGCTTGTTATATCTCTTATGAAGTAGGATCTCTGATGTTTAGAAGCTCCAAGATTCTGAGATCTAAAGACCCTAATTTCAATATTTTACTGAATAGTTTCAAATGTTTTTCCGCCCTAGGTGAAGGTCAGTTTGGCAAAGTTTACTCTTGTGTTAATTTAAGCACTGGAAAATTGATGGCCATGAAACAAGTGAGAAACTTTTTAAGGATACTTTTCCATCTGTTTTTATTTTTACTTTTTTCAACAGGAAGAAGATTTGTATCTTTAAAATCAGTCGATATAGTCCAGCAGTTTTCAAAATATTTGATTTAAGTTAATCCAGGATTTGATGCAGAATGTGTACTGGGTGAGTCAAGAAAGGCCCGACATTTGAGAGGCTACTGCTCCCTGAATATATGAGCAATGATATTTTGCAATATCTGATTGAATAGCCAACATGTTCAATTATTTTCAGAATTTTTCCTGGCTGAAATTGGTCACTCCGTTCAGATTTTACAAGGGATTGTCTAAAAAAAATCCCTTCGAGAAACCTTAAAAAACGTGCTAAAATCATGAGCAAGTTTCCCCAATATGTTTACCTGACAGCAATGACTTGAGAACGCTTTAGCACGTGCTATCCTCTTGGGGGAATGAAAAAGTCTTCCCCCTAGTATGAATAACTTATTCAGATGGATTTCATTCTCCCAAGAGAACAAAATACATGAATGCATGTAAATGTCATAATTGCTAGGCAGGAAAACAACGGGAAATTTTGCTCTTCGTTTTCATTCATTTTTGCAGATTTTCGAAAGGGGCTTTCTGCGGAAAATCTCTCATATCGACGGGAAGGAATGGCCAATTAAAGCCTGGTAAATTACTGAACCTAATTGGGCATATCAGGAATAGCAAGACAATTTTCAATATTATTGCTTTGATATTCAGGGAGTTTTAAAATGAACAGTCTAGTTTGACATAAATCATTTGGCATTTGGTAAAAAGTGTCCTTTTTATCTGGAAGAAAACGTTTTGGACAATTTCACAAGTTTGTAGACTCAATCATAAGAAAATATTATTAAATTAAAATGCAAAATTACATAATCTGTTCATCTATGCAATCTTGGTCCAAATGTGGCCAAAATTGCTGAAAGCAAAAATGGGAGAACACAACTTTGTTGTAATTTAGGTTTCTAGAATTATGATTTGTATAGTGCAGCCTTGTGTGCATTATCAAGGATTCTTAATTTGATATTCTCCTGAGGTATGAAAGATTGGTATATATTAAACAAGAATTCTACAAAATTTAAAACTTTTTGGCAAAGAGACCATAATTTATACTGAGACCTGTACTGTAAAAGAGGCATGTTAAGTAATGCTACTGTATGGCTGCAGCACAAGAATTTCCGGCAATAAAATTTTCTAAATGTAAATTTAAAAAAATAATCCTATGCAGGGTGCACACTGTAATATAAGGGCTTTTCAAAGTCCTTGGAACAATTTTAGAGGGTGCCAAATGTCTACAAAAGTTAGAAAGTCCCTTTCTTTGCAAGTTAAATAAGCATTTTGTATTGTGAATATTCATTTTCAGCACAGACCTTGCATACATTTAAGAATTCTTTGTTGAAGATTTTAATCTTTCATGTACCTCTAGAGAATTTTCATCAATTATGAAGAATTCTTGACTTAAGAATTCTTAAGAATTCTTGAGAATTCTTGCCATACTGATGTGTGCAAGGCTGTATTACATTTTTACTGGGGATTATGATCAATAGTATAGAAAATCAAATTAGTTTTCTCTTTTTGAAAGAAATTGTAAAAAACAATCATTTTCTCCTTGTTTGAGCAAATTTTTCTTGAAAAATTTTCTGCCAAGGCTGAAAATTTTCTGGGAACTTAGTTCCCAGGTTCCGATACTTTTTGCAGCTCTGGAATGGCCAATTAAAGCCTGGTAAATTACTGAACCTAATTGGGCATATCAGGAATAGCAAGACAATTCAATATTATTGCTTTGATATTCAGGGAGTTTTAAAATCAACAGTCCAGTTTGACATAGACAAAGTGAATCATTTTTATCTGAATCATTATTGTTATTTAAACGAACTTATTGGATCCATTCCAAAAATAAGTCACTTGAGGATTATTTTAAGCAGCAGATCATTTTCCGAAATATACTAGAAATTTATTAATCAATTGTATTAAATTTTGCAGATTCAATTTAATCCACATGACTACAGTTCGATTCAAGATATAGCCGATGAAATCACAAATATTCAATGTTTACAACATGAAAGTCTCGTCGAGTATTATGGAGTTGAAATTCATAAGGTAATTTATTATTTTACTTCATCTCCGCTTTATTTCATCATACCATACAAATACAAATTGCAGGAATCCTAGCCGATGGTCTTGAAATATACATTCTTTGAAAAATCATCATTAGTGAAGGTGAAGGTGAAGGTGAAGTTGCATTCTTCAGCGCTAAGCGCTGGGATCGTAGAAATAGAGCAGACCTAATCGAGTCCGCGACCCCTTGTCCTGACGCTCAAGTGGTGGGGTCCTACCGGGTATCGAGCCCACTCTGCCTGACTGTTCTGGCCGCAAAGTCAGACGATTACACCACTGCGCCACAACACCTTCCAAGCAATTAATTTTAATTAGTTTCTTTACTGTTCCAAGCAAAATAACGATTTTATTTTGAATTTTAAGATTGTATTATTTTTAATTCTGACAAAGTTAAGAAATCGTCTGGTATTTATAATCGTTTTGAGAAGATAGCATACCTGGTCATCAGTCTTCATAGCATAGCATACTGGAGATGAAAGGATACTTAAAGCAATTATTCTTCTCCTTTGATACTATTTAATGAAATTAGCTGTCGACGATTTTCTTTGACTACCTAGTTTCAAATACCATCAATTCGTATCAATCGTTGAAAGATATTGCTTTAAAGTGCCATTAAACTACTTTTGGAAGTTACATTTCACTCGAAAACTGTTGAAGTTGTAAATGGCCAAATTGAAAAAGTACAGAATATAGATTTAAACTTCAATACAACTTGAAATATGAGAATTTAATTTTTGTTATCAATATTAGAACGTTTAGAAATATATTTTTACTGGATGTAAAGTACTCTTTATTTTTCTTTGATTACAGAGCGAAATGTTGATTTTCATGGAATATTGTGAAGATGGCACAATTGCAGATGTCGCAAAGATTGGTCTTCCAGAAGAAATCATTCGTGTTTATACAAGACAAATTGTAAAAGCTGTTAGATTTGTTCATGATAATGGAATTGTCCACAGGGATATCAAAGGTAATTTCTTTTCATTTTCCTTCGATAAAAACAGGAGATAGCCTCTAGTTATATATGTATCTTTTTATAAGAAACTGCTTATAAGGAAGTCAACTGGGGAAATATAGCGTATGAAACTATTCATTTTAATAAAGAAATTCTTTAGCATATTTTTACTTTATTTCCACTTGTTTCTTGTATCATATTTCTTGGAAGATACTTGAGTAATGTCTAAACATTGGAAAGGCTAAACAAATCTTTTTTGGAATGTTCACAATGGCACAGGTAGTGAACATGAAGATTGTTATGGAACCTTTTAAGACACTTGCAAGAAACTTTGAAAACTCACATCCTGATGATCTTTAAGAAACTTTCAGTAATAGCTCAAATGTGTAGTTTCTTACAAAAAATACGTAGCAGCGTATATTTTTATCAAGCTGCCACATTGTGTTCTTTATTGAATGCCCCGGCTACTTCAGCACAATTTGAATTTAAGAATTTTATAACAGTTGTGCAAAGACCATTTATTTATGAAAACATATAATGCAGTTGATACCTCTTTTCAACTGCAGGAGCAAACATATTTGTATCCTCGAGTGGTTTGATAAAACTTGGTGATTTTGGCTCCGCCGTACGTCTCAAAGATCCCATTCACACGATGCAAGGAGAAATTTGCAAATTTAGAGGAACTGCAGGTTTGTTACCATCCTGAAATTTAGATAATTATCTTGTCTACTCTTCCCGTCAACATATTTCATTTTTCATAACAAAAAAACAACTACAGACCATTTAAATTTCCTTGTCTGGAATGCCTTCAAATTAATATGTTTTAAGAATGTTTGATAATTTTCCTGAATTTAATGCGTTTTGTGATGGGTTGTAATAGACTTTCTTCTATTCTACTAAAGAGCCTGGACCGAGCAATATTTTGATACATTTTTATACGAAATGGTTGATTGATTGATTGATTGATTGATTGATTGGTTGATTGAGTGGCGTTAGAGCTTCTGGGACTATTGTGTACATTCGAAAATTCTTCAAAATGTATGAAAATATCGTCCGATTCAGATTCCCTTTTAGAATAACTAAAAGGTCTATTTAGTTACCTGAGAATAGGAAACTACGAAAACTTCTGGCTTGGATGACCTCATATATTTATCCTCTGAAGTTATGATAATAGGCGTCCGAGATTTACACTGCCTTTCAGTTTGGATTAAAATCTAAAATCAAGGAAACATTTCTTGTAGACGTTGGAAACTTGTTTGAGAATCAGAACAGTCTTTCAGTTGAACCACTGTTGAAAACATCGAAAACTTTACATACACTTCATACGCTTCATACGCTTCAATCATCCTTGTGAGAGGCGATTCCTGTTTCATCTGATTCCTGTGCTCAGATCTGAAAATGAAATTATGGAATTATTTTTAATTATTTTGATTACAGCGTTTATGGCGCCAGAAATAATAAATCAAAAGGAGACTGGGTACGGGAGAGCTGCTGATATTTGGAGTCTTGGATGTGTTGTTATTGAAATGGCCACTGGAAAGGTTTGATTTTCACTTTTGAATCATATAGACGATCAAATCATGAAATAGATATCTACAGGGTTTCCCAACAAATTGTTCGCCATTTGATTAAATAGAACAAAATATGTAAACAAATGATTCGTGGTACAAAATTTAAAGATAGCCTTAAATAACGGACTCATCATATTAAACCCATAAACGCAACAAAAACACCGAAATCAGTAGAAAGAAGACTATTAACTCCTGTAAAAGAAACAATAACCAAAATAAGCCTGTAACAAGAGAAAAACTGTTAAATCCTGTAAGAAAAACCGAATTAACCTTAAAACCTGAAAGGAAAGAACAAAATAAAGGAACAGGCACCATAGTAAGGTAACCCTGTCCTTAGATCTCAAATTGATTTTAGACACCAGAATTTTGCAGATCCGCTGGAGTTTCACTTAGCTACGAGCTTTTAAAGATCAAGTTTGTACGGAAGCAGAAACCAGAGACCCATAGATGACTTGTTATGCAAAAAAGATCTAACATCGAGGTAAAAGAAGGTTATCCAATGTCATACCTCCATTTGATATCAGAGCGAACCCAGAAGTCTTGTAACCATTGTTAAAATTTGCTTTAGAATGTAAGTATCCAAAAAACATTCAATGAAAACTCAACAGAATTCATTTTAAGTGCCAAACGCTTAAATTAATGATCAGCAAAGTTAGGTTATCGAAAATTCTTTCCAAATCCTATTTGATTTGATCTGAAATAATCGAGAAACAACAAACGGGTAGCCTCATGCTACATTCACTAAAGCTGCTATCGAAAAGCCTCTGGTTATGTAAAGCGTATGCGCAGGGGACAGAAATATCCCATTTTTGCAAACTTACCAGCCTTAGGAAGCTGTAGCCCTCTAAGATCCTGTCTGGCCCATTCTCTTGCGACATAAAATCTTCTCCTTTCAGATTCCTTGGGCTGAATTCGACTGGTTCGCCATTATTTATCGAGTTGGTGGGGGTGCAGTGCCAGGAATTCCTGAAAGTTTAAGTGAAGAAGGAAAACACTTTCTGTGCCAATGTTTTACTCATGATCCAAAAGAAAGATGGACTGCTGAGATGTTAGAAGGCCATACTTTTGTAATGGTATGATTTTAATGATTGATTGATTTGAATGAATGAATGAATGAATGAATGATTGAGTGATTAATTGATTGATTGATTGATTAAGTGATTGAGTGATTGAGTGATTGTCATTGTTTTACTCATGATCCTAAGAAAGATGGATAGCTGAAATGTTAGAAGATCATACTTTGTATAATGGTATGATTTTAATGATTGATTGATTGATTGATTGATTGAATGATTGATTGATTGGTTGATGGATTGATTGAGTGATTGCTTAAATTTGGTAGATAGTAGAAAGAATGAGGTATTTTTACGTTTTTCTCATCGTGTTTTTATCAGCAAGGAAAGCATAGGTTACCTATATTTTCAATACCCATAAAACACGCAAACAATTAAAAAAATCCTTTCAACTTTGGGCTATCAGACAGATTTTTTTCCATTGCAATCCATCCAATTCTCTAAGTGCTGTGAATTTTCAAACTCCTAGATTTCTTTATGTTGTACCCGGTACAGAAAATTCTTATATTCATTTCACTGATTGTTATAGTTGATAGTCATGTGATTATTATCTATCGAATTTTATTTATTGTACATTCTTTTTTGTAGTGTTGTTGAACCAAAGATCTTTTGTTGAATAGAAAAGTGGATCAAAGTTGCAAGTAGGATACAAAATCTACTTCACTGAATATACTTCGCAGTGTTCCTATGGAAATGCTTGGAGAGATTTCCTTGTGAGATTATGGATATGATAGTATTTTGTATAGCTGTGCGGTTTGTAACATAAAATTGTGATTTTGTCAAAGTGCTGTGTATTTTAAACATCTAAGTTTAAGATCAAAATATTTTTTTCAAGATCCTTACATTTGTTTTTATCCGTAATCGACTGTAAATAGGAGCCAGAAACTAAAGTAATACGAATTAGGAACTTTAAGGTAGTCAACCCCCTTGAAAAAGCAAATTTTGGTCAAAATATCAAAATTTTTGAGAGTCTGGGAAAACACAGTTCAATGTATCCTCTGCCATATGAAATAAGAAAATTGAAGTTAATTCCTGACCTGATTGGAATTTTTTGCCCTTTTATAGAAGGAGTGGTGCAATATTTACCTTAGCAACGCCTTAGCAACCGTTGAAATATGTTGCCCCCTTTCTCCCAAGTCCCCCAGCCCAAATAGTTGGTTCCTGGGTGTTCATGTAATCGAGGCTAGGCAAGACAGAGGCTCGTGACTTAAACTGGGTCTTACATGAAGTAGTTTGGAGAAGTTTTCTGGTGTGCTATGTGGGTTGTTCTTACGATTGCTAAAAAGTTTGTTCTGGGTTTTCGTGATGGGAAATCCTAAAAATAGAGAAAGGAAACCCTCAAGAAAGAGGAAATACAAGTTTAGAAAGGAAGATGGAACCAAGAAGCAGAGGAAAGACGATGGAAGCATACAGGTTGCTTTGGAAGCTGAAGTTGAGGAAGTTAGGCCCATTCATTGACATTGCTGATGATAGTGATACAAGACCTGTTGTGTTGTGGAAGAAGTTAGAACGCCTGTCCATGGTAGCACTTCAGCATCAGCAAGGAAGATTAATTTGGCCAATTATGTGACCCCTGATAATCAAGCTAATAATACTGCTTCATTTTTTGTGATGTTTGATGTGGAAGTTTTGCAAGGTGTTTTCTCAAGTCTAATGGGTACTAGGCTAAGAAAACTGAAAGCAAACTTTGGCAACAGAAAGTTGAAAGATGGAAAAACAATTGGAGGCAGAGGCAGACTAACAAATAAGATCATTGACACCATGCAAAACTATTATGGTCTAGCCATTAGAAAGAATCCCGGAGATCTGAATGGAATGAGGAATGACATAATTGGAGGTCTCCATCATATCGCCTCAACAGATGCAAAGCCCCAACATAGCAAGTGTCCAAAAGGAGCAAATTCTTGGTGTGGGTGGCAGCGCGATAAAGCAAATAAAACAAAGAAGTTCAAGCATACACATAATGTTGACCAGGCTGTTATTGATGAAATAAAGCCAATTTACGAGCAGCTGCGTGACAAAGCCTTATTGTCCCGATGTTTGGACTCATTTACACAGAACCCCAATGAGTCACTGAACCATCTAATTTGGGCCAGATGTCCAAAAAAGGTCTACGCAGGCAAGAAAGTGGTTGAGCTAAGTGTAGCAAGTGCTGTAACACATTTCAATGGTGGCTCTGCCTCAATTGCTGCTGTTCTAGGACGCCTTGGAATTTGTCCAGGCTTTTACACTAACAAGGGGATTATTACCAGTAATCGAAAACGATTGTATGTAGCAAACAAAAAATCATCTGAGAAGGTAAAAAAGCAGAGAAAAAAGCTGAGGGCAATCAGAAAAGGACTCTGGGATCAAAACAAGGAAAAAGAAGGACCAGTGTACGAGTCTGGAGCTCATTGAAGGGATTTTTATAGGAATGAAAACGTTTTTCTATGTTTACGTCACTTTTTCTCAAATTTTGAAAAACGACCGTATTTTAGTCTTTGTAACAGTGCTACTTCTGCTGTGGTCAAGCAATTGTGCTGAAATTTTCAGGATATCTTTACTATTACATATGCTAGGGAATAAAAATAGTTTGGAATGCTTCTGAAATATATCAAGTGCTATTAGGTAACAAGAAATCCTATTTATTTACCGTTACGGATGGATAAACAGGATTTAATGTGATTTTCTGAAACACTGGAATATTTTCACCAAAAAAAGACTTTCATTCCCCAGACCTGTCTATCATCAACATTTCTGCAAAGTATCAGCACATTAGAGCCATTAACCAGGAAAATTATTTGTAATCAGTATGTGATGGTTTTTCTCCATTGTTGTATCCGCCATTTTGCCTAATTTGCATATTTGAAAGAAATTTTCAAAAATTTGAGTTTATAACATAGCTTTCTGCCTGTGTCAAAGATTTGAACTGGATACCTTGTGTAACAAAAAAGTTATGTCCCAAAGGGGTTGACTACCTTAATTAATAGAGAAATTTATGTTTACCATTGGTTACTTCGGCAAGTCTTCGTTGCGCAAACATGCCTTATATAGACTTGTGGCATTTCTTTCTTATCATTTTGAATGCCATATTTTGCACGAGAAGATAGTATGTATGGTTTATTAACTTAGTTTGTTTCGAATTTCTTGAATGTATGAATCATCATGCTGTTGCAGATATGTTTCTTGACATTAAGCACAAATTTTAGCAAGAAAACGAATGTCATTTCTCCTAAAATATAATATTACAGTGAATATCACTGAAGAATGTAAATTAAGTGGCAGTTTTGCAATGGAATGTTTTAATTCGGCTCTTAAAAGTTTATTGGCGCTTCTTAAACCTTGAACTCTAGAGTTTCTTAAATTTTTGGCCATCCTACCCTACTGCTGTAGTTTCTTAGAAACCAGTTTCTTATAAAGCACGCGTACATTGGATCTCACTGGAGCCACACCTTGCTGTTAGCTAGACTATCGCCGTTTCTGAACTCGTATCATCTTATGGTCAAATAAATGATTTAAATGTTGTGGACTTTGATTTACAAAAACAAACTGAAGGAGTGCCGAACTTAAATATTTATGTATTCATTGAATTGCATTGTTAGAATTACTTCATGTGAATATCATGAAACTGTTTAGCATTTCAAGGTAACAACAAGATGGCCGCCAAAGATGCAAGCGTCTTCATAACAACCAACCAAATTACAAAATGTAAGTATGATTCTGGCTTGTAGAACAAACCAACTGAGATTGAATTAATCCTAGATCTCTGGAAGACGCAATGAGACGATTTTGCTTCGCAGATATGCGTTTAATCGAAGATGATGAATAAAGTAAACTGCCCCATATCATTATTCTGATTTTTAGGCCATCTTGTTTAATAATATGGCCTCCTCATTCAACCAAAGTATTTTTCCACGCGGTGCATAAATCGGGCTTGACAATACCTTAACGATGAAGAAATTAGTGCACACTTGTGGAAACAATATGGGAGATCTTAAGGCTCTTAAGCTCTTCTCTATTATTTTCAGTCTTTCTTCAGTCATAATAATCTAGAAGTTCCTATGAGAAAGCAAGATGAATTACATGCAATAATTAAAAGGTCAGACTCTCACATTTATATGCTTGCCTCGACAGGATGAAGACAACAAGGCAGAAGTATATTTCACAGTAAAGGCTATGTAAATTGGAATTATTCTACACAAGAAACCAATTTTGGAAGAGGTTTAAATCAACCAAAGCAATCATGCAACCAACACCACCAAAATCACGTAAGCCGCAATACAGAAGGCCATTTTATGATGCTGGGAAAAAGACAAGTGCAGAAATAGTAGCAGAAGCAAGGTCATCAATGCAGCCAGTTGAAACAAGTCGACCATTTACACCAGCTGAAACAAACAGAAGATTATTTGGGACTGATACATCAAGAACCACAGAGGGAAGACCACCATCAGCATTCAGGTTTGCGAAGAATTATTCTTCAAGTTTTCTTGTCTTAAAGAAATGCGGAGTTGAGAATATCTAGTGACAGCAGTTTCCACATTTGTGAAATACAGTACAGGCCTTCTTGTGCAAAAATACAAGGCTAAACTTGGCCTTGCACAGGCCAAGTTTTAGCCTTGTAGCAGGAATTACAGTTTGACCTTGTCCTCACCTTTGAAGAAAATTACGAGGCTATCTGTAAGATTCCAAGTTACTGGTAGTCCAACACAAGGTTTCCACAAGGCTAATTAGCATTTGCAAGCCATTTGCAAAGCTTTTCTAGGCTAGAACAAGGTTGCATGCAAGTCCATATCTACAAGGCTTGTACATGGCTATTACCTGGCCTTATATTTTCGTACAGGTTGCGCATATTAACATGACAAGAGAATTCTTTACATTATGATAAGAATTCTTGAGCCATATGAGAGGCTGTACATTTGCAAAACAAGAATTGTTAGACAGGAAAACCATGTTAATTTGCAAAAGGCCCTCACTGCAAGTATGGATCTGATTTCGTCTGCACCAAATATTAATTGCCTTGCTAAGATTATCACTTAAAGCAAGTGCACAGTGTTAAAGGGTATTGTTCCTCTTGCTAAACAATATGCCCGCATGTGTGGACATCATCAAATACAATAGGTTAATAATAGAATACCCGGACCCCTTCCACATGTTGCTTTTATCTCTGTTGATTCTCTTTAATACTATGCATGTATGTATGTTTACATTTGCCACAAATAATTAAATATTTACCATGTTTTAAAAGCTAAAAATAGATAAATTACAATCTTATTACAAATTAAATAAATACATGTGAAAACACTTTAGAATGTACCATTTGCCTAATTTCCATGATAGCAAAAGAAATTGCCCCCCCCCCCCCGTAGATTAATAAATAAACAATGGGACAATAAGTGTCACATGCCCTCCTTTTACTCTATTTTTAGACTATTAGGCAGGGCAATGTCTTTAAAGATCTGATTGCTCACTAACCAAAACTGTATCGGCTGCTTCCTGAGCAATAAAGTACGCAGATTCACATTTGAAAATGGGAGCTTTTAAATTTGGCATCAGTATCACATGACTGATGAGTGATGATATCATTACATGAAATTTTTGAGATCAAAATAGCTATGGCTATATTTCCTCCCAAGCATGTTTGATCAGCTTTGAAATGGTGCAGCCGAGTTGAGCTTGATCAGACTTTTTGAATTATGCATAACTTTTTGCATTTTGGTGAAATCAGCAAGAAAACTTTCAGTATGATGCCATCATCCATATGATGTCATATAATTGATATTTTTAGAAATATTTCCAATTCCAATTTATTCATTGACCCCTAGCTAAATCAACCATGCAAATTCCGATTCAGCAGTCATCAAACATTTTTTTTAGTTAAAGTTTTTCCAAATCTGATTGGTACATAATATATTTTTGGTTTTACTTTTGAAAAATTAAACTTGTGCCATTGACAATTATATTCTTTAGTTTGCTAATTCTGGTTCTTTTGTTTTTTCATTTTCCAGCATTGGTCCAAATGCCTTTTCAGAGCCAGGTACCAGAAGTGCAACTCGTCCTCCATCTGGGAAACTTGCTCCTTTAAAAAGAGTTCCAGACGTTGGTGATTCCGTTGAATCTTTTTCATCAGAAATTGAAGCAACATCAAAACATGTATGTCTTTAAATTCGTTTTGCATTGAATGAAGTTGATCTTGGGTCTCTTCAAAAGGATGAATAAGTACTACTGCATGAGTAAAAAAAAGGCGGGGTGACCAGAAATTTAGTTTGTTAAAATTGAGCATTTCCTTTGATATTTATCCGTGATTTTGTGACGTTCCTATTTTGGTGAAAAGGTATTGTTCTTGAGGAACTTTCTACTTCCATCCAAGCCTCTCTACTTCCAAGCAATGCTGTTTGAATGATTAGTCCCCTGGGGATTTGAAAGAAATAAAAATGGTTTTATGTTTTGTTCCCTAACAAAATGCACACCTTTTTCAATTTTTGCGAGAAAAACAGTATGTTTGTCATGGATTAGAAGTACACATTTGCATTCAGAGGAATCAAACTGAAGGCCAATTTCACGTTTTTGTGACACGCGATTTTACTAACATCAATCACAATTATGGAACGAAAAGTCCGATTTCAAAGCAAATAAGTTTTCTTATCTAAGCGAACCTTTTTCTTGTGCAATTAATTTTAAAGAAACAATTTGTGAAGTAAATTGCATCAATAAAATTTGGCAAGGGTCTTGCAAACAAATTTCTTGAGAAAAACATTTTTTCTGACTGAAATGGTACTTTCCTCTACATTATTGAAACTCCTGCAAAAACATTTTCGTCCTTACCTTGGTGTACGAAGGATTTTGAAGAATTTTCATCTAGTTTACTTAAAATTGCTTCTTTACAGCAGAGCAAGTCACCCCTCAGGGGAAGGCGATCTTCAGAGCATCTCACCAAAGTAAAAGAAACATCAGAACCTGGTATTACAAGATCATTGAACGATGTCGCGACTTTAGAGGGAGATTATGTTCGTTTCTCAGATCAAAATAGTCGGCCCTCATTTCCATCACCTCCAAAAAGCATGGAACCATCAATGGCCAAGGCAAATAGGCCATCATCAAGGCAAAATTTAAGTGCGGGAAGACGAGTGCATAGTGGACCCAAAGAGCATACAAAAATGAGAAAGGAGGAGTTGGCACAGGGCCTGAAGAAATCGAGTTCGTTTGGCAGTTTCGAGAGAGATATAAACTCTGCTGATTCTGGTGTCGTTCGTGATTCTGTGGGGAAACGTTCGAGACCCTTGTCATCGGAAAGTGATGTCATAACACGTGATTCAAGATCAAGGCCCTTATCAACAGAAAGTGTTTCTTCAGGGAATGAATCATCAAGAGAAAATCGCGATACTGGAGATTCTGGGTTAGAGAGTAGATCTGACCAAACAGGAGCAGCAACGGAAATGAACAAATCTGCAGATATTCGACCAGACAGTGCTTCTTCAAACGCAGATGGAAACAGTCAAAGTACATTGTTTAAAGAAAATGTTGAACCTTTATTGAAACAAATGGACTTAAATCATCTTCATCAGGATTTCGATGCTTTGAGTATCAATTTCGATGTTTTATGGAAAACTCTTGAACTGTGTGGTTTGTTGACAAAAATTTCAGGAAGTGGAGCAGCAAGGAGAAGATCGATTGTTTTAAGAACAATATTCAAGTTTGTTGACACCAACAATGCAGAAGTCACTTTGAAATTATGCAAATTAGCAGCAGTGGTGAGTATAATGTATATACTATACAGTGACAACAAACAGAGCCATTTGGTTATGATCCTCGTTTGACAATTTGGAAATTAAAATTTGTTTTTACTTTTAAAAATGAGGTAACCTTTTACAGACATGATTATAAACTCATTTCATTATGTTTTGCCTCTCTCTTTCATATGTTTATCATTTAACAATCCAATTATTAAGCCTACAACATTTTGTTTAAAACGGAACTTCTGAAGCAAAAGTCTTTCTTTCAAAGGGTTTCTAAGATTTGCCATCAAATTCTGAATTTCACCATCGCAAGATGAGACCATTCCAAGTGTCCTTCTTTACCTGATAATTTAGCTTTTTATTGCCTTTTTGTGGTTAGCAAATGTTTGTACGAGATTTATTTGCGGACATAATTCTGCCATCATTTGTTTGTAGTTTATATTTGGTAAAAAGTAACGAAATATCTGCAAGAAAATGAAGGCAAAAACATAACTTACAAGGCAACACCCTTAGGCCTGCTAAACCTTAGTCACACTCTGAAGCTCGAAAGGACTAAGGATTTTGATTTAAAAATCGTGTTTTTGCCTACGTTTTCTACCGATTTTTATTCACATTGGGTTGCTTTTTATTTCAGATGAAAGTGACCGGAACCAATTTGGTGAATGTTTGCAAGTTGATATTTAAGATCAGTAAAGACAAATCGAAGGATACTTTATTTAAAGAGCAGAAAATGATATGTAAGTATTTCATTTACAGTGAAAGCGGCATACAAAAACCTGCATTTTTCAAACCAAGCTGTTTGGTCCTCATGTAATAGATATCTTGGAATCAGGCAGTAGGCCAAGGATGTATTTCAATCAGATTCTTAAATTTTGTCAAGAACCTGTTTCCAATTATATTTATTTGTTTTCTGTCTTTGAAAGATCTTCGTTTAAAACATTAGCGTTGTAGCTTTTTTAGGCCTATTAGATGACTGAGGGGTCATATCAATTTTGCACAATAATCAACGTAATGCTTTGGATCGTCACAGCTGAAACTAGATCAATGCATTCGTTCTTCAAAATGAGAAGCCAATGAAAAACAGAGCTGAAATCAAGGTTCTTACATAAAGTAGTAAATATGATATTAAAGATTTCAAGCTTTATGTTCTTATTGAGAAAGGTTCTTGTATATGGCTTTGCTGTAAATATTTGTTTTTTCTAGCAATAAATATTAATCTTTGAAACAGTCACCTGGTCTCGTCCGGTCACTGTTCCTAACAACATAAGTGGCAGACGAAAATATTCCCGCTATTAAGTATGATTGTAACTATTTTAGATGGGCAATGTTACCAGTTTAAACCTTTGACTCGTATCACCATGTTATTTGTTTTCATTAAATTTTTTTCTAGCCCATATTCTGGAGATAATAAGAACAGCCGACATCAATCTCCTTTTTGATGGGATAGTTTATGCAACTGGATCAATCAAATTCTTAGCTGTCAATACAAATCTCCATGAAGAATTATTGGAAGCTAATTGCATCGAATGTTTTGTAGATTTATTGAGCAGAATTCGTGAAATGGTATGATCAAATTTTTTCTCTCTCCTACAATTTCATTCTCGTGCATATTTTAGGCGCGGTTTTTGTTCAAAACCAAATAAGAATTGAGATACACAAGAAGGCCACCATCTATTTGAGGGGTATTTTCTAGGACTGGACTGGCACCCTTCAACCTTAGCCCTGTTTGGTTGGAGAGGGGGGTAAATTGTTTCCTCTGGTATATTTTTTGTGATAACTCGACAAGGAGAAAGATTTTCCCACTGAATCATTTTTACCTATGGTGCAATTTCTTGGAAAATTGCATTTCTAAAACTGTCAGTAAACAGTTGCTATAATCTAGAAACATTGATGGGCTCAATCTTTGGGAGAGAGGGAGTTGTGCTATCTTTTCGACTCCGCACTACAACCGTTTTGTGCGCTAATTTATGATTCAGAACACTCATGGAATATTCTATAAAACATTGGTTATGTGATGATTGCCTACGAGTCCCGTGATCTTTTCGACCCCTCGCCAGTTTCTGCGCTACATCATGTTTCATAACCCTC
This sequence comes from Aurelia coerulea, assembly GCA_039566865.1. Lineage (NCBI taxonomy): Eukaryota > Metazoa > Cnidaria > Scyphozoa > Semaeostomeae > Ulmaridae > Aurelia > Aurelia coerulea. Next base: position 23,605,370 of record CM076953.1, on the reverse strand, counting down.
ATTGAATGATGTACAAAGCATTGACTATTTAATAATTGTTAGCAAACGATTTGTTGTGTTCTTGAAAACATTGATATGATTAGACTGTGCGAGAGGGGGCCTATGAGTCCCGCAATCTTTTCAATCCCTCGCCACTTTCTGCACTACTTCATATTTCATAACCCTCATCGAATGATGTACAAGGCATTGACTATTTAATAATTGTTAGCAAATGATTTGTTGTGTTCTTGAAAACATTGACATGTTTAGACTCTGTGAGAGGGGGCCTATGAGTCCCGCAATCTTTTCAATCCCTCGCCACTTTCTGCGCTACTTTATATTTCATAACCCTCATCGAATGATTGTCAGCAAATGATTTGTTGTGTTCTTGAAAACATTGATATGTTTAGACTCTGTGAGAGGGGGCCTATGAGTCCCGCAATCTTTTCAATCCCTCGCCACTTTCTGCGCTACTTTATATTTCATAACCCTCATCGAATGATTGTCAGCAAATGATTTGTTGTGTTCTTGAAAATATTGATATGTTTAGACTCTGCAAGAGGGGCTATAAGTCCTGCAATCTCTTCGATCCGTCGCCACAACTGTTTTGTGCGCTACTTTGTGTTTCATAACACTCTTTAAGAGTGTTATAATGATGTGCAAAACATTGATTATGGGATAATTGTTAGCGAATGACTTTTTGTAATCAAAGATATCATCATTTAAGTGTCTAAAAATGGATGCATTTTCTTATTCGTTGTAATCTTTATTCATAAAACATTACGATGTTTCAATAAACATTTCTAATATAGACATCTTTCGCTTAACTCACACACTCATAATGTATTCTGTTTAAAACCAAACCGTTCCATTTTAGGCGGCTGTGCAGTCAAAACCAATTCAACTATCGCATCTCTTAGTCCAGGTAAGCTGTTCGATTTTTGCCAGTTTATCCGTATTGGTTTTTTCTCATTTAGTATGCGTGAGTTTTAAGCAGGAACCCAACTTCAAACAAATTCACCCTTTTCATTCAAATTTTATCTTAATGCATCCCCCTTCCGCACAGCCTCATTTGCAAATTTATCTCTGCAAAAACTGAGTTTGGGTTTGAACACTCTGTGTATTTCCGTTTGTTTTTGTCGAAGTAATGGCAGTAAGATTTCCGCAACGGAAACACTTTCAATTAAAATTTTTCAAAATTTCTAAACGACGTAGATCATAGTTTTCAATGACCTTGATAACATTTAGGGGTGATCGTAAGATGTGATTGTCAAATTTGTTGAGGACTTTCAGAACCAGCGTGGAGCCCAGGTCCCAAGGAGTCTGTAGAAAAGCTTTGGTTCTATTTGTGTTATTTATTGATAAATACTTTCCTGGGCCCGAATAATTCACTGAGATGTAATCCACGCCGGTGCACGACCAAGCTGTCGATGTCCCTGTGCCCACTCCCATTTTCTCAAGGATTCAAATTACTGCAGGCATATGATGTCGTGGTTTTGAAAGATTTTTTCAAGAAAGGTTGTACTAGATCCCTTGTTTTGTACGACAAGAAGTACTTGGGTAGTTTTATTTTTTTGAAGTTTCTTTATGTTTGCATTGTTTTTAAAGGCACTATTTACTTATTTATTATTCATGAAAGAGTTTGTGCAAGGTAACAAGCTTGTATTCGCAAAGAGCAACAAATCTAAAGATACACCATTCAAATCGAAGTTGCACCCGCGTCGTGAACAATGGATAGCCAAAGAAACACTGCTGCATCTGAGAGTTTCTTTATTCTATTTATAGACAAGCATATATACCATTGCATATTCGCTTTAAGATCATGTTTTCATCATTCAAACCTTTTACATCTGCAAACCTTTACCTCCACGCCTTGTTTATTCCCATGTTAAGTTAACATAGATATTTCAAACTCTTACTTTCTGTTTTAATAACAAATTCCTTCGTAGGCTAGTGGTGCTATTAGGAATATTGCCGACATCCCAAATACAAGAACCTCGTTTGTGAACAATGGTCTCATTCAAGTGTTGATAGATTTGCTGCAACCGTATTGGAAAGATGTGGATTACATGCTAAACGTATCCAGGATTTTAAGGTACCCTTTACTTGAAATTTACCTATCATCTTTGTTCAACAGACATAAATGAATTGTTTCCATTCTGTACAGTGTTGCCGGGTTTGCCGTAAAAATGCTCAGACACGTTTCAAAAATCGTAGTACGTAGAGTACTGCCTCCTACATCTTGTTCTGTGCCAGAGATTTCTTAAGTTTTTGATCGAGAGTTTCAAGCCCTTTTTCGACCATTTTGCAACAAATGAATGTTCGTGAAGTCAAATTTATCTATGTTTTCTTTGCTCATCAAAAATGCGAGGAAATACTTCAGTCTTCAGTCTGCTATCAAGCAAAATTTGATTCATTTGAATCCATCCAGTACTTCACGTAATACGATTTTTCAAATGCCTAAACTGTTTTTAGCGCACCCGGTCCAACACGCCTTTTCTTTTTTCTTTGATTGAAAGCAAAATTAATTGCCAGGGAAAGATACACAATTCTGAGAACATATTATAACTATAGGCTTCTCTGTTCAGTTCATAAATCACTTTTAATTTCATCGAACACTTGGTTTCTTGGGATACAATTATTTAAACCTCCCATTTTTCGAAATCTATTCCAAACGATTTAAAAGTCTCATGTTTATCGGTCAACAAAAATGAAATCGATGAGACCAAATGAATGCGTTCTTTGCATCTAATGACAGCTTGTCATTCAATTAATATTTTTTTGTTGATTTTCATCATAGTAAACTGACTCAATATGGAGATTGTTGTCATATCGTCTGCTGCAAAAAGGACAGTATTCAAATTTTATTGAAAGCACTATCATATCATCATAACAGACAGGTAAAAAATCGTCTCTTTCTGTCCATATGCTTTGAACATTTATGGCTGCCTTTTTGAGAACTTTTGTTAATTGCGTCGTTGATTTTCATAGCCCCTAGCTAAATAAAATGTTTGGTAAATCTTTCAAATCTTTAAAAAGGTGGTAGCAGTGAATTGGAAAAGGAACTGTTTGGTAAATCTGCATTTTTTGATATCTTGAGTTATCGGAAAATTTTGAAAAAATTAAAAAAACCGTATCCTAAACTAACTTTTAATCACCCTATCAAATAAATTTGATGACAATGGTATTAAAACGAACTGTCCTACAGCAAAAACCCTAAGATTTCATGATTGGTAGCCCTATGTTGGTATGGTCCCATAGAGAAGAAGGACACTGTTTTGGTCAGCTTAGCTTCTCAATGTTCTCAAACACAACCTTTAAATGCTAGCTAGAAAAAAACCAAGAAACATTGCTTCGAACATATCTTACGATTATTTGTGAACCTTTAAGGCTATTCTACAGCAAAATCTGCTTCTACAGCATGTTTATGCGAAATGTAAAACAACAGAAAGGGCATGGACTTGTTTGGTTTTCAAAATCCAATTTGTCATTCAGTATAAATCAATACATGCTGATAGTTCTGTTTGAGGCATATGAATGTAGAATTCTTCCTTTTTTCTTATATTCGTTCTTTATCAACATTTATTTGAATTAATTCTGCTCATTTTTTCAGGATATCGTTGTTCGATTAGTATTTGTCCTTGGAAATATTGCAGCCAAAGAAGTTCGTTTCAGATCAAACATGTACTTCAAATATGGCTGCCTCGATGTCCTCCTTCAAATTCTCAATAAATATATGGAAATCAGCCATCAGGTACGTTGTAAAACATTACATCAGGTTATAAAATTTTGCTCTGGGACAGGGTATCATTTTCAGGAATTTGACCCGGGACAGGATGCTTTTCAGATTTTCCAGCGGCATTTCCCCATATGTACGTAGACCAAGTACCCTCCCCCCGGGAGGGCAGTATCTTTCAAACGGGGATTGTTTTTGACTCGAACACGGTATGATGGTATTATTTGTTTTTAGGAGAACACGGTATGATGGTATAATTTGTTTTTAGGAGAACACGGTATGATGGTATAATTTGTTTTTAGGAGAACACGGTATGATGGTATAATTTGTTTTTAGGAGAACACGGTATGATGGTATAATTTGTTTTTAGGAGAACACGGTATGATGGTATTATTTGTTTTTAGGTGAACACAGTATGATGGTATTATTTGTTTTTAGGTGAACACGGTTTGATGGTATTATTTGTTTTTAGGTGAACACGGTATGATGGTATTATTTGTTTTTAGGTGAACACAGTATGATGGTATTATTTGTTTTTAGGTGAACACGGTATGATGGTATTATTTGTTTTTAGGTGAACACGGTATGATGGTATTATTTGTTTTTAGGAGAACACGGTATGATGGTATTATTTGTTTTTAGGAGAACACGGTATGATGGTATTATTTGTTTTTAGGAGAACACGGTATGATGGTATTATTTGTTTTTAGGAGAACACGGTATGATGGTATTATTTGTTTTTAGGAGAACACGGTATGATGGTATTATTTGTTTTTAGGAGAACACGGTATGATGGTATAATTTGTTTTTAGGAGAACACGGTATGATGGTATTATTCGTTTTTAGGAGAACACGGTATGATGGTATTATTCGTTTTTAGGAGAACACGGTATGATGGTATTATTCGTTTTTAGGAGAACACGGTATGATGGTATTATTCGTTTTTAGGAGAACACGGTATGATGGTATTATTCGTTTTTAAGAGAACACGGTATGATGGTATTATTTGTTTTTAGGAGAACACGGTATGATGGTATTATTTGTTTTTAGGAGAACACGGTATGATGGTATTATTCGTTTTTAGGAGAACACGGTATGATGGTATTATTTGTTTTTAGGAGAACACGGTATGATGGTATTATTTGTTTTTAGGAGAACACGGTATGATGGTATTATTTGTTTTTAGGAGAACACGGTATGATGGTATTATTTGTTTTTAGGAGAACACGGTATGATGGTATTATTTGTTTTTAGGAGAACACGGTATGATGGTATTATTTGTTTTTAGGAGAACACGGTATGATGGTATTATTTGTTTTTAGGAGAACACGGTATGATGGTATTATTTGTTTTTAGGAGAACACGGTATGATGGTATTATTTGTTTTTAGGAGAACACGGTATGATGGTATTATTTGTTTTTAGGAGAACACGGTATGATGGTATTATTTGTTTTTAGGAGAACACGGTATGATGGTATTATTTGTTTTTAGGAGAACACGGTATGATGGTATTATTTGTTTTTAGGAGAACACGGTATGATGGTATTATTTGTTTTTAGGAGAACACGGTATGATGGTATTATTTGTTTTTAGGAGAACACGGTATGATGGTATTATTTGTTTTTAGGAGAACACGGTATGATGGTATTATTTGTTTTTAGGAGAACACGGTATGATGGTATTATTTGTTTTTAGGAGAACACGGTATGATGGTATTATTTGTTTTTAGGAGAACACGGTATGATGGTATTATTTGTTTTTAGGAGAACACGGTATGATGGTATTATTTGTTTTTAAGAGAACACGGTATGATGGTATTATTTGTTTTTAGGAGAACACGGTATGATGGTATTATTTGTTTTTAGGAGAACACGGTATGATGGTATTATTTGTTTTTAGGAGAACACGGTATGATGGTATTATTCGTTTTTAGGAGAACACGGTATGATGGTATTATTCGTTTTTAGGAGAACACGGTATGATGGTATTATTTGTTTTTAGGAGAACACGGTATGATGGTATTATTCGTTTTTAGGAGAACACGGTATGATGGTATTATTCGTTTTTAGGAGAACACGGTATGATGGTATTATTTGTTTTTAGGAGAACACGGTATGATGGTATAATTTGTTTTTAGGAGAACACGGTATGATGGTATTATTCGTTTTTAGGAGAACACGGTATGATGGTATTATTTGTTTTTAGGAGAACACGGTATGATGGTATTATTTGTTTTTAGGAGAACACGGTATGATGGTATTATTTGTTTTTAGGAGAACACGGTATGATGGTATTATTTGTTTTTAAGAGAACACGGTATGATGGTATTATTTGTTTTTAGGAGAACACGGTATGATGGTATTATTTGTTTTTAGGAGAACACGGTATGATGGTATTATTTGTTTTTAGGAGAACACGGTATGATGGTATTATTTGTTTTTAGGAGAACACGGTATGATGGTATTATTTGTTTTTAGGAGAACACGGTATGATGGTATTATTTGTTTTTAGGAGAACACGGTATGATGGTATTATTTGTTTTTAGGAGAACACGGTATGATGGTATTATTTGTTTTTAGGAGAACACGGTATGATGGTATTATTTGTTTTTAGGAGAACACGGTATGATGGTATTATTTGTTTTTAGGAGAACACGGTATGATGGTATTATTTGTTTTTAGGAGAACACGGTATGATGGTATTATTTGTTTTTAGGAGAACACGGTATGATGGTATTATTTGTTTTTAGGAGAACACGGTATGATGGTATTATTTGTTTTTAGGAGAACACGGTATGATGGTATTATTTGTTTTTAGGAGAACACGGTATGATGGTATTATTTGTTTTTAGGAGAACACGGTATGATGGTATTATTTGTTTTTAGGAGAACACGGTATGATGGTATTATTTGTTTTTAGGAGAACACGGTATGATGGTATTATTTGTTTTTAGGAGAACACGGTATGATGGTATTATTTGTTTTTAGGAGAACACGGTATGATGGTATTATTTGTTTTTAGGAGAACACGGTATGATGGTATTATTTGTTTTTAGGAGAACACGGTATGATGGTATTATTTGTTTTTAGGAGAACACGGTATGATGGTATTATTTGTTTTTAGGAGAACACGGTATGATGGTATTATTTGTTTTTAGGAGAACACGGTATGATGGTATTATTTGTTTTTAGGAGAACACGGTATGATGGTATTATTTGTTTTTAGGAGAACACGGTATGATGGTATTATTTGTTTTTAAGAGAACACGGTATGACGGTATTATTTGTTTTTAAGAGAACACGGTATGATGGTCTTATTTGTTTTTAAGAGAACACGGTATGATGGTATTATTTGTTTTTAGGAGAACACGGTATGATGGTATTATTTGTTTTTAAGAGAACACGGTATGATGGTATTATTTGTTTTTAAGAGAACACGGTATGATGGTATTATTTGTTTTTAAGAGAACACGGTATGATGGTATTATTTGTTTTTAGGAGAACACGGTATGATGGTATTATTTGTTTTTAAGAGAACACGGTATGATGGTATTATTTGTTTTTAAGAGAACACGGTATGATGGTATTATTTGTTTTTAAGAGAACACGGTATGATGGTATTATTTGTTTTTAGGAGAACACGGTATGATGGTATTATTTGTTTTTAAGAGAACACGGTATGATGGTATTATTTGTTTTTAAGAGAACACGGTATGATGGTATTATTTGTTTTTAAGAGAACACGGTATGATGGTATTATTTGTTTTTAGGAGAACACGGTATGATGGTATTATTCGTTTTTAGGAGAGCACGGTATGATGGTATTATTTGTTTTTAAGAGAACACGGTATGGTGGTATTTTTTGTTTTTAGGAGAACACGGTATGATGGTATTATTTGTTTTTAAGAGAACACGGTATGATGGTATTATTTGTTTTTAGGAGAACACGGTATGATGGTATTATTTGTTTTTAGGAGAACACGGTATGATGGTATTATTTGTTTTTAAGAGAACACGGTATGATGGTATTATTTGTTTTTAAGAGAACACGGTATGATGGTATTATTTGTTTTTAAGAGAACACGGTATGATGGTATTATTTGTTTTTAGGAGAACACGGTATGATGGTATTATTTGTTTTTAAGAGAACACGGTATGATGGTATTATTTGTTTTTAAGAGAACACGGTATGATGGTATTATTTGTTTTTAAGAGAACACGGTATGATGGTATTATTTGTTTTTAGGAGAACACGGTATGATGGTATTATTCGTTTTTAGGAGAGCACGGTATGATGGTATTATTTGTTTTTAAGAGAACACGGTATGGTGGTATTTTTTGTTTTTAGGAGAACACGGTATGATGGTATTATTTGTTTTTAAGAGAACACGGTATGATGGTATTATTTGTTTTTAGGAGAACACGGTATGATGGTATTATTTGTTTTTAGGAGAACACGGTATGATGGTATTATTTGTTTTTAGGAGAACACGGTATGATGGTATTATTTGTTTTTAGGAGAACACGGTATGATGGTATTATTTGTTTTTAGGAGAACACGGTATGATGGTATTATTTGTTTTTAAGAGAACACGGTATGGTGGTATTTTTTGTTTTTAGGAGAACACGGTATGATGGTATTATTTGTTTTTTAAGAGAACACGGTATGGTGGTATTATTTGTTTTTAAGAGAACACGGTATGACGGTATTATTTGTTTTTAAGAGAACACGGTATGATGGTATTATTTGTTTTTAGGAGAACAAGAACGATGATAGTGAGAGCAGTGATGATGCAATCGAAAAAGCAAACGAAGTTTTGGTTAAGGTATGCTGATTAATCTGAAATGTTTTTAGTGAGGATCAAATTGAGTTGCTTGCAAGTGATTCGATCAATCTTGATTACCTTGATTTAATCTGATTTAATCACACAATCAACCAACCTTAGTGATCCAGTTGTTAAGATTGATATCTCAAAATGTGATTTAAGATTTGACTTTTTCCGGTTCTATCGTGAATGCAAAGATTTCTATTGATCAAATTTATGATAGAAATCAAATAATCATGATAACCTTGATCTGGTTTGATTTAATCACTCAATCAAGCTACCTTGATGTATATACTTCTCGTGATTTATATCTAAAGCTGCTATTAATGACACTATGTTACATTAGTTTTGTAAAATGATTGCAAACATGTCGATTGATTACATTCACAATGGAAATCACAAATCATGATCACTGTGATTTAACCTGATCTTTTATTCAATTTCAACAGACTGTAAGAGTGATTGCAAACATGTCCATTGATGCAAACGTTGCGATTGATATCACTAATCACGAAAGATGCTTGCAAATGATCATCAGTATCATTGGTATGTTTTCCCTTCCTTTTCCACATTTTGCGACAGATTAATTTACCTGAAATCCTATTCTATTTTTGGAAGATACCATTAAAGCTCCACTTAGACCCCTTCTTTTAAATCCCGTCTCCAACAAAGCCCTTTTCTTCAAGCTAAAATATTAAGCAAGCCCTCCTCTTTTAAAATCCTCGCTAGAGTCTCCGAAATTAACTATACCCTTGGGGTTTAGTAGAGATTTTATGGCAGTATGAAGAACTATTAGAGATTAAAAGGTTCAAGCTATTTTTGGAAGATACCATTAAAGCTCCACTTAGACCCCTTCTTTTAAATCCCGTCTCCAACAAAGCCCTTTTCTTCAAGCTAAAATATTAAGCAAGCCCTCCTCTTTTAAAATCCTCGCTAGAGTCTCCGAAATTAACTATACCCTTGGGGTCTAGTAGAGATTTTATGGCAATATGAAGAACTAAAAGAGACTAGAAGCTTCAAGCTCCTAAACTGATTCGAAAAAGCTAAGAAAAAAATGTGAAGTAATGCCCCCAAAATTTAAAAACTAAGATAGAATTCGGAACTAAAAACTAAGATAGAAATTCTGGGCTAAAAACTAAGATTGAAATTCGGAAGTTGAATCTCGAAGATAGAAAATTATAGTTTGCGATAAACCATCTAACTAAACTTAATCTTTCGATAAACATAAACATGTAAGCTGACGAGTCTTTAACACGGAGCGATAACTTTCTGAATATGATCGCGAGAAAAATAAATTAACACTTTAAAAAGTAGCCGGCTCTGGTAATTTCACTAAAGGATTTGTGTTATAACAAAAGTTATATGTGAAAAATTGAACGAATACCTAAAATCTGCAAGATTTGTTTTTCAAATATAAACATCAGAAAATCACTTTGCATTCAATGAATCTTTCTACAATAGCCCTCTCTAAACACTTCACCGAATGATTTGTGAATGGCTGTCAACAGCTTCCAGATGTGAAAAAGCTGAACGAGTTTCAGTTTCAGTTCATATATTTTAAAATTCCACAACATACAATGCAAAAGACAAAAGTTAACAACAATGAAATACAACATACGGAACTAATTAACTAATACAAGACAAATACTACAGAAGAAATCAAAATAAAAAACGACATCCATAATGAAAACAAAAGAATTGGATGTAGGGAATTTCTTAAAGAGGAGCTCTCTCAGTAGCTAAGCTAATCGAGGAGAAAGCACCCCTGTTACAAGATGATTAATGTTATTTGCTAATTCTTTCAGAGCATTGTAGACAATTTACCTCTAATTTTTTGTGAGGAAGGTTTTGAACCTCTGACGAAGGCTGAATGGGTACCTTGCTACAACTTGTAATTATTTTTAAAGGAAAACGTCTTAAGTTTACGACGATTAAAGAAACTAACTTTGCATTCAAGGAATCTTTCTAGAATAACCCTCTCTAAAAACTTCACCGAAGGATTTGTGAATGGCTGTCAACACCTTCCAGATGTGACAAAGCTGAACGACTATGTAATTCTAGGGGATCGATTTTTGAATGAAAACCATTAGAAAATAATTTTGCAGTTTAAGATCACCCTCTCTAATAACTTCACAAAGGGTTTGTGTCACAACGATATTCAAATGTAAAGTAGCTGAATGATAAACGATTCATTTTGTGAATAAAAATATTAGAAAATGATTTGCAATTGGAATATGTTTGATAATTGCCCTCACTGATAAGTTGGCCGAACGATTTTGCATTAAAACAACTTGGTGTTGTGGAAATTAAGTATATCGCTTGTAAAGGTCATCAATTTAGGGAAATTTGTTTCAGGAGGAAGACAGCTTAATGCACAATGTGCTTTGTGCTGATAAAACTTTGTGAATTTCTATTAAATGGGGCAGTTAAATCATGGTTAAATATGCAAAAGGAGCTATTTTGCATCATTTCTAATCCAGACGCTTATCTCTTAAAATTGTCGAAAACATTGGATGTTTGTGCTAATTGCATATTCACATCTTATTAATATTGCATAGAACAACTGTTCTAGTTCTCAGTAGCTAGCTGTGATAAAAGACAGCGAAAATGTTTATCTCTACGGCCATTGCTCTTTTGTCACTCGCCATATTGTTTCGTTATATCTCTTTATCCTGACATCTAACAACCTTTTAAGACCTCTCCGCACAATGCAAATCTCTGTCTTTAAAATTTCTGCCGCGTCTCGTCAATCTAGCTGCTTTTAAAACTTTTACCGGCTGCTTGAACTTTTTTGAAGAATTTCACCCTAGTTTTGTCCAATTAAACTTCTTTAACACATGAAAGCAAATAGAAGAATTCAGAGGAGTACCAAAAGAAGATAATTGAAAGAAGGGTGTAGGTGGGTGTGTGGGGGTGGGCAAGCATATCGAACTTAATGAATATGAGTGGCAAATAAAGTGTCCTTTTATTAACGTGCTAATTGGTGAAGATGAACGTGCGGTTTTTAGCATCAAGCGCTGGGATCGCAGAAGAAGAATGGACCTGATTGAGTCCATGATCCCTTATCATGACGCTCAAATGTTAGGGCTCTTCCCGAGATTGGATCCTGTCCGCCTGACTCTTCCGGCTGGGCACAACGGTTCCAAAATACTTTGTCAACAAATTTTTCCTTCACGAGATTTTCAAACTATTCTACCACTGAAGACTCTTCAATTTTGAAAAAAGACAGATGCAGAAAAAATGCAAAATGAGGCTGGCTGCGAATTTTCCGAGCAGGGAAAGTATTGAGAGAGCTGAGCGGGCCAGATCGGAGCCGCTGAACGGCCTACTCTGGTTTTAGCACTTGGTCGCCGTGATTGTGCCAACAATTGTGCCCTATGTAAATAAGCACAGTCTCATGGGAGGCGAAATTTCCCTTGATAATCCTCTGAATTCTTCCATATTCTTCCATATGTTGAGGAAGTTTGATTGGGCAAAGCTAGGGTGAATATTCTTCCATATGTTGAAGAAGTTTGACTGGGCAAAGCTAGGGTGAAATTCTTCAAAAAAGTTCAAGCAGCCGGTAAAAGTTTTAAAGTTAGCCCTGGACTGATAGATCAACATTTCAGTTTTGGATATCGGCAATGTAATTTTTATTCCACAGCCTGCCAAACATGTTAACTTCGTTTTGACTTACCTGTATATCATACATTGAGCTGATCATCTGTATTTATTTAATTTTTTTCATTTCAAACATATTTACCCTGGGATACAATTCAGTGAAACTAAGCAACTGCTTTCCAGTGAAGTTGAAGTTGCGCTTTTCAGCGCCAAGCACTGGGATTGCAGAAATAGAGCAGACCTAATCGAGACCGCGACCCCTCGTCATGACGCTCAAGTGGTGGGGTCCTACCGGGTATCGAACCCACTCGGCCTTTCTCGAGGGAATCCCTTGTAAAACCTGAACGGAGTGACCGATTTCAGTCTGGAAAATTTCTAAAAATGGGTGAAAATGTTGGCTTTTCATTCAGGTATTGCAGAATATTATTGCTTTGATATATGGGAGTAGAAGCCTGTCAAATGGTGTGAGTTTTCTCTGAATCACCCAGGATACCTTGGTCACATGTTCTGGATGTTGTTCTGCTGTGAGCGAAGTTCTCATTACAACACGTAAAATGATTTCACTGTGCATGGATGATCTTGTATGACGATCTACTGTGATCAACGTCAGACGATGTAAAATATGGTTCCATATCTCAACGCTTTTTTCAAATTCAAATACGAAATCACAATTCATTTTTCACTTTTGCCGGATGTCGAGGCGAAACTTCTCGTAACAACGCGTAAAACGAATTCACTGTACGTAAAGGATGTTGTTCTAATGATATTTGGAGCTGTTACGACACTGTTACTTGAGAAAGACAGCGAAAGCATGACCTTACAGGGATAAAATGGTCTATTTCACTGTTGTGTACTGGGAAAAAAACGTGATCAGCTTTCTCAGTGTGTAAAACGTGACCTCATTCAGACTCTTTTAAGATATGTTAATTTTGACCTTACTTTCAAATGAGCAGTAGAAGGCTGACCCGATTTAGTTGATAATAAAAAATAAATCAGCTGATTTTTGATTTATTAAAGAGAGAAATATGACCGTGTTTTGTGATTGAAATTCTTTTGTAAAGATTGTTTGCTAATTGAGGATCACCTTAAAATGCCACGTTGGAAGAAGGGCTGCAAATGTGAGCGTTCTTTGGGGTTCTTTGTTTTTGTTGGGAAGAGAAAAGCTGTGTTATTGTTCGCGCTATTATATGTCTAGGTCAAGCATTGTTCATATGTTGTTATGATGTAGTACCGTACTGAATGAGTAAAAAGCATCCCCCGTTCGAAAGGCCATGGCTTTCCAGACATCAAGACGACAATATTGCCAAATATATTGTGTAAAGGTGGACATGTTGAAATCCATTTTAAACTTTCTATCTGTTTAAGTGTCAAGTCTACCGACGTTGACAATCATGGCAGCTCAAATATCTCTGTTCGTTGTACTCTGTATGATTTTGTTCTCTGTCCAAGATTGTCCCATTCGTCTTTTCATGCTAGCAACATAACTTTGTCTTTGCCTGCCCCGTGCTCTTTTCCTTCAAATTTCCTTTCAAACTTTACCTGACTGAAATCGGCCACTCCGTTCTGTAATTCTGAGGTATTTGCTCCAGAGGGCCCTTTCGAGAATTGCAGCAATGACTTCTACGCGCTTTAGCACGTGTCATCCTCTTAAAAGGATGAAATGGCCCGAAGTAGTGCTGTGATGCTCCTAATTATGATACATTCATCCTCCCAAAGAGATAACACGTGATAAAGCGGGTAAAAGTCATTGATGTGAAGCAGACAATTTGATCGTGATTTTAGGCCTGATTTTAAAGGTTTCTTGAAGGGGCTGTTCTTGAGAAAGTCCTTCATAATTTCGGAATGGAGTGGCCGATCTCAAATAAATTTGAACATGTTTACAATTTGATAACTTACTCTCCAATATTGTTGCCTTGGTATCCAGGGAGTATTGACCTTACAAACTGGGATTGTTTATTTCTACTCTCCCGGTAGCAAATCGAGGATCCAGAACATGTTAGGGGATCCTGTGTTCCCCTTTGTTAGGGGAGCATAGGTTCAAAATCTTTAAAAATGCTGGTGTAGAATTCAGTTACTTATTTCTTTGAACTGAATGATTTCAAAGAAACTTCAGCTATTTCTCAATAATTCTACCGTTGGACTTTTCTGTAATCGTCAATATTTTCAAAATTAGAGTGTTTTTCTACTTTTTCAAGAATTCAAGAAAAATTTTCAAAAAACTTAAAACCATCGTAATTTCTAAACAGTTTGAAACAACATGAAATAATTTCGAAGAAAACCATAGTTTATGGATATCTACAATATGGTATCAAGCGAAGGTCTGTCACTTTTTTGGTTTATGATTTAGAAATTTGATGACGTCAAACCCTCAAATGAGTTGAAATGTAACATACGCTGAAATTTCGAAAAATATTCAGAACTTCTGAAATGTCCAACGGTAGAATTAAAGACAAGTAACTTAAGTTTGTTTCAAGCCACTCAAACAGAAGAAATAGATCACAGAATTTTACGCCCACCCCTTTGCGCGGAGTTAAAGATTTGGAAGCTATGCTGTGTTACATGACGCAGAAAAATGGGTTGTGAATTGTCATTTTTGATTAATGAACGCTTTTCAGATTAAGATCTTAAACGAAGCATGTTTTAATCAAAGAATTTATAATTTCACTTGAATATTCTGACCAAGAGTTGGGTAGATGAATGCCATATGAAAACCATTCGTTTTCATAAATATTCCAATAGTCATCTTTAATGGGAGAATATATGAATCAAAGACAGTATGAATTTATTTAGATATTACGAATCTAAATCATTATTAACAAGTCAAAGATCTTTTTGTGAATTTCTCAGTCGGGATGATAAAAATAGATTAACCCTTCTTTCTAACTGTGCCTTTAAATCATTCGTAATATTCCATGAAAATAATTCATATTTAAAACAGAGAATAACAAACGAAAAACATTCCGCGTGAGAAGAAACAGCTATGTGAATTGTCGTCGATTGATACCACTTATCTTTGGTCACTTTCATCTTCTATGTTTAGCAAGGCAATTTGAAACAGTTGTTAATATTTCAATGAAAAATGACAAAGAATGCTTTCTACCGAATGATTAAAGAAAAAGACTGCCCGTCTGAAAGGCCACTGCTCCCTGAATATCAAGGCATTTGCATTGGCAAGTAATTTATTCAGCAGTGAATCTGTTTAAATTTATTTTGAAATTTACTTGACTGAAATCGGATACTCCGTTCAGAAATTATGTGGTATTCTCTCAAGAACAGATTCCTCAAGAAACCTTCAAAACAGGCGTGAAATCACGATCAAATGTTCTGACTCACAGCAATGACTTTTATATGCTTTAGCAAGTGTTATCCGTTCGGGAAGGTGAAATTGTAATCCCTGGGAGCATAACAAGATTATTCCGGGCGACTTCATCCTCCCACGGAGATAACACGTGCTACAACGTGTTGAAGTCATCTCTGTAGGGTAGAAATATTTGGAAAATTTGGTCGCGATTTTGACCAGTTTTTGAAGGTTTCTGACAGGGTTTCTCTTGTGAAAATCTCTCATAATTTCAGAACGGAGTGGCCGATTTCAGTTAGGTAAATTTCAAAATAGATTTGACCATGTCCATTATAAAATGATACGTATATTTGTCAATGTCATCCTCATGATAGCTATGGAGCAATGGCCTTCGAAGTGCGGGAGTGTATTTCTTTCCTCACTCGATAGCAAATCTTATTCAAGATTGTAACTTAGTTGATCTTCAATGTTGTTCTTTTTCAGGCAAAGCAAGTAGCAAGATAATTGAAGAATTACTTATAAACACCGCAGCGACTTTGAATAATTTATCATTTTATGCAACCGAAGACAGTGTTTTGAACAAGAGAGCAACAGAGCTTACAGAAGGTATGATGAAATACAGTTTTTAATTCATCGTCTTTCTTTATCGATTTGTTTTATCGATCGTAACCTTTTAGATTATGAGGACAAACAGGCTGACCAATTATTTCTAGTTTAGCAATACCGCTGTTTGTTAAGATATGAAATGTTTACTTATACCTATTGCAGTAGTTATACTTAGCGATCGCATGAAGTGATCCGTTGCTTTTAGCTGAATTCTACTGAAAGTAGACCTTAGCTTCGATTTACGTATTTTGGAAACCATTTATTTAGCAAGCGAATTCTGTTGTTCAGCGAGGAGCAACCGAATGTTGTCTGAAAAGATCCGATTTTTCTGGTTATTTATTCGAAATATTCGGCACTTCACATGTTGGCATAACATTGGCTAAATGTTTTACCGTCCTATTGCCAGTATTTAAGTGGTTTTATCGGCTGTTTTTCCACAACTTCCCTCGTTTTAAGAGATTTTACTGGGCGGAAATTGAACTTATAAATTTGGACGGTCTGTCAGAGGCCCTTTACATGACACCTGACATGAAACTCGTGCTGGCATGCGTTTTCATATCGGGTGCTGGTCTGAGCTACTGTTGTGTTTAAATGATGTCGCGGCGACAAGAAACTTTAATTTCGGGGCGACATGAAAATGTCATGTCATTTTTCATGCCGGCATGAAAAGTGATGGAAATGGGATGAAAATCTCCTGTAAACACAATTTTCTCATATCGGGGCGACATGAAAACCAAATGTACGTGACCACTGTTTGGAAAGTTTCATGTCACATCTCATGGCGACACACGAGTTTTATGTCGGTTCTCGTGTAAACAGGGTGCATTTTCAATGCGTCATGAGTTTCATGTCGGGTCTCCATGCAAAGGGCCTCTTAATATCATTCGTACATTCTTTTATCTATTCATTCATTCATTCATTCATTCATTCATTCATTCATTCATTCATTCATTCATTCATTCATTCATAATTTATTACAATAATTTCAGGCTATGCATTCATGTTTTCAGTCTTGTCTTCTTATAATGTTTCTGTCTTAAAGGGCCATTATCACATAGGCTCATTTGCAGGCACATTGTTCTCTTAGTTCAACTGCTGCATTGTATGTCTATAGTTTCCGTTTAGGCCAAATTTGATTTTCAGACAGTCTGAAATTATAGCGTACCCGCAAAGAATCATGGATGATAATAGCTCTTTGATCTTTCTTTATCAATCTCTTTACGCATTTATTCTTAATTTTAGCCCTTATTCAGCTATTATTCATCGACAATATGGACTGTATTATAGAAGCAACGAGGGTATTTGGCAATTTCACAAGAAGCAAGGATGTTCGATCGTTACTGCGAGAACGAAAAGGTAACGATTGATTCTTATTTCATAAATCCTTTTTTCTATTCATAGATTCCATCCAATCCTATGTGATTCCACGTATTTTTGTGTGAAAAACTAGAAATCTCAGCGAGTAATGAAACTGAGAGGAACGATTCAAGTACTCTGAATTTGGTGTGGGTATAAATAATTTTGAGCTTAACTGTAACTGTTCGCCATTGCTTTGATTTTTTATCTTAAGCGCGAATGAATGGACTGTATGTAACGATCGCTTGTAGCCTAATATCTTGTAGCCTAATATCTTGTAGCCTAAAATATAATAGCTAATTTCTTTATCCTTTCAGTTGTTCAAATGCTGATTACGCTCCTGGAATCGACAGACCGTGAAGTTGTATTCAGCGCATGTGGAGTATTGATCAATCTTATGGTTGATAATGACAACAGAATAATCCTTAAAGACGAAGGAGGAGTCTGCAAGTATGTTTTCTGTCTAAATTCCTTTGCTTGTGTTGCTAGTCAACGAAGTTATAAATCAATGAATTGATAGACAAATCGATCAATTAATTAGTCAATCAATCTATCGATAGTTCAATCAATAGATTACTAGGCTGATACAGAAAAATTTCAACACGTGGTATCCTCTTGGGAGAATGAACTCGCCCTGAATAATATTGTTCTGGTCCTAGGAATGACACTTTTCATCCTTCCAAAGGGATCGCATGTGTTCAAGCATGTAAAAGTCATTGCGGCAAGGCAGGAAATTCGGTCGTGATTTAAGGCCTGTTTTGAAAGTTTCTTGAAGGGGCTGTTCTTGAGGAAATCCTTCATAATTTCGGGACGAAGTTGCCGATTTCAGTCTGGTAAATTTTAGAATTAATTTGAACATATTCACTATTGAATTATATAGTTGTTTGCATCATTGCCTTGATATCCAGGGAGCAGAGGCCTTTCAAACGGGAGCAGAGGCCTTTCAAACGGGAGCAGAGGCCTTTCAAACGGGAATGTTCCTTTTTTGACTCACCCCGTATATATAAGAATATTTTGGTCTAGTATATCTACTAAATTGACTTATATACTTTGAAGGAGGCGGCAGCAAAGGAAGAGACAGATTTTTGGCACACTGAGGCCTTTCGAACCTACGTATTCATCAGAATGTGACTTTAAATTGACGTTGTTTACTTTGTTTTCAGGCTGACAGAAGCTTTGAGAGACTTTGGCAGGACTGATTGGCAGTTGTCATGCATGATCTGTCAAACACTTTGGAATTACAGTGAGAAAATAACAAGTTCAATGTCTTGTTTTGGTGAAGAAGAAACTGAAGATTTAATTCAGATTCTGCAGGATTATTTGGGTAATTATTAAGAAATTCTTCAATATTTGCTCTTCCTGTATATTTTATAAATATATCTCTTGCCCTAGTGGGCGAAACTAGTTAGCAGATAGCTGAATAAATGAAAAAACCGCAAAGATCAACTCGATGCCTGCTCTCTAAGGATGTTGTCCCTCTTCTTCGTCGTTCACTGTATCTCTTCCTTTAGGTATTTCTCTTCCTGTACCTTCTTGGAATTTTTCATAGTAGCTGAAGTGGGCTGAAAAGACGTTCTTTCTGATGTAAACTTGGATAAAGTTGAAAATTGAGGATTGTTTTCATACTGCCTATTCCTTTTTGACAAATCACCAAAATTTGTTAGCATGACCCATTTCTAAATTGTGTCCTTCGGTGAGTTGATCAAAGACCAATTTTTTTCCAAGGTATAGCTAATCTTGTGATTTTGAGGTATATCGCAAAAATCTCTGATGATTATTTTCTTTTCGTATGACGCTACCTACCATTGTAGACTTGGAGGATGCTAAAAAACCACAAAAATCTCTGATGATTATTTTCTTTTCGTATGACGCTACCTACCATTGTAGACTTGGAGGATGCTAAAAAACCACAAAAATCTCTGATGATTATTTTCTTTTCGTATGACGCTACCTACCATTGTAGACTTGGAGGATGCTAAAAAACCACAAAAATCTCTGATGATTATTTTCTTTTCGTATGACGCTACCTACCATTGTAGACTTGGAGGATGCTAAAAAACCACAAAAATCTCTGATGATTATTTTCTTTTCGTATGACGCTACCTACCATTGTAGACTTGGAGGATGCTAAACAACCACAAAAATCTCTGATGATTATTTTCTTTTCGTATGACGCTACCTACCATTGTAGACTTGGAGGATGCTAAAAAACCACAAAAATCTCTGATGATTATTTTCTTTTTGTATGACGCTACCTACCATTGTAGACTTGGAGGATGCTAAAAAACCACAAAAATCTCTGATGATTATTTTCTTTTCGTATGACGCTACCTAAGTACCATTGTAGACTTGAAGGATGCTAAAAAACCACAAAAATCTCTGATGATTATTTTCTTTTCGTATGACGCAATCTACCATTGTAGACTTGAAGGATGCTGAAAAATCACAAAACATTGGCTCTGAGGCAAGATTTAATTTGAAACGGAAATTTAGGATTTTGTCTTGACATCAAATCACCTTATCTCCTTTTTTTCTCGCTTTTCATTCTTGTCATTCCTTCACTTTCTTTCTTTTTCTTTCTGAAGACCTGAAATAATGTTTTGACCATTGATGCTGCTGTCCGCTATTTTCCATCCCTCGTAAATTGTGTGAAAAACTTTGAGAATTCGCTGTTTGATACATTGTATCTCAACAAAAATAATATTTGTTCTCTTCAAATCAATTGAAATGAATGAATATTCGAAAATGGCAATTTATATTTTTGTGTACTCGGTTTTAAATTTCATGACTTTGGACTCAAATGAGGAAATCAGACAGCTTTAAATAAATGCACTGACTTTGAGATATTTTAATCTCAATATTCACAAAAATCGTCTTTATTCTATTTAAAGCAATTGTATTCGGAGACGGCAATTTCGATTTTGTTGCGTACCAGGTTTCGAACTCGTGATTTCGGTCTTAAATTAGACAATCAGACAATTGACACTTTTAAATAATGAATCAAGAATATTGAACCTGCAGCTGTGTTTCGCTCTCTTCATAAGAAATTGTCCTGCCCTTCGCCTACACACAGGTAGGTGTCTTCGACATGAGTCTAGAATTAATTAAAATCGAATGCATATTTCAAGTAGATGTTTCTCTTGTCACTCATTCCATGCGAAATGATTTATCAGCACATAAACCTGCTTACATTGCAAATCAGATTATCTGAGCTTAAAAGCATTTGTCAATATTTTTGTCAATTTTTTCCATTGATAACATAGAATATGATGATGAGTATGTCTAGGAGAATCTTTCAACGTAGGGGAGTCTTTTCTTTTGGAAACATCAATCCACCTGCTACCTATAGACCAGACCATACCAATGACGATACAAACACGAGGCTCTTTTAACAGGCGTTTGAAATATCATAGTACCTAGATAGAGTAGAGTCAGTCTCCGCATATAAGAAACTCAATTTTTCAAATCAGGCTTTCTGGTTTCTTATATGCAAGAACATATTTTCAAACTTTCTTTTATGTAATGCTTTCTTGTCAAAAACCATCTTTAGATTCAAGGATCATGCTGCATAGTAAACAAGGATGCCCCAAGAAATGATTATGCATGTATCAAATATGAAATACTTTATAGTTAGACGTTGAGCAGATTTTTCCACATTATAGTAGTGAAGCTACACAGAAAAACGGCAGTGTCTTGAGTATTTTTTCAACTTCGCATCATTTATAAGAAACTGGAAAGAATCAGGCTGCCTGGTTTCTTATATAAAGGAGAAGATATTCTCTTTGCTGGCAGGCTGTTTCTTATATGTCCATTTCTTATATGCGGGGGCTTGCTATGCTGTACTGTGCTTACTGTGCTGGATGGATTGGAATGAATCGAACTTTGCTTGATAGCAGAAAGATTGAATTGTTTTTGTGATTGTTCTCTCGTTTTCATGAGATTGTTGTCTCGTTTTCATGAGAAAAGTCAAGATAGCTACATTCGACTTTACAAAAACTGGAAAATTCGTTTGCTGCGGATTGGCTGAAAAGGGGCCTAAAGCACTGGATCAACTCGTCAACTCGTAAGAGATCTCTCACACAGAGCAAGTTGCAAGGGCATTTTTCTCTATCTCCAAAAGAAGCAACATTTCCAAACCTTACTTTTATTGTTTATTTTTACTTTCTGAAACAAGCAACTGATTACTTATTTTTACAATTTTGATATTGTAAATTTGCGTTATTACAATCGCTTGCGCCAATTTTTTAAATTTATTTTAATTCTTTCAAAACCGATCACATGCCTTTTGAAATTGAACTGTCTTCTTTTCTACAAAATTTCTCCATTCTATAGTATTAAAGAGTATTTATTTGCTTCTTTCGTAGATCCAGAAATTGCTTTGGAACACAGCGCAAACCCAGAAATAGACGAAGAGACAAGAGAACTAATGAAACAAATTTGGAGTGAGCAGTTTGAGCAAGTTGGCCTTAGACTTTTAAACAGGATTGAAGCCAATCACACAGAACTACAGCCACTTGTAGAAGCACCGGATTAACGGAATATTATAGGTATTATTATCATTATTATTCATATTTATCCCCCTTGGTATCTGTAAGATAACATTTGGTCCTGTGGCTTTGCATGCGATACTTTGTGAATCAGAACGTGTTTAGACTTGACTTTGAGAGCATGTAGCTTTGAAAAAAGGTCGAAGGAGAGTCCCAAGTGTATACGATTTTGAAATAGCCTCTTTATATACCCACCGGGTGAGTCAATATAAATATAAAGGCCCGGTGTTTGGAAAAATTCTGCTCCCTGAATATCAATGCAATAATATTGAAAACTGTCTTGCTTTCTTCCCGATGTGTGCAATTAGGTTCAGTAATTTACCCGGCTTTAATTGGCCATTACGTCCCGTGGATATGGGAGAGTTTCTGCAGAAAGCCCCTTCCAAAAATGTGCAAAAACGAATGACAACAATGAGCAACATTTCCCTTTGTTTTCCTTCCTAGCAATAATGACACTTTGATACATTCACGTATTTCGTCCTCTTGGGAGAATGCATTCCCCTGAATAAGTTATTCATGCTAGGGGGAAGACTTCTTCATTCCCCCCAAGAGGATAGCACGTGCTAGAGCATGCTGAAGTCATTGCTGGAAGGACATATTACGGAAACTTGCTAATGATTTTAGCACTTTTTTAAAGGTTTCTCGAAAGGGTTTTTTTTATCCTTTGTAGATACTGAACGGAGTGACCGATTTCAGCCAGGAAAATAATTGAAAATGTTGATAATTCAATCAGATTTTGCTAAATATCATTGTTTATATACACAGGGAGCAATAGCCTTTCAAATGCCGGGCCTTTTTATTGACTCGCCTGGTAGTAAACATTAGCATAGGTTTCAAATCTTTAACTCGGCGTAAAAAGGTGGGTGTAATATTCAATGACCTATTTCTTCTGATTGAATGGCTTGAAAGAAACTTTAGATACTTATCTATAATTCTACCGTTGGACTTTTCAGAAGTTTTGAATATTTTTCAAAATTACAGCTTATTTTAAATTTCAGCTCATTTGAGGATGTGACGTCATCAAATGTCTAAATCATAAACCAGATGAGTGGCAGACTTTTGCTTGATACCATATTGTAGGCATTCATAAATTATGGTTTTCTTCGAAATCATTTCATGTTGTGTCACATGGTTTAGAAACTACGATGGTTTAAAGTTTTTTTGAAAATTTTTATTGAATTCTTGAAAAAGTAAAAAAACACTCTAATTCCGAAAATATTGAAGATTTCTGAAAAGTCCAACGGTAGAATTTTAGATAAATAGCTAAAGTTTCTCCAAAGTCATTCAGTTCAAGGAAATTGATCATTAAATTTTACACCAGCCTTTTTAAAGATTTGAAACCTATGCTGTAAACATTTGAATGACAAGATAAACAGATAGACACGTTGGCACATTTGATCACAGATTTTAGGCCTATTTTCAAGGATTTTTAGCTGAAAGGATATCGCTTGCAACTTGAACACGATATGACCAATTTTTAGATAAGTTTACATGTTAGCTACACCACTGTCATCAGTTAACAGGAATCCAATGAATAGTGTTACTCGCATATTACACCTTGCTGTTGGCGAAATAGTCTAGCACGTGAATAGAAAACCTCATAATGTACCTGATGCACGAAAATGAATTTCAATTTTCTCACAACCCATTGCAAGACTATTCTCGATTTCTTGGCGTCTCCACACAGTTAAAATCCCATGTAGAAATATAGCAGAGCCTTTTAGTCTCTTTCCGAACTGATCGAAAGTTATTTCAAAAATTGTTTGAACTCATTGGCGAACAGTTTTGTTGGAATTGTTTGTCAAAGGCTGATTTCATTTTTGGAGCACTGGATATATTGGGTGATCGAGTCTAAAAATTTCTGACAAATCACAGTGGGTTGTTTAGATCTTTAAAATGCGTTTGTTCAAGGAATATTTTCTTTCGATTATCAAGAGGCATTTTCTCTTCTTTCCAAATCTTTTCCACAATTTTAAATTTTTTATGCGTTGAATAAGAATTTATGTTTTATAAAAACTACGTGATTTTGCAACATGCTTTTAGATTGCAGGAGGAGAGAATTTTATTAATCAAAATGAAAAGTCCCTTACCAAGTTGCAATAATTCTTCAACAAGCTCAGTATTGATGCAAGTGAAATTAACCAGAAAAAAATGCAAAAACATCTCATTGGCTGCAAGTAAAACCAATGTCAATGTTTATATCTTTGCTGTGATGATTTTTATTTATTTATTTCTCTTAGCCTCCCTGTATATTCACAGAATTGTTTTCTTTGCTAAAAGGAAATGTATTTTGGTCCTTGACGTAACCGCACTGAAGGAAGTTTTCAAAGATCAATACATGAACAACTTTATGTGATTTTTCAAGAAATTTTGTTCAAACGGAGGAGTAAAAAAACAATGCATGTTTGACAGAGAGGCCACTACTCCGTCGATATCGAGGCAATGACATTGGCAATAAATTATTTTAACTGTGGATATGTTTGACATTCATGTTAAAATATTCCTGACTGAAATCGGCCATTCTGTTCTGCAATTATGAGGAATTTTGTCAAGAGATCCCCCTCAAGAAACCTTCACACAAAACAGGCTTAAAATCACGACCAACTTTTTCTAATATTTCTGTCTTACAGCAATGACGTCGACAAGTTTTTAGCACATGCTCTTCCCCTAGATGGACAAAATTGCCCAGAATATTGTTGTTGTCCTCCCAGGGATGACAATCTCATCCTGTCAAAGGGAGAGCACGCGCTAAAGCACGTAAAAGCCCTTGCTGCAAGGCAAAAATAGTCAGAAAATTTGGTCGCGATTTTAGGCCTATTTTGAAGTTTTGTTGAAGGAGGTTTCTTGAGAAAATCTCTCACAATTACAGAACATAGTGGCTGATTTCAGGCTGAAAATTTATTTGAACATGTCCACTGTTGAATAATATACTTACCAATATTATTCAAGATGAACACGATGATATCAATTCAATACCAATATTATTGCCTTCATATCCAGGGAGCAGTGCTCATTCAAGCGGCGATCGCGCTGTTTTTACTTATGCAGTATTTTGTTGCACCCAGTAACTTACATAATTAATGTATTTCGTAGCAGTTTTATGCGTCGAGGCTCAGTGGAGGTACATGAGATCCGTTTTACATTCTTAACATGATAACCTATCCATGAAATTTTGCAAAGCTGTAATATTCCAGTCCATGCACTGTTCATAACAAAAGCCCTATATTGCAAAGAAGTTATTAAAAGCATTCGCTCTTTGTAAAAAGATGATACATGTACCTTTTTCAACATGTAGAATATTCTTCAGACCCTTTCAATGCCATCAGCTGCGAATATCTTGCACTCGTGTTCTCTATTCCAGCCTCTGGTCTTTCTCATTTGTTTGTTTGTTAAAGACCCTTTCAATGCCATCAGCTGCGAATATCTTGCACTCGTGTTCTCTATTCCAGCCTCTGGTCTTTCTCATTTGTTTGTTTGTTAAACCTTCAGTTCCAAATAATGTTTTAGCATGCAAGCCTTTGGCTTATAACGTGCTAGTTAGAGTTGCTCTATATTTACGGCTAATTTTCGACCAAAAGTTAAGGCTATAGCGTTTGGTTCTCGCCATATAGGCCCTTTTTCAAAATGATCATTTTTCGCAAAAGTATAAGATCATAGCTTTTGATTTTTGCAAAATAGGCCCTTTTTGAACTTACCGATTTTTGAGAAAAAAGGTAGGCTGATCCCTTTGCTTTTTTGCAAGAAAAGGCCCTTTTCGAAAATGCCAATTTTTGGGCAAAAGGTATAGCTAACCCCTTTGCTTTTTTGCAAGAATAGGCCCTTTTCTAAAATACCAATTTTTGGGCAAAAAGTAAGGCTAGCCCCTTTGATGTTTTGCAAAGAAGTACCTTTTCGAAAATACCGATTTTTGGGAAAAAAGTAAGATTAACCCCTTTCCTTTTTTGCAAAAATAGGCCCATTTTGAAATTACTGATTTTTGGGCAAAAAGTAAGGCTATAGCCTTTGCTTTTTTGCAAAAATAGGCCCATTTTGAAATTACTGATTTTTGGGCAAAAAGTAAGGCTATAGCTTTCAAAATGGGCCTTTTTTGAGATAAAGCAAAGGCTGTAGCCTTACTTTTTGCCTAAAAATCAGTATTTTCAAAATGGGCCTATTTTTGCAAAAAAGCAAAGGCTATAGCCTTACTTTTTGCCCAAAAATCAGTAATTTCAAAATGGGCCTATTTTTGTAAAAAGGCAAAGGCTATAGCCTTACTTTTTGCCCAAAAATCAGTAATTTCAAAATGGGCCTATTTTTGCAAAAAAGCAAAGGCTATAGCCTTACTTTTTGCCCAAAAATCAGTAATTTCAAAATGGGCCTATTTTTGCAAAAAAGCATAGCCTTACTTTTTGCCCAAAAATCAGTAATTTCAAAAAGAGCCTATTTTTGCAAAAAAGCAAAGGCTATAGCCTTACTTTTTGCCCAAAAATCAGTAATTTCAAAATGGGCCTATTTTTGCAAAAGAGCAAAGGCCTTACTTTTTGCCCAAAAATCAGTAATTTCAAAATGGGCCTATTTTTGCAAAAAAGCAAAGGCTATAGCCTTACTTTTTGCCCAAAAATCAGTAATTTCAAAATGGGCCTATTTTTGCAAAAAAGCAAAGGCTATAGCCTTACTTTTTGCCCAAAAATCAGTAATTTCAAAATGGGCCTAGTTTTGCAAAAAAGCAAAGGCTATAGCCTTACCTTTTGCCCAAAAATCAGAAATTTCAAAATGGGCCTATTTTTGCAAAAAAGCAAAGGCTATAGCCTTACTTTTTGCCCAAAAATCAGTAATTTCAAAATGGGCCTATTTTTGCAAAAAAGCAAAGGCTATAGCCTTACTTTTTGCCCAAAAATCGGTAATTTCAAAATGGGCCTATTTTTGCAAAAAAGCAAAGGCTATAGCCTTACTTTTTGCCCAAAAATCAGTAATTTCAAAATGGGCCTATTTTTGCAAAAAAGCTAAGGTTATAGCCTCACTTTTTGACCAAAAATCAGTCATTTCAAAATGGGCCTATTTTTGCAAAAAAGCAAAGGCTATAGCCTTACTTTTTGCCCAAAAATCATTAATTTCAAAATGGGCCCATTTTTGCAAAAAAGCAAAGGCTATAGCCTTACTTTTTGCCCAAAAATCAGTAATTTCAAAATGGGCCTATTTTTGCAAAAAAGCAAAGGCTATAGCCTTACTTTCTGCCCAAAAATCAGTAATTTCAAAATGGGCCTATTTTTGCAAAAAAGCAAAGGCTATAGCCTTACTTTTTGCCCAAAAATCAGTAATTTCAAAATGGGCCTATTTTTGCAAAAAAGCAAAGGCTATAGCCTTACTTTTTGCCCAAAAAACAGTAATTTCAAAATGGGCCTATTTTTGCAAAAAAGCAAAGGCTATAGCCTTACTTTTTGCCCAAAAATCAGTAATTTCAAAAAGGGCCTATTTTTGCAAAAAAGCAAAGGCTATCAAGGAATGGACACAAATGAACTATGCCGAAGCCACAAGAAAGGCACAGCACAGAGAGAACTGGGCATCCATGACAGCCAACCTGCTCAGAGCAGAAGGCACCTGACGACGACGATAGCCTTACTTTTTGCCCAAAAATCAGTAATTTCAAAATGGGCCTATTTTTGCAAAAAAAGCAAAGGCTATAGCCTTACTTTTTGCCCAAAAATCAGTAATTTCAAAATGGGCCTATTTTTGCAAAAAAGCAAAGGCTATAGCCTTACTTTTTGCCCAAAAATCAGTAATTTCAAAATGGGCCTATTTTTGCAAAAAAGCAAAGGCTATAGCCTTACTTTTTGTCCAAAAATCGGTAATTTCAAAATGGGCCTATTTTTGCAAAAAAGCAAAGGCTATAGCCTGACTTTTTGCCCAAAAATCAGTAATTTCAAAATGGGCCTATTTTTGCAAAAAAGCAAAGGCTATAGCCTTACTTTTTGCCCAAAAATCAGTAATTTCAAAATGGGCCTATTTTTGCAAAAAAACAAAGGCTATAGCCTTACTTTTTGCCCAAAAATCAGTAATTTCAATATGGGCCTATTTTTGCAAAAGAGCAAAGGCTATAGCCTTACTTTTTGCCCAAAAATCAGTAATTTCAAAATGGGCCAATTTTTGCAAAAAAGCAAAGGCTATAGCCTTACTTTTTGCCCAAAAATCAGTAATTTCAAAATGGGCCTATTTTTGCAAAAAAGCAAAGGCTATAGCCTTACCTTTTGCCCAAAAATCAGTAATTTCAAAATGGGCCTATTTTTGCAAAAAAGCAAAGGCTATAGCCTTACTTTTTGCCCAAAAATCAGTAATTTCAAAATGGGCCTATTTTTGCAAAAGAGCAAAGGCTATAGCCTTACTTTTTGCCCAAAAATCAGTAATTTCAAAATGGGCCTATTTTTGCAAAAAAGCAAAGGCTATAGCCTTACTTTTTGCCCAAAAATCAGTAATTTCAAAATGGGCCTATTTTTGCAAAAAAGCAAAGGCTATAGCCTTACTTTTTGCCCAAAAATCAGTAATTTCAAAAAGGGGCCTATTTTTGCAAAAGAGCAAAGGCTATAGCCTTACTTTTTGCCCAAAAATTATTAATTTCAAAATGGGCCTATTTTTGCAAAAAAGCAAAGGCTATAGCCTTACTTTTTGTCCAAAAATCGGTAATTTCAAAATGGGCCTATTTTTGCAAAAAAGCAAAGGCTATAGCCTGACTTTTTGCCCAAAAATCAGTAATTTCAAAATGGGCCTATTTTTGCAAAAAAGCAAAGGCTATAGCCTTACTTTTTGCCCAAAAATCAGTAATTTCAAAATGGGCCTATTTTTGCAAAAAAGCAAAGGCTATAGCCTTACTTTTTGCCCAAAAATCAGTAATTTCAAAATGGGCCTATTTTTGCAAAAAAGCAAAGGCTATAGCCTTACTTTTTGCCCAAAAATCAGTAATTTCAAAAAGGGCCTATTTTTGCAAAAGAGCAAAGGCTATAGCCTTACTTTTTGCCCAAAAATCAGTAATTTCAAAATGGGCCTATTTTTGCAAAAAAGCAAAGGCTATAGCCTTACTTTTTGCCCAAAAATCAGTAATTTCAAAATGGGCCTATTTTTGCAAAAAAGCAAAGGCTATAGCCTTACTTTTTGCCCAAAAATCAGTAATTTCAAAATGGGCCTATTTTTGCAAAAAAGCAAAGGCTATAGCCTGACTTTTTGCCCAAAAATCAGTAATTTAAAAATGGGCCTATTTTTGCAAAAAAGCAAAGGCTATAGCCTTACTTTTTGCCCAAAAATCAGTAATTTCAAAATGGGCCTATTTTTGCAAAAAAGCAAAGGCTATAGCCTTACTTTTTGCCCAAAAATCAGTAATTTCAATATGGGCCTATTTTTGCAAAAGAGCAAAGGCTATAGCCTTACTTTTTGCCCAAAAATCAGTAATTTCAAAATGGGCCTATTTTTGCAAAAAAGCAAAGGCTATAGCCTTACTTTTTGCCCAAAAATCAGTAATTTCAATATGGGCCTATTTTTGCAAAAGAGCAAAGGCTATAGCCTTACTTTTTGCCCAAAAATCAGTAATTTCAAAATGGGCCTATTTTTGCAAAAAAGCAAAGGCTATAGCCTTACTTTTTGCCCAAAAATCAGTAATTTCAAAATGGGCCTATTTTTGCAAAAAAGCAAAGGCTATAGCCTTACTTTTTGCCCAAAAATCAGTAATTTCAAAATGGGCCTATTTTTGCAAAAAAGCAAAGGCTATAGCCTTACTTTTTGCCCAAAAATCAGTAATTTCAAAATGGGCCTATTTTTGCAAAAAATTTTGCCCAAAAATCAGTAATTTCAAAATGGGCCTATTTTTGCAAAAAAGCAAAGGCTATAGCCTTACTTTTTGCCCAAAAATCAGTAATTTCAAAATGGGCCTATTTTTGCAAAAAAGCAAAGGCTATAGCCTTACTTTTTGCCCAAAAATCAGTAATTTCAAAATGGGCCTAGTTTTGCAAAAAAGCAAAGGCTATAGCCTTACCTTTTGCCCAAAAATCAGAAATTTCAAAATGGGCCTATTTTTGCAAAAAAGCAAAGGCTATAGCCTTACTTTTTGCCCAAAAATCAGTAATTTCAAAATGGGCCTATTTTTGCAAAAAAGCAAAGGCTATAGCCTTACTTTTTGCCCAAAAATCGGTAATTTCAAAATGGGCCTATTTTTGCAAAAAAGCAAAGGCTATAGCCTTACTTTTTGCCCAAAAATCAGTATTTTCAAAATGGGCCTATTTTTTCAAAAAAGCAAAGGCTATAGCCTCACTTTTTGACCAAAAATCAGTCATTTCAAAATGGGCCTATTTTTGCAAAAAAGCAAAGGCTATAGCCTTATTTTTTGCCCAAAAATCATTAATTTCAAAATGGGCCGATTTTTGCAAAAAAGCAAAGGCTATAGCCTTACTTTTGGCCCAAAAATCAGTAATTTCATAGTGGGCCTATTTTTGCAAAAAAGCAAAGGCTATAGCCTTACTTTCTGCCCAAAAATCAGTAATTTCAAAATGGGCCTATTTTTGCAAAAAAGCAAAGGCTATAGCCTTACTTTTTGCCCAAAGATCAGTAATTTCCAAATGGGCCTATTTTTGCAAAAAAGCAAAGGCTATAGCCTTACTTTTTGCCCAAAAAACAGTAATTTCAAAATGGGCCTATTTTTGCAAAAAAGCAAATGCTATAGCCTTACTTTTTGCCCAAAAATCAGTAATTTCAAAAAGGGCCTATTTTTGCAAAAAAGCAAAGGCTATCAAGGAATGGACACAAATGAACTATGCCGAAGCCACAAGAAAGGCACAGCACAGAGAGAACTGGGCATCCATGACAGCCAACCTGCTCAGAGCAGAAGGCACCTGACGACGACGATAGCGAAACATTTACGTGTGCGTAAATGTGTTTTAACGACAAGGCGAGGGCGCATGTTTCCCTCACCTCGGGCCCAGTCCTTCAGTGTTCTAGGGCGTGTCGCACATGCCATCAAAAGTCCTCGCTCATGCACAAATCGTCTCATTGCCTTGTGGATCTGGAACTGTTCAGTCACAAAGAAATTTCACCAAAAGTTCAAAACCATTTCATAAATATTATCAGAAAAATGTCTGCACAAGATGCCCAGGAAATAATTAGTGGGAAAGAACGTCGCTTGTCACGATTCGATTGGTTCCGAAAGACGAAACACACGTTACAGCTACGTTGCGCCGCTTATGGTCTGTCCACAGTAGGAAAGAAAGCTGCCCTAATCGATCGTGTTTATGCTCACCTTCACCCAGCAGCGGCTGGTAATGGCCAAGGTTCATCCGGAGTAAGAGCAACCGTCGAGAGCTCCGGCTCAGAAAACGAAGACGAGGATGAAGAGATGCAGCAAAATCACACCGTTTCCCGCCCACCCCGCCAACAAGGTGCCGTATCGGACGACCACCTTCGAAACCTTATCCGCCAGGAGATGTCGCTCCAACAGCCGATTCCACAAGTCTCAATCAGCCAGCAACCACTCCTATCTGCTCCGACAATGAATTCCTTGCAGCATGTCACACCCCAACCACTCTCCCCTGCCTCAATGCTGCCCACAACACCCGATCCTTCTCGCCTGTTTACGCAAAACCTCATCTGCCCCGTGGATACTCAGTTTGGGACCAGCCAGCACGCACCCACAGCAGCTCATGTCACAGGTAACACACCTATTCAATCTATTATCAATACTTCGCTCCTCCCACCTCTTTCGGAAAAAGTTACGAAAGAAATAAAGAATAAGGAATTTATCAACTTTAACAATCTACTACCCAATGTGTTGTATGATGCATCGTCCGAGCTGGATAACCTATATTTAAAGGTTAACCCAAATTCAAATGGGGAGCAAAGCCTTTCCTTTTCATCCAAAAACGATAAAAAGAAAAAGATTAGCGATGCAGCTTCCTGGCTTGAAGCCTGGAACATTTATATTCGAGCGATGGTGCATTTTCACCCAGAATTAGCACCTGAGCTCTTAGTGTACCAAGAAAGTATCTGCACTTACCAGAGAATGTACCCTGCCTCTGCATGGTTAAAATACGATGCGGCGTTTAGAATGAATAACGCCACAAACAAGGCACTTTCTTGGTCTCGCCATGACGAATACGCCTTTAATCGTTTCATTCGTTGCCCAACAGTTGAAAGTTCTCCAAAGTGTTTCATTTGTTCCTCTTTCCAGCACCTGGCAAATGCCTGCCCTCAAAAGCGTTTTCGTGCCAAACAAGAGCCCTCAGCTACACCAAAATTTAGCCCGCGCCAATTCTTCTCAGGCCCCTCCCACTTTTGCAGATATTTCAATAATACCGGCAGATGCACCAACCAAAACTGTAGATTTGCCCACCAATGCCGCACATGTGAGGGAAACCACCCAGCCGTCTCATGCAGAAGCTTTGCTGAGTGAATTTAACAAATTACCTCAAAAAGCCCCTACTCCACTGAATATAGAAAACTTGGAATTTGAACTAAAACTTTACTCAGTTCCTTTGAGAGAAAACTTGGTTTCTGCTTTAAAAAACGGTTTTAACATCGGCTATAAAGGTCCAGAGTTTCAGCACGTATCAAATAATCTAAAATCAGCATCTTCTCATCCAGAAGTATTATTTGACAATATCTTAACCGAACTCAAAGCAAAGCGTGTAGCTGGCCCATTTTATATACCGCCACTACCAAATTTCCGCACGTCCCCGATCGGGGTTGTGCCGAAGAAAGACTCAGTCAAATTTCGAACGATAACGGATTTATCATCACCTCACGGTATATCGGTTAATGATTTCATCCCAGACTCAGAATCAGCCGTACATTTTAATCATTTTGATGAAGCTGTAAAATTAGTGGCAAAATTGGGAAAAGGCGCACTTCTTGCGAAACTAGACGTTAAAAGCGCTTTCAGAATTTGCCCTGTACGTCGTGAAGATTGGCACCTTCTCGGGTTTTCTTTCAGAGACATGTACTTTGTGGATCTTTGTTTGCCTTTTGGCCTACGATCCTCTGTAAATAGATTTTCGCTATTAGCTGACGCAGTATTATGGATTTTGAAAAACAACTATTTAATCGAAAACACAACAAATTATTTAGACGACTACTTTTTAGCTGGTCCAGCTCAGTCACAGAAATGTAAAGAAGAGCTAGACTTAGCCATATCGGTGTTTACAAAGTTGGGAATACCTCTTGCCCCAGAAAAGGTCGTAGGCCCAATAAACGTAATAACTTATCTTGGAATCGAAATAGACTCGGTAAAAATGGAACTTCGTTTGCCGGAAGGTAAGATCCAGGAAATAACTATAATTCTGACTCAATTTAGACAGAAGAAGAAATGTACCAAACGAGAATTGTTGTCTCTAATTGGCAAATTATCTTTTGCATCAAAAATTATCCCATCAGGCCGTACTTTTCTTCGACGTCTTATAGACCTATCAACCACCGTTAAAAACTTATCACATCGAGTCTCATTAAATCACGAAGCCAGAGAAGATATAAATTGGTGGTTACAGTTTCTACCTTCATGGAATGGCAAGCAAAAAATCCTAGAAAAAACCACAACGCCTTGCCCCTTATTGAACTTGTACACAGATGCATCGGGGCAAATTGGTTTCGGTATATATTTTGATGGTCAATGGGTTGCCAAAAAATGGCCTACCGAGTTTTGCGATTACTCAATTCAATGGAAAGAGTTGTTTCCAATCTATCTGGCTTGTTTCATATGGGGAAAACAATTTCACGAAAAAAGGCTCTTGTTTCATTGTGACAATTTGGCAATAACAAATATATGGGCTTCTGGTTCTTCGAAATGTCCTAAGATTATGTCCCTTGTCCGCAAAATGTTCTTCCTTGCAGCAAAAAATAATTTTACTGTAAATATCAAACACATTGCAGGCACCGATAATTCTTTAGCAGACTCCCTATCTCGGTTCCAGATGTCCAGATTTCGCCAACTAGCGCCAATGGCTGCAGAACAAGAGACAGGAATTCCTCCCGAAGCCTGGAAAATCTGAAGGTTGAAATGAAACAGTTTCAAGCCCAGGCCATTGCTAAAAAGTCACGAAAAACATACGACCAAGGGCAGTCATCATATATGCAGTTTTGTAATGAATTCAATTTACGCCCGTACCCATTAGAAGAACCGACGCTATGTTTATTTTGTACATATTTGGCGAGAACTGTAAGTCATGCTACTGTTTTAACATATCTTTCGTCAATTCGTTTGCAAAACATTGAACAGGGTTTCACACCGGTAGCAGAGATGCCCCGGCTGAAAATGGTTCTTCGCGGTATCAAGCGAGAAAAGGGTTCACGGGCTAGGCCTAAACGGTATCCCATCACAGTAGATTTGCTAAGAAACTTGAAACATTCCTTACGTGCATCCAATTACTCGACAGCTGACCAGTTAATGTTGTGGGCTTCTTTCACAACGGCGTTCTTTGGCTTCCTAAGAGCATCCGAGTTTTGCTCCGACCGTCAGTCATGCTATGATCCGCAAAAAACTCTTCTCGTCCAAGATGTCGAAGTCATTCCAGAAGCAATAACTGTAAACTTAAAATCCTCAAAAACAGATCAATTTCGTGTTGGTAACATAATCAGACTCGCACCGTCCGGGAAATCAATCTGCCCCTTTCGTGCATTGAACAATCACTTGGAGAACTGTAAATCGCAAAGCAAGCCTTTGTTTACATTTGTAAATAATACGTATTTAACCAGACAAATCTTTTCAAAAATCGTGAAAAGCTTATTGCCTCAGTCATGTAACCCTCGTTTGTATTCTTCGCATAGTTTTCGGATCGGCGCCGCCACATGCGCCGCAGATAAGAATACCCCCGTCTGGCTGATCAAAGCTCTTGGCCGCTGGTCCAGCGATTGCTACCAGGACTACATTCGTGTAAATCCGGGACTTCTCGACAAAATTCCGAACCTGTTAGCCTCGTAATAAGTTGCAGGGTAATTCGTTTAGATGGTCCGTCGGCAATGAGTGGTAGTTTGGGCGTATCTTGGCGGTTAGGCCACCATACAATTATGGCGGCAAAATTATCTAGAAAATCCAACCAAACAAACAATCGCTTTCTCTACGGGAAATATCTCACGTTCAAGTCCAGAGTCCAAATCGGCTAATTACAAGCCATGACGATGCTAATATTTCTTTGGAAGTCAAGCATTCTTGACAACAACATGTACGTAGTTACATCCTAAGATAGCAAGTCAGAAATTTTAATTCAATCATTTGTTGTTCGAAAGTTAATTACCGATACGACCTAATACACTGCCACTCAATGCCTCATTACTTGTGTTTAATCTAATATGAATGGTTTTACGTAAAGCGTACGAGCCGCGGGCGTTAACGAAACATTTACGTGTGCGTAAATGTGTTTTAACGACAAGGCGAGGGCGCATGTTTCCCTCACCTCGGGCCCAGTCCTTCAGTGTTCTAGGGCGTGTCGCACATGCCATCAAAAGTCCTCGCTCATGCACAAATCGTCTCATTGCCTTGTGGATCTGGAACTGTTCAGTCACAAAGAAATTTCACCAAAAGTTCAAAACCCCTTCCCTCCCACCCCTTAGGCAGGCATGTCTCGAGCCATGGGCAGCAGCTAGCCGTTCCAGCTGGTCTGGGAGGATGGCTGTTGCCCCTTACATGGTCGTATCGTTGTTGAACTGTAAATTTTTTCATGTACCTCAGGGGGTATACAATTGGTGTACAAGTAGTAAGCCTCGTCAACTTATTTAGCAAAAAAAACAAAAAACAAAAACAAAAATTATAATAATTTCTAGTTCGTGTAATTGTGTGGTTAATTGGAGAAGCCTCCAAGCAGATCATTTCTTGAAGTCATCATTCAGTAGAGAAGCCTCAAAAAATTAAATTGAAAAGCAGTGTGTATTTTGTTGAAATTGTTGTGCCTTTGGAGAAGCCTCCAAGCAGAAATCCCCTTTTCAGAATTTGTCAATGGCTAGAGAAGCCTCTTAAATTAAGTGAAAAATAAAGGCGTTGTGCATTATGTTGAAATTGTGTGTGATTTGGAGAAGCCTCCAAGAAGTTTGTCATTCAATAGAGAAGCCTCTGGTATTAAATTGAAAAGCAGTGTGAATAGCATTGAAAGTGTTGAGTTTTTTGGAGAAGCCTCCTTTTCTCAGAATTTGTCAATCAGTTGAGAAGCCTCTAAGATTGAGTTGCAAAAGAAGTGTGAATTATGTTGTATTTGTTGTGTGGAGAAGCCTCCAAGAAAAATTCCGGTTTGGGAATTGTCACTAAACTCAGTGAATTGTGTTAAAATTTTGTGTTAAAGGGAGAAGCCTCCCAGCGGTCAGTCTCTACATCTAAAAGAGAGTAAAGTCTTGCGGTTAGGCCACCATACAATTATGGCGGCAAAATTATCTAGAAAATCCAACCAAACAAACAATCGCTTTCTCTACGGGAAATATCTCACGTTCAAGTCCAGAGTCCAAATCGGCTAATTACAAGCCATGACGATGCTAATATTTCTTTGGAAGTCAAGCATTCTTGACAACAACATGTACGTAGCAAGTCAGAAATTTTAATTCAATCATTTGTTGTTCGAAAGTTAATTACCGATACGACCTAATACACTGCCACTCAATGCCTCATTACTTGTGTTTAATCTAATATGAATGGTTTTACGTAAAGCGCACGAGCCGCGGGCGTTAACCTTACTTTTTGCCCAAAATCGGTATTTTCGAAAAGGGCCTATTTTTGCAAAAAGGCAAAGGGGTTAGCCTTACTTTTTGCCCAAAAATCAGTAATTTCAAAATGGGCCTATTTTTGCAAAAAAGCAAAGGCTATAGCCTTACTTTTTGCCCAAAAATCAGTAATTTCAAAATGGGCCTATTTTTGCAAAAAAGCAAAGGCTATAGCCTTACTTTTTGCCCAAAAATCAGTAATTTCAGAATGGGCCTATTTTTGCAAAAGAGCAAAGGCTATAGCCTGACTTTTTGCCCAAAAATCAGTAATTTCAAAATGGGCCTATTTTTGCAAAAAAGCAAAGGCTATAGCCTGACTTTTTGCCCAAAAATCAGTAATTTCAAAATGGGCCTATTTTTGCAAAAAATTTTGCCCAAAAATCAGTAATTTCAAAATGGGCCTATTTCTGCAAAAAAGCAAAGGCTATAGCCTTACTTTTTGCCCAAAAATCAGTAATTAAAAAATAGGCCTATTTTTGCAAAAAAGCAAAGGCTATAGCCTTACTTTTTGCCCAAAAATCAGTAATTTCAAAATGGGCCTATTTTTGCAAAAAAGCAAAGGCTATAGCCTTACTTTTTGCCCAAAAATCAGTAATTTCAATATGGGCCTATTTTTGCAAAAGAGCAAAGGCTATAGCCTTACTTTTTGCCCAAAAATCAGTAATTTCAAAATGGGCCTATTTTTGCAAAAAAGCAAAGGCTATAGCCTTACTTTTTGCCCAAAAATCAGTAATTTCAATATGGGCCTATTTTTGCAAAAGAGCAAAGGCTATAGCCTTACTTTTTGCCCAAAAATCAGTAATTTCAAAATGGGCCTATTTTTGCAAAAAAGCAAAGGCTATAGCCTTACTTTTTGCCCAAAAATCAGTAATTTCAAAATGGGCCTATTTTTGCAAAAAAGCAAAGGCTATAGCCTTACTTTTTGCCCAAAAATCAGTAATTTCAAAATGGGCCTATTTTTGCAAAAAAGCAAAGCCTATAGCCTTACTTTCTGCCCAAAAATCAGTAATTTCAAAATGGGCCTATTTTTGCAAAAAAGCAAAGGCTATAGCCTTACTTTTTGCCCAAAAAACAGTAATTTCAAAATGGGCCTATTTTTGCAAAAAAGCAAATGCTATAGCCTTACTTTTTGCCCAAAAATCAGTAATTTCAAAAAGGGCCTATTTTTGCAAAAAAGCAAAGGCTATCAAGGAATGGACACAAATGAACTATGCCGAAGCCACAAGAAAGGCACAGCACAGAGAGAACTGGGCATCCATGACAGCCAACCTGCTCAGAGCAGAAGGCACCTGACGACGACGATAGCCTTACTTTTTGCCCAAAAATCAGTAATTTCAAAATGGGCCTATTTTTGCAAAAAAAGCAAAGGCTATAGCCTTACTTTTTGCCCAAAAATCAGTAATTTCAAAATGGGCCTATTTTTGCAAAAAAGCAAAGGCTATAGCCTTACTTTTTGCCCAAAAATCAGTAATTTCAAAATGGGCCTATTTTTGCAAAAAAGCAAAGGCTATAGCCTTACTTTTTGTCCAAAAATCGGTAATTTCAAACTGGGCCTATTTGTGCAAAAAAGCAAAGGCTATAGCCTGACCGTTCGTCCAAAAATCAGTAATTTCAAAATGGGCCTATTTTTGCAAAAAAGCAAATGCTATAGCCTTACTTTTTGCCCAAAAATCAGTAATTTCAAAAAGGGCCTATTTTTGCAAAAAAGCAAAGGCTATCAAGGAATGGACACAAATGAACTATGCCGAAGCCACAAGAAAGGCACAGCACAGAGAGAACTGGGCATCCATGACAGCCAACCTGCTCAGAGCAGAAGGCACCTGACGACGACGATAGCCTTACTTTTTGCCCAAAAATCAGTAATTTCAAAATGGGCCTATTTTTGCAAAAAAAGCAAAGGCTATAGCCTTACTTTTTGCCCAAAAATCAGTAATTTCAAAATGGGCCTATTTTTGCAAAAAAGCAAAGGCTATAGCCTTACTTTTTGCCCAAAAATCAGTAATTTCAAAATGGGCCTATTTTTGCAAAAAAGCAAAGGCTATAGCCTTACTTTTTGTCCAAAAATCGGTAATTTCAAAATGGGCCTATTTTTGCAAAAAAGCAAAGGCTATAGCCTGACTTTTTGCCCAAAAATCAGTAATTTCAAAATGGGCCTATTTTTGCAAAAAAGCAAAGGCTATAGCCTTACTTTTTGCCCAAAAATCAGTAATTTCAAAATGGGCCTATTTTTGCAAAAAAACAAAGGCTATAGCCTTACTTTTTGCCCAAAAATCAGTAATTTCAATATGGGCCTATTTTTGCAAAAGAGCAAAGGCTATAGCCTTACTTTTTGCCCAAAAATCAGTAATTTCAAAATGGGCCAATTTTTGAAAAAAAGCAAAGGCTATAGCCTTACTTTTTGCCCAAAAATCAGTAATTTCAAAATGGGCCTATTTTTGCAAAAAAGCAAAGGCTATAGCCTTACCTTTTGCCCAAAAATCAGTAATTTCAAAATGGGCCTATTTTTGCAAAAAAGCAAAGGCTATAGCCTTACTTTTTGCCCAAAAATCAGTAATTTCAAAATGGGCCTATTTTTGCAAAAGAGCAAAGGCTATAGCCTTACTTTTTGCCCAAAAATCAGTAATTTCAAAATGGGCCTATTTTTGCAAAAAAGCAAAGGCTATAGCCTTACTTTTTGCCCAAAAATCAGTAATTTCAAAATGGGCCTATTTTTGCAAAAAAGCAAAGGCTATAGCCTTACTTTTTGCCCAAAAATCAGTAATTTCAAAAAGGGGCCTATTTTTGCAAAAGAGCAAAGGCTATAGCCTTACTTTTTGCCCAAAAGTTAGTAATTTCAAAATGGGCCTATTTTTGCAAAAAAGCAAAGGCTATAGCCTTACTTTTTGTCCAAAAATCGGTAATTTCAAAATGGGCCTATTTTTGCAAAAAAGCAAAGGCTATAGCCTGACTTTTTGCCCAAAAATCAGTAATTTCAAAATGGGCCTATTTTTGCAAAAAAGCAAAGGCTATAGCCTTACTTTTTGCCCAAAAATCAGTAATTTCAAAATGGGCCTATTTTTGCAAAAAAGCAAAGGCTATAGCCTTACTTTTTGCCCAAAAATCAGTAATTTCAAAATGGGCCTATTTTTGCAAAAAAGCAAAGGCTATAGCCTTACTTTTTGCCCAAAAATCAGTAATTTCAGAATGGGCCTATTTTTGCAAAAGAGCAAAGGCTATAGCCTGACTTTTTGCCCAAAAATCAGTAATTTCAAAATGGGCCTATTTTTGCAAAAAAGCAAAGGCTATAGCCTGACTTTTTGCCCAAAAATCAGTAATTTCAAAATGGGCCTATTTTTGCAAAAAAGCAAAGGCTATAGCCTTACTTTTTGCCCAAAAATCAGTAATTTCAAAATGGGCCTATTTCTGCAAAAAAGCAAAGGCTATAGCCTGACTTTTTGCCCAAAAATCAGTAATTTAAAAATGGGCCTATTTTTGCAAAAAAGCAAAGGCTATAGCCTTACTTTTTGCCCAAAAATCAGTAATTTCAAAATGGGCCTATTTTTGCAAAAAAGCAAAGGCTATAGCCTTACTTTTTGCCCAAAAATTAGTAATTTCAATATGGGCCTATTTTTGCAAAAGAGCAAAGGCTATAGCCTTACTTTTTGCCCAAAAATCAGTAATTTCAAAATGGGCCTATTTTTGCAAAAAAGCAAAGGCTATAGCCTTACTTTTTGCCCAAAAATCAGTAATTTCAATATGGGCCTATTTTTGCAAAAGAGAAAAGGCTATAGCCTTACTTTTTGCCCAAAAATCAGTAATTTCAAAATGGGCCTATTTTTGCAAAAAAGCAAAGGCTATAGCCTTACTTTTTGCCCAAAAATCAGTAATTTCAAAATGGGCCTATTTTTGCAAAAAAGCAAAGGCTATAGCCTTACTTTTTGCCCAAAAATCAGTAATTTCAAAATGGGCCTATTTTTGCAAAAAAGCAAAGCCTATAGCCTTACTTTTTGCCCAAAAATCAGTAATTTCAAAAAGGGCCTATTTTTGCAAAAAAGCAAAGGCTATATATAGCCTTACTTTTTGCCCAAAAATCAGTAATTTCAAAATGGGCCTATTTTTGCAAAAAAGCAAAGGCTATAGCCCTACTTTTTGCCCAAAAATCAGTAGTTTCAAAATGGGCCTATTTTTGCAAAAAAGCAAAGGCTATAACCTTACTTTTTGCCCAAAAATCAGTAATTTCAAAATGGGCCTATTTTTACAAAAAAGCAAAGGCTATAGCCTTACTTTTTGCCCAAAAATCAGTAATTTCAAAAAGGGCCTATTTTTGCAAAAAAGCAAAGGCTATAGCCTTACTTTTTGCCCAAAAATCAGTAATTTCAAAATGGGCCTATTTTTGCAAAAGAGCAAAGGCTATAGCCTTACTTTTTGCCCAAAAATCAGTAATTTCAAAATGGGCCTATTTTTGCAAAAAAGCAAAGGCTATAGCCTTACTTTTTGCCCAAAAATCAGTAATTTCAAAAAGGGGCCTATTTTTGCAAAAGAGCAAAGGCTATAGCCTTACTTTTTGCCCAAAAGTTAGTAATTTCAAAATGGGCCTATTTTTGCAAAAAAGCAAAGGCTATAGCCTTACTTTTTGTCCAAAAATCGGTAATTTCAAAATGGGCCTATTTTTGCAAAAAAGCAAAGGCTATAGCCTGACTTTTTGCCCAAAAATCAGTAATTTCAAAATGGGCCTATTTTTGCAAAAAAGCAAAGGCTATAGCCTTACTTTTTGCCCAAAAATCAGTAATTTCAAAATGGGCCTATTTTTGCAAAAAAGCAAAGGCTATAGCCTTACTTTTTGCCCAAAAATCAGTAATTTCAAAATGGGCCTATTTTTGCAAAAAAGCAAAGGCTATAGCCTTACTTTTTGCCCAAAAATCAGTAATTTCAGAATGGGCCTATTTTTGCAAAAGAGCAAAGGCTATAGCCTGACTTTTTGCCCAAAAATCAGTAATTTCAAAATGGGCCTATTTTTGCAAAAAAGCAAAGGCTATAGCCTGACTTTTTGCCCAAAAATCAGTAATTTCAAAATGGGCCTATTTTTGCAAAAAAGCAAAGGCTATAGCCTTACTTTTTGCCCAAAAATCAGTAATTTCAAAATGGGCCTATTTCTGCAAAAAAGCAAAGGCTATAGCCTGACTTTTTGCCCAAAAATCAGTAATTTAAAAATGGGCCTATTTTTGCAAAAAAGCAAAGGCTATAGCCTTACTTTTTGCCCAAAAATCAGTAATTTCAAAATGGGCCTATTTTTGCAAAAAAGCAAAGGCTATAGCCTTACTTTTTGCCCAAAAATCAGTAATTTCAATATGGGCCTATTTTTGCAAAAGAGCAAAGGCTATAGCCTTACTTTTTGCCCAAAAATCAGTAATTTCAAAATGGGCCTATTTTTGCAAAAAAGCAAAGGCTATAGCCTTACTTTTTGCCCAAAAATCAGTAATTTCAATATGGGCCTATTTTTGCAAAAGAGCAAAGGCTATAGCCTTACTTTTTGCCCAAAAATCAGTAATTTCAAAATGGGCCTATTTTTGCAAAAAAGCAAAGGCTATAGCCTTACTTTTTGCCCAAAAATCAGTAATTTCAAAATGGGCCTATTTTTGCAAAAAAGCAAAGGCTATAGCCTTACTTTTTGCCCAAAAATCAGTAATTTCAAAATGGGCCTATTTTTGCAAAAAAGCAAAGCCTATAGCCTTACTTTTTGCCCAAAAATCAGTAATTTCAAAAAGGGCCTATTTTTGCAAAAAAGCAAAGGCTATAGCCTTACTTTTTGCCCAAAAATCAGTAATTTCAAAATGGGCCTATTTTTGCAAAAAAGCAAAGGCTATAGCCTTACTTTTTGCCCAAAAATCAGTAGTTTCAAAATGGGCCAATTTTTGCAAAAAAGCAAAGGCTATAGCCTTACTTTTTGCCCAAAAATCAGTAATTTCAAAATGGGCCTATTTTTACAAAAAAGCAAAGGCTATAGCCTTACCTTTTGCCCAAAAATCAGTAATTTCAAAAAGGGCCTATTTTTGCAAAAAAGCAAAGGCTATAGCCTTACTTTTTGCCCAAAAATCAGTAATTTCAAAATGGGCCTATTTTTGCAAAAGAGCAAAGGCTATAGCCTTACTTTTTGCCCAAAAATCAGTAATTTCAAAATGGGCCTATTTTTGCAAAAAAGCAAAGGCTATAGCCTTACTTTTTGCCCAAAAATCAGTAATTTCAAAATGGGCCTATTTTTGCAAAAAAGCAAAGGCTATAGCCTTACTTTTTGCACAAAAATCAGTAATTTCAAAATGGGCCTATTTTTTGCAAAAAAGCAAAGGCTAT
The DNA here is from genome assembly GCA_039566865.1 of Aurelia coerulea. NCBI lineage: Eukaryota > Metazoa > Cnidaria > Scyphozoa > Semaeostomeae > Ulmaridae > Aurelia > Aurelia coerulea. Next base: position 23,562,410 of record CM076953.1, on the reverse strand, counting down.
AGCCTTACTTTTTGCCCAAAAATCAGTAATTTCAAAATGGGCCTATTTTTGCAAAAAAGCAAAGGCTATAGCCTTACTTTTTGCCCAAAAATCAGTAATTTCAAAATGGGCCTATTTTTGCAAAAACTTTTTGCCCAAAAATCAGTAATTTCAAAATGGGCCTATTTTTGCAAAAAAGCAAAGGCTATAGCCTTACTTTTTGCCCAAAAATCAGTAATTTCAAAATGGGCCTATTTTTGCAAAAAAGCAAAGGCTATAGCCTTACTTTTTGCCCAAAAATCAGTATTTTCAAAAAGGGCCTATTTTTGCAAAAGAGCAAAGGCTATAGCCTTACTTTTTGCCCAAAAATCAGTAGTTTCAAAATGGGCCTATTTTTGCAAAAAAGCAAAGGCTATAGCCTTACTTTTTGCCCAAAAATCAGTAATTTCAAAATGGGCCTATTTTTGCAAAAAAGCAAAGGCTATAGCCTTACTTTTTGCCCAAAAATCAGTAATTTCCAAATGGGCCTATTTTTGCAAAAAAGCAAAGGCTATAGCCTGACTTTTTGCCAAAAAATCAGTAATTTCAAAATGGGCCAATTTTTCCAAAAAAGCCTAGGCTATAGCCTTACTTTTTGCCCAAAAATCAGTAATTTGAAAATGGGCCTTTTTTGCAAAAAAGCAAAGGCTACAGCCTTACTTTTTGCCCAAAAATCGGTAATTTCAAAATGGGCCTATTTTTACAAAAAAGCAAAGGCTATAGCCTTACTTTTTGCCCAAAAATCAGTAATTTCAAAATGGGCCTATTTTTGCAAAAAAAGCAAAGGCTATAGCCTTACTTTTTGCCCAAAAATCAGTAATTTCAAAATGGGCCTATTTTTGCAAAAAAGCAAAGGCTATAGCCTTACTTTTTGCCCAAAAATCAGTAATTTGAAAATGGGCCTTTTTTGCAAAAAAGCAAAGGCTACAGCCTTACTTTTTGCCCAAAAATCAGTAATTTCAAAATGGGCCTATTTTTACAAAAAAGCAAAGGCTATAGCCTTACTTTTTGCCCAAAAATCAGTAATTTCAAAATGGGCCTATTTTTGCAAAAAAAGCAAAGGCTATAGCCTTACTTTTTGCCCAAAAATCAGTAATTTCAAAATGGGCCTATTTTTGCAAAAAAGCAAAGGCTATAGCCTTACTTTTTGCCCAAAAATCAGTAATTTCAAAATGGGCCTATATTTGCAAAAAAGCAAAGGCTATAGCCTTACTTTTTGCACAAAAATCAGTAATTTCAAAATGGGCCTATTTTTGCAAAAAAGCAAAGGCTATAGCCTGACTTTTTGCCCAAAAATCAGTAATTTCAAAATGGGCCTATTTTTGCAAAAAAGCAAAGGCTATAGCCTTACTTTTTGCCCAAAAATCAGTAATTTCAAAATGGGCCTATTTTTGCAAAAAAGCAAAGGCTATAGCCTTACTTTTTGCCCAAAAATCAGTAATTTCAAAATGGGCCTATTTTTGCAAAAAAGCAAAGGCTATAGCCTTACTTTTTGCCCAAAAATCAGTAATTTCAAAATGGGCCTATTTTTGCAAAAAAGCAAAGGCTATAGCCTTACTTTTTGCCCAAAAATCAGTAATTTCAAAATGGGCCTATTTTTGCAAAAAAGCAAAGGCTATAGCCTTACTTTTTGCCCAAAAATCAGTAATTTGAAAATGGGCCTTTTTTGCAAAAAAGCAAAGGCTACAGCCTTACTTTTTGCCCAAAAATCAGTAATTTCAAAATGGGCCTATTTTTACAAAAAAGCAAAGGCTATAGCCTTACTTTTTGCCCAAAAATCAGTAATTTCAAAATGGGCCTATTTTTGCAAAAAAAGCAAAGGCTATAGCCTTACTTTTTGCCCAAAAATCAGTAATTTCAAAATGGGCCTATTTTTGCAAAAAAGCAAAGGCTATAGCCTTACTTTTTGCCCAAAAATCGGTAATTTCAAAATGGGCCTATTTTTGCAAAAAGGCAAAGGCTATAGCCATACTTTTTGCCCAAAAATCAGTAATTTCAAAATGGGCCTATTTTTGCAAAAAAGCAAAGGCTATAGCCTTACATTTTGCCCAAAAGTCAGTAATTTCGAAATGGGCCTATTTTTGCAAAAAAGCAAAGGCTATAGCCTTACTTTTTGCCCGAAAATCAGTAATTTCAAAATGGGCCTATTTTTGCAAAAAAGCAAAGGCTATAGCCTTACTTTTTGCCCAAAAATCAGTAATTTCAAAAAGGGGCCTATTTTTGCAAAAAAGCAAAGGCTATAGCCTTACTTTTTGCCCCAAAATCAGTAATTTCAAAATGGGCCTATTTTTGCAAAAAAGCAAAGGCTATAGCCTTACTTTTTGCCCAAAAATCAGTAATTTCAAAAAGGGGCCTATTTTTGCAAAAGAGCAAAGGCTATAGCCTTACTTTTTGCCCAAAAATCAGTAATTTCAAAATGGGCCTATTTTTGCAAAAAAGCAAAGGCTATAGCCTGACTTTTTGCCCAAAAATCAGTAATTTCAAAATGGGCCTATTTTTGCAAAAGAGCAAAGGCTATAGCCTTACTTTTTGCCCAAAAATCAGTAATTTCAAAATGGGCCTATTTTTGCAAAAAAGCAAAGGCTATAGCCTTACTTTTTGCCCAAAAATCGGTAATTTCAAAATGGGCCTATTTTTGCAAAAAAGCAAAGGCTATAGCCTGAATTTTTGCCCAAAAATCAGTAATTTCAAAATGGGCCTATTTTTGCAAAAAGCAAAGGCTATAGCCTTACTTTTTGCCCAAAAATCAGTAATTTCAAAATGGGCCTATTTTTGCAAAAAAGCAAAGGCTATAGCCTTACTTTTTGCCCAAAAATCAGTAATTTCAAAATGGGCCTATTTTTGCAAAAAAGCAAAGGCTATAGCCTTACGTTTTGCCCAAAAATCAGTAATTTCAAAATGGGCCTATTTTTGCAAAAAAGCAAAGGCTATAGCCTTACTTTTTGCCCAAAAATCAGTAATTTCAAAATGGGCCTATTTTTGCAAAAAAGCAAAGGCTATAGCCTTACTTTTTGCCCAAAAATCAGTAATTTCAAAAAGGGCCTATTTTTGCAATAAAGCAAAGGCTATAGCCTTACTTTTTGCCCAAAAATCAGTAATTTCAAAATGGGCCTATTTTTGCAAAAAAGCAAAGGCTATAGCCTTACTTTTTGCCCAAAAATCAGTAATTTCAAAATGGGCCTATTTTTGCAAAAAAGCAAAGGCTATAGCCTTACTTTTTGCCCAAAAATCAGTAATTTCAAAATGGGCCTATTTTTGCAAAAAAGCAAAGGCTATAGCCTTACTTTTTGCCCAAAAATCGGTAATTTCAAAATGGGCCTATTTTTGCAAAAAAGCAAAGGCTATAGCCTGACTTTTTGCCCAAAAATCAGTAATTTCAAAATGGGCCTATTTTTGCAAAAAAGCAAAGGCTATAGCCTTACTTTTTGCCCAAAAATCGGTAATTTCAAAATGGGCCTATTTTTGCAAAAAAGCAAAGGCTATAGCCTGACTTTTTGCCCAAAAATCAGTAATTTCAAAATGGGCCTATTTTTGCAAAAAAGCAAAGGCTATAGCCTTACTTTTTGCCCAAAAATCGGTAATTTCAAAATGGGCCTATTTTTGCAAAAAAGCAAAGGCTATAGCCTGACTTTTTGCCCAAAAATCAGTAATTTCAAAATGGGCCTATTTTTGCAAAAAAGCAAAGGCTAAAGCCTTACTTTTTGCCAAAAAATCGGTAATTTCAAAATGGGCCTATTTTTGCAAAAAAGCAAAGGCTATAGCCTGACTTTTTGCCCAAAAATCAGTAATTTCAAAATGGGCCTATTTTTGCAAAAAAGCAAAGGCTATAGCCTTACTTTTTGCCCAAAAATCAGTGTTTCCAAAATGGGCCTAATTTTGCAAAAAAGCAAAGGCTATAGCTTACTTTTTGCCCAAAAGTCGGTAATTCCAAAATTGGCCTATTTTTGCAAAAAAGCAAAGGCTATAGCCTTACTTTTTGCCCAAAAATCAGTAATTTCAAAATGGGCCTATTTTTGCAAAAAAGCATAGCCTTACTTTTTGCCCAAAAATCAGTAATTTCAAAAAGGGCCTATTTTTGCAAAAAAGCAAAGGCTATAGCCTTACTTTTTGCCCAAAAATCAGTAATTTCAAAATGGGCCTATTTTTGCAAAAGAGCAAAGCCTGACTTTTTGCCCAAAAATCAGTAATTTCAAAATGGGCCTATTTTTGCAAAAAAGCAAAGGCTATAGCCTTACTTTTTGCCCAAAAATCGGTAATTTCAAAATGGGCCTATTTTTGCAAAAAAGCAAAGGCTATAGCCTGACTTTTTGCCCAAAAATCAGTAATTTCAAAATGGGCCTATTTTTGCAAAAAAGCAAAGGCTATAGCCTTACTTTTTGCCCAAAAATCAGTAATTTCAAAATGGGCCTATTTTTGCAAAAAAGCAAAGGCTATAGCCTTACTTTTTGCCCAAAAATCAGTAATTTCAAAATGGGCCTATTTTTGCAAAAACTTTTTGCCCAAAAATCAGTAATTTCAAAATGGGCCTATTTTTGCAAAAAAGCAAAGGCTATAGCCTTACTTTTTGCCCAAAAATCAGTAATTTCAAAATGGGCCTATTTTTGCAAAAAAGCAAAGGCTATAGCCTTACTTTTTGCCCAAAAATCAGTATTTTCAAAAAGGGCCTATTTTTGCAAAAGAGCAAAGGCTATAGCCTTACTTTTTGCCCAAAAATCAGTAATTTCCGAATGGGCCTAATTTTGCAAAAAAGCAAAGGCTATAGCCTGACTTTTTGCCAAAAAATCAGTAATTTCAAAATGGGCCAATTTTTGCAAAAAAGCAAAGGCTATAGCCTTACGTTTTGCCCAAAAATCAGTAATTTGAAAATGGGCCTTTTTTGCAAAAAAGCAAAGGCTACAGCCTTACTTTTTGCCCAAAAATCAGTAATTTCAAAATGGGCCTATTTTTGCAAAAAAGCAAAGGCTATAGCCTTACTTTTTGCCCAAAAATCAGTAATTTCAAAATAGGCCTATTTTTGCAAAAAGCAAAGGCTATAGCCTTACTTTTTGCCCAAAAATCAGTAATTTCAAAAAGGGCCTATTTTTGCAATAAAGCAAAGGCTATAGCCTTATTTTTTGCCCAAAAATCAGTAATTTCAAAATGGGCCTATTTTTGCAAAAAAGCAAAGGCTATAGCCTTACTTTTTGCCCAAAAATCAGTAATTTCAAAATGGGCCTATTTTTGCAAAAAAGCAAAGGCTATAGCCATACTTTTTGCCCAAAAATCAGTAATTTCAAAATGGGCCTATTTTTGCAAAAAAGCAAAGGCTATAGCCTTACTTTTTGCCCAAAAATCAGTATTTTCAAAAAGGGCCTATTTTTGCAAAAGAGCAAAGGCTATAGCCTTACTTTTTGCCCAAAAATCAGTAATTTCAAAATGGGCCTATTTTTGCAAAAAAGCAAAGGCTATAGCCTTACTTTTTGCCCAAAAATCAGTAATTATCAAATGGGCCTAATTTTGCAAAAAAGCAAAGGCTATAGCCTGACTTTTTGCCAAAAAATCAGTAATTTCAAAATGGGCCAATTTTTCCAAAAAAGCCTAGGCTATAGCCTTACTTTTTGCCCAAAAATCAGTAATTTCCAAATGGGCCTATTTTTGCAAAAAAGCAAAGGCTATAGCCTTACTTTTTGCCAAAAAATCAGTAATTTCAAAATGGGCCTAATTTTGCAAAAAAGCAAAGGCTATAGCCTTACTTTTTGCCCAAAAATCAGTAATTTCAAAATGGGCCTATTTTTGCAAAAAAGCAAAGGCTATAGCCTTACTTTTTGCCCAAAAATCAGTAATTTCGAAATGGGCCTATTTTTACAAAAAACAAAGGGGTTAGCCTTACTTTTTGCCCAAAAATCGGTATCTTCGAAAAGGGACTATTTTTGCAAAATAAAGCAAAGGGGTTTTGCCTTACTTTTTGGCCAAAAATTGGTATTTTCAAAAAGGCCTATTTTTGCAAAAAAGCAAAGGGCTTAGCCTTACTTTTTGCCCAAAAATCAGTAATTTCAAAATGGGCCATATTATTGCAAAAAAGCAAAGGCTATAGCCTTAGCTTTTGCCCAAAAATCAGTAACTTCAAAATGGGCCTATTTTTGCAAAAAAGCAAAGGCTATAGCCTTACTTTTTGCCCAAAAATCAGTAATTTCAAAATGGGCCTAATTTTGCAAAAAAGCAAAGGCTATATCCTTACTTTTTGCCCAAAAATCAGTAATTTCAAAATGGGCCTATTTTTGCAAAAAAGCAAAGGCTATAGCCTTACTTTTTGCCCAAAAATCAGTAATTTGAAAATGGGCCTATTTTTGCAAAAAACAAAGGGGTTAGCCTTACTTTTTGCCCAAAAATCGGTAATTTCAAAATGGGCCTATTTTTGCAAAAAAGCAAAGGCTATAGCCTTACTTTTTGCCCAAAAATCAGTAATTTCGAAATGGGCCTATTTTTACAAAAAACAAAGGGGTTAGCCTTACTTTTTGCCCAAAAATCGGTATCTTCGAAAAGGGACTATTTTTGCAAAATAAAGCAAAGGGGTTTTGCCTTACTTTTTGGCCAAAAATTGGTATTTTCAAAAAGGGCCTATTTTTGCAAAAAAGCAAAGGGCTTAGCCTTACTTTTTGGCCAAAAATCGGTATTTTTGAAAATGGCCTATTTTTCTGCAAAAAGCAAAGGGGTTAGCCTTACTTTTTGCCCAAAAATTAATTATTTCAAAATGGGCCTATAATTGCAAAGAAGCAAAGGCTATAGCCTTACTTTTTGCCCAAAAATCAGTAATTGCAAAATGGGCCTAATTTTGAAAAAAAGCCAAAGGCTATAGCCTTACTTTTTGCCCAAAAATCATTAAATTCAAAATGGGCCTACTTTTCCAAAAAAGCAAAGGGTATAGCCTTACTTTTTGCCCAAAAAGCAAAGGGGTTACCTTACTTTTTGCCCAAAAATCGGTATTTTCGAAAAGGGCCTATTTTTGCAAAAAAACAAAGGGGTTAGCCTTACTTTTTGCCCAAAAATCAGTAATTTCAAAATGGGCCTATTTTTGCAAAAACGCAAAGGCTATAGCCTTACTTTTTGCCCAAAAATCAGTAATTTCAAAATGGGCCTATTTTTGCAAAAAAGCAAAGGCTATAGCCTTACTTTTTGCCCAAAAATCAGTAATTTCAAAAAGGGCCTATTTTTGCAAAAACTTTTTGCCCAAAAATCAGTAATTTCAAAATGGGCCTATTTTTGCAAAAAAGCAAAGGCTATAGCCTTACTTTTTGCCCAAAAATCAGTAGTTTCAAAATGGGCCTATTTTTGCAAAAAAGCAAAGGCTATAGCCTTACTTTTTGCCCAAAAATCAGTAATTTCAAAATGGGCCTATTTTTGCAAAAAAGCAAAGGCTATAGCCTTACTTTTTGCCCAAAAATCAGTAATTTCCAAATGGGCCTAATTTTGCAAAAAAGCAAAGGCTATAGCCTGACTTTTTGCCAAAAAATCAGTAATTTCAAAATGGGCCAATTTTTCCAAAAAAGCCTAGGCTATAGCCTTACTTTTTGCCCAAAAATCAGTAATTTGAAAATGGGCCTTTTTTGCAAAAAAGCAAAGGCTACAGCCTTACTTTTTGCCCAAAAATCGGTAATTTCAAAATGGGCCTATTTTTACAAAAAAGCAAAGGCTATAGCCTTACTTTTTGCCCAAAAATCAGTAATTTCAAAATGGGCCTATTTTTGCAAAAAAAGCAAAGGCTATAGCCTTACTTTTTGCCCAAAAATCAGTAATTTCAAAATGGGCCTATTTTTGCAAAAAAGCAAAGGCTATAGCCTTACTTTTTGCCCAAAAATCAGTAATTTGAAAATGGGCCTTTTTTGCAAAAAAGCAAAGGCTACAGCCTTACTTTTTGCCCAAAAATCAGTAATTTCAAAATGGGCCTATTTTTACAAAAAAGCAAAGGCTATAGCCTTACTTTTTGCCCAAAAATCAGTAATTTCAAAATGGGCCTATTTTTGCAAAAAAAGCAAAGGCTATAGCCTTACTTTTTGCCCAAAAATCAGTAATTTCAAAATGGGCCTATTTTTGCAAAAAAGCAAAGGCTATAGCCTTACTTTTTGCCCAAAAATCAGTAATTTCAAAATGGGCCTATATTTGCAAAAAAGCAAAGGCTATAGCCTTACTTTTTGCACAAAAATCAGTAATTTCAAAATGGGCCTATTTTTGCAAAAAAGCAATGGCTATAGCCTGACTTTTTGCCCAAAAATCAGTAATTTCAAAATGGGCCTATTTTTGCAAAAAAGCAAAGGCTATAGCCTTACTTTTTGCCCAAAAATCAGTAATTTCAAAATGGGCCTATTTTTGCAAAAAAGCAAAGGCTATAGCCTTACTTTTTGCCCAAAAATCAGTAATTTCAAAATGGGCCTATTTTTGCAAAAAAGCAAAGGCTATAGCCTTACTTTTTGCCCAAAAATCAGTAATTTCAAAATGGGCCTATTTTTGCAAAAAAGCAAAGGCTATAGCCTTACTTTTTGCCCAAAAATCAGTAATTTCAAAATGGGCCTATTTTTGCAAAAAAGCAAAGGCTATAGCCTTACTTTTTGCCCAAAAATCAGTAATTTGAAAATGGGCCTTTTTTGCAAAAAAGCAAAGGCTACAGCCTTACTTTTTGCCCAAAAATCAGTAATTTCAAAATGGGCCTATTTTTACAAAAAAGCAAAGGCTATAGCCTTACTTTTTGCCCAAAAATCAGTAATTTCAAAATGGGCCTATTTTTGCAAAAAAAGCAAAGGCTATAGCCTTACTTTTTGCCCAAAAATCAGTAATTTCAAAATAGGCCTATTTTTGCAAAAAAGCAAAGGCTATAGCCTTACTTTTTGCCAAAAAATCAGTAATTTCAAAATGGGCCTATTTTTGCAAAAAGGCAAAGGCTATAGCCATACTTTTTGCCCAAAAATCAGTAATTTCAAAATGGGCCTATTTTTGCAAAAAAGCAAAGGCTATAGCCTTACTTTTTGCCCAAAAGTCAGTAATTTCAAAATGGGCCTATTTTTGCAAAAAAGCAAAGGCTATAGCCTTACTTTTTGCCCGAAAATCAGTAATTTCAAAATGGGCCTATTTTTGCAAAAAAGCAAAGGCTATAGCCTTACTTTTTGCCCAAAAATCAGTAATTTCAAAAAGGGGCCTATTTTTGCAAAAAAGCAAAGGCTATAGCCTTACTTTTTGCCCGAAAATCAGTAATTTCAAAATGGGCCTATTTTTGCAAAAAAGCAAAGGCTATAGCCTTACTTTTTGCCCAAAAATCAGTAATTTCAAAAAGGGGCCTATTTTTGCAAAAGAGCAAAGGCTATAGCCTTACTTTTTGCCCAAAAATCAGTAATTTCAAAATGGGCCTATTTTTGCAAAAAAGCAAAGGCTATAGCCTGACTTTTTGCCCAAAAATCAGTAATTTCAAAATGGGCCTATTTTTGCAAAAGAGCAAAGGCTATAGCCTTACTTTTTGCCCAAAAATCAGTAATTTCAAAATGGGCCTATTTTTGCAAAAAAGCAAAGGCTATAGCCTTACTTTTTGCCCAAAAATCGGTAATTTCAAAATGGGCCTATTTTTGCAAAAAAGCAAAGGCTATAGCCTGACTTTTTGCCCAAAAATCAGTAATTTCAAAATGGGCCTATTTTTGCAAAAAGCAAAGGCTATAGCCTTACTTTTTGCCCAAAAATCAGTAATTTCAAAATGGGCCTATTTTTGCAAAAAAGCAAAGGCTATAGCCTTACTTTTTGCCCAAAAATCAGTAATTTCAAAATGGGCCTATTTTTGCAAAAAAGCAAAGGCTATAGCCTTACGTTTTGCCCAAAAATCAGTAATTTCAAAATGGGCCTATTTTTGCAAAAAAGCAAAGGCTATAGCCTTACTTTTTGCCCAAAAATCAGTAATTTCAAAATGGGCCTATTTTTGCAAAAAAGCAAAGGCTATAGCCTTACTTTTTGCCCAAAAATCAGTAATTTCAAAAAGGGCCTATTTTTGCAATAAAGCAAAGGCTATAGCCTTACTTTTTGCCCAAAAATCAGTAATTTCAAAATGGGCCTATTTTTGCAAAAAAGCAAAGGCTATAGCCTTACTTTTTGCCCAAAAATCAGTAATTTCAAAATGGGCCTATTTTTGCAAAAAAGCAAAGGCTATAGCCTTACTTTTTGCCCAAAAATCAGTAATTTCAAAATGGGCCTATTTTTGCAAAAAAGCAAAGGCTATAGCCTTACTTTTTGCCCAAAAATCGGTAATTTCAAAATGGGCCTATTTTTGCAAAAAAGCAAAGGCTATAGCCTGACTTTTTGCCCAAAAATCAGTAATTTCAAAATGGGCCTATTTTTGCAAAAAAGCAAAGGCTATAGCCTTACTTTTTGCCCAAAAATCGGTAATTTCAAAATGGGCCTATTTTTGCAAAAAAGCAAAGGCTATAGCCTGACTTTTTGCCCAAAAATCAGTAATTTCAAAATGGGCCTATTTTTGCAAAAAAGCAAAGGCTATAGCCTTACTTTTTGCCCAAAAATCGGTAATTTCAAAATGGGCCTATTTTTGCAAAAAAGCAAAGGCTATAGCCTGACTTTTTGCCCAAAAATCAGTAGTTTCAAAATGGGCCTATTTTTGCAAAAAAGCAAAGGCTAAAGCCTTACTTTTTGCCAAAAAATCGGTAATTTCAAAATGGGCCTATTTTTGCAAAAAAGCAAAGGCTATAGCCTGACTTTTTGCCCAAAAATCAGTAATTTCAAAATGGGCCTATTTTTGCAAAAAAGCAAAGGCTATAGCCTTACTTTTTGCCCAAAAATCAGTAATTTCAAAATGGGCCTATTTTTGCAAAAAAGCAAAGGCTATAGATTACTTTTTGCCCAAAAATCGGTAATTTCAAAATGGGCCTATTTTTGCAAAAAAGCAAAGGCTATAGCCTTACTTTTTGCCCAAAAATCAGTAATTTCAAAATGGGCCTATTTTTGCAAAAAAGCATAGCCTTACTTTTTGCCCAAAAATCAGTAATTTCAAAAAGGGCCTATTTTTGCAAAAAAGCAAAGGCTATAGCCTTACTTTTTGCCCAAAAATCAGTAATTTCAAAATGGGCCTATTTTTGCAAAAGAGCAAAGCCTGACTTTTTGCCCAAAAATCAGTAATTTCAAAATGGGCCTATTTTTGCAAAAAAGCAAAGGCTATAGCCTTACTTTTTGCCCAAAAATCGGTAATTTCAAAATGAGCCTATTTTTGCAACAAAGCAAAGGCTATAGCCTTACTTTTTGCCCAAAAATCAGTAATTTCAAAATGGGCCTATTTTTGCAAAAAAGCAAAGGCTATAGCCTTACTTTTTGCCCAAAAATCAGTAATTTCAAAATGGGCCTATTTTGCAAAAAAGCAAAGGCTATAGCCTTACTTTTTGCCCAAAAATCAGTAATTTCAAAATGGGCCTATTTTTGCAAAAACTTTTTGCCCAAAAATCAGTAATTTCAAAATGGGCCTATTTTTGCAAAAAAGCAAAGGCTATAGCCTTACTTTTTGCCCAAAAATCAGTAATTTCAAAATGGGCCTATTTTTGCAAAAAAGCAAAGGCTATAGCCTTACTTTTTGCCCAAAAATCGGTATTTCTAAAAAGGGCCTATTTTTGCAAAAGAGCAAAGGCTATAGCCTTACTTTTTGCCCAAAAATCAGTAATTTCCGAATGGGCCTAATTTTGCAAAAAAGCAAAGGCTATAGCCTGACTTTTTGCCAAAAAATCAGTAATTTCAAATTGGGCCAATTTTTGCAAAAAAGCAAAGGCTATAGCCTTACTTTTTGCCCAAAAATCAGTAATTTGAAAATGGGCCTTTTTTGCAAAAAAGCAAAGGCTACAGCCTTACTTTTTGCCCAAAAATCAGTAATTTCAAAATGGGCCTATTTTTGCAAAAAAGCAAAGGCTATAGCCTTACTTTTTGCCCAAAAATCAGTAATTTCAAAATAGGCCTATTTTTGCAAAAAGCAAAGGCTATAGCCTTACTTTTTGCCCAAAAATCAGTAATTTCAAAAAGGGCCTATTTTTGCAATAAAGCAAAGGCTATAGCCTTATTTTTTGCCCAAAAATCAGTAATTTCAAAATGGGCCTATTTTTGCAAAAAAGCAAAGGCTATAGCCTTACTTTTTGCCCAAAAATCAGTAATTTCAAAATGGGCCTATTTTTGCAAAAAAGCAAAGGCTATAGCCATACTTTTTGCCCAAAAATCAGTAATTTCAAAATGGGCCTATTTTTGCAAAAAAGCAAAGCTATAGCCTTACTTTTTGCCCAAAAATCAGTATTTTCAAAAAGGGCCTATTTTTGCAAAAGAGCAAAGGCTATAGCCTTACTTTTTGCCCAAAAATCAGTAATTTCAAAATGGGCCTATTTTTGCAAAAAAGCAAAGGCTATAGCCTTACTTTTTGCCCAAAAATCAGTAATTTCCAAATGGGCCTAATTTTGCAAAAAAGCAAAGGCTATAGCCTGACTTTTTGCCAAAAAATCAGTAATTTCAAAATGGGCCAATTTTTCCAAAAAAGCCTAGGCTATAGCCTTACTTTTTGCCCAAAAATCAGTAATTTCCAAATGGGCCTATTTTTGCAAAAAAGCAAAGGCTATAGCCTTACTTTTTGCCAAAAAATCAGTAATTTCAAAATGGGCCTAATTTTGCAAAAAAGCAAAGGCTATAGCCTTACTTTTTGCCCAAAAATCAGTAATTTCAAAATGGGCCTATTTTTGCAAAAAAGCAAAGGCTATAGCCTTACTTTTTGCCCAAAAATCAGTAATTTCGAAATGGGCCTATTTTTACAAAAAACAAAGGGGTTAGCCTTACTTTTTGCCCAAAAATCGGTATCTTCGAAAAGGGACTATTTTTGCAAAATAAAGCAAAGGGGTTTTGCCTTACTTTTTGGCCAAAAATTGGTATTTTCAAAAAGGCCTATTTTTGCAAAAAAGCAAAGGGCTTAGCCTTACTTTTTGCCCAAAAATCAGTAATTTCAAAATGGGCCATATTATTGCAAAAAAGCAAAGGCTATAGCCTTACCTTTTGCCCAAAAATCAGTAACTTCAAAATGGGCCTATTTTTGCAAAAAAGCAAAGGCTATAGCCTTACTTTTTGCCCAAAAATCAGTAATTTCAAAATGGGCCTAATTTTGCAAAAAAGCAAAGGCTATATCCTTACTTTTTGCCCAAAAATCAGTAATTTCAAAATGGGCCTATTTTTGCAAAAAAGCAAAGGCTATAGCCTTACTTTTTGCCCAAAAATCAGTAATTTGAAAATGGGCCTATTTTTGCAAAAAACAAAGGGGTTAGCCTTACTTTTTGCCCAAAAATCGGTAATTTCAAAATGGGCCTATTTTTGCAAAAAAGCAAAGGCTATAGCCTTACTTTTTGCCCAAAAATCAGTAATTTCGAAATGGGCCTATTTTTACAAAAAACAAAGGGGTTAGCCTTACTTTTTGCCCAAAAATCGGTATCTTCGAAAAGGGACTATTTTTGCAAAATAAAGCAAAGGGGTTTTGCCTTACTTTTTGGCCAAAAATTGGTATTTTCAAAAAGGGCCTATTTTTGCAAAAAAGCAAAGGGCTTAGCCTTACTTTTTGGCCAAAAATCGGTATTTTTGAAAATGGCCTATTTTTCTGCAAAAAGCAAAGGGGTTAGCCTTACTTTTTGCCCAAAAATTAATTATTTCAAAATGGGCCTATAATTGCAAAGAAGCAAAGGCTATAGCCTTACTTTTTGCCCAAAAATCAGTAATTTCAAAATGGGCCTAATTTTGCAAAAAAGCAAAGGCTATAGCCTTACTTTTTGCCCAAAAATCAGTAATTTCAAAATGGGCCTATTTTTGCAAAAAAGCAAAGGCTATAGCCTTACTTTTTGCCCAAAAATCAGTAATTTGAAAATGGGCCTATTTTTGCAAAAAACAAAGGGGTTAGCCTTACTTTTTGCCCAAAAATCGGTATCTTCGAAAAGGGACTATTTTTGCAAAATAAAGCAAAGGGGTTTTGCCTTACTTTTTGGCCAAAAATTGGTATTTTCAAAAAGGGCCTATTTTTGCAAAAAAGCAAAGGGCTTAGCCTTACTTTTTGGCCAAAAATCGGTATTTTTGAAAAGGGCCTATTTTTCTGCAAAAAGCAAAGGGGTTAGCCTTACTTTTTGCCCAAAAATTAGTTATTTCAAAATGGGCCTATAATTGCAAAGAAGCAAAGGCTATAGCCTTACTTTTTGCCCAAAAATCAGTAATTTCAAAATGGGCCTACTTTTGCAAAAAAGCAAAGGCTATAGCCTTACTTTTTGCCCAAAAATCAAAGGGGTTAGCCTTACTTTTTGCCCAAAAATCGGTATTTTCGAAAAGGGCCTATTTTTGCAAAAAAAAACAAAGGGGTTAGCCTTACTTTTTGGCCAAAAATCGGTAGTTTCAAAAAGGGGCTATTTTTGCAAAAAAGCAAAGGGGTTAGCCTTACTTTTTGTTCAAAAATTAGTATTTCAAAAAGGGCCTATTTTTCTGCAGAAAAGCAAAGGATACCAAGAAACCAAATTTGAGCAAACAACCAAAATAACGGGGAAACGAGGGTTGTATAACTCTGTAAAAATCTGGTACACTCTGCGTAGCAGACTCTAAGTTAAAGGAAGCATATCCTGTGCAGCAATGTGAAGAATGGAACAATCAAATCTACAGCTCCTACGCATAAGCCGTACAAATAAGGCATAATCTTTGGGACACTCTTGCAGTAGACGGTGATCGAAACAATGTAGCTACTGATTGAAGAATCGTAAAGAAAGAGCAATGTAAACAATTTTAACATTTTAATGTTACCTTCATGTTACGAGGCTTAAACTAAATTTTCAAGACTTTCCTCATAATTTCAGTGCATTGTGTTCTTCTGAGACCAGAAATTACCTAAAACTAAATATTTCGCGATATGCCTAGGAACAGCCAAAAATGCCAGATTTTGACTGTTTGATACCTACCACTGACAGCATAGGTTCCAAATCTTTATCTCGGCGTAAAAAGGTGGGTGTAAAATTCAATGACCTATTTCTTCTGATTGAATGGCTTGAAAGAAACTTTAGATACTTATCTACAAATCTACCGTTGGGCTTTTCAGAAATTTTGAACATTTTTGGAAATTACAGCGTATCTTACATTTCAACTCATTTGAGGATGTGACGTCATCAAATTTCTAAATCATAAACCAGATGAGTGACAGACTTTTGTTTGACACCAAATTGTAGGCATTTATGAACTATGGTTTCCTTCGAAATTATTTCATGTTACGTCAAACTGTTTAGAAATTACGATGGTTTTGAGTTTTTTTGAAAATTTTTCTTGAATTCTTGAAAAAGAAGAAAAACACTCTAATTCTGAAAATATCGAAGAATTCCGAAAAGTCCAACGGTAGAATTATAGAGAATCAGCTAAGGTTTCTTTGAAGTCATTCAGTTCAAAGAAATAGGTCACTCAATTTTACACCGGCCTTTTTAAAGATTTGGAACCTATGCTACCACTGACATGTGAGCACAATTATATTTCAAGAGCTTTTGTATGATTAGGAAGCGATCCTTTTACTATTTCAATTCAATCATTGGAAGATTTATTACAGTTGCTATTCAGTAAATCAATCAATCAATCAATCAATAGCTTTATTAATGTGTCAGAATCTTTAGCTTAAAAGCTAATTGGGAACACAACGAAACGGTATAAAAAATTACGATGCAATAAAAATACAATCGATAGAACATATTTGGTAAAATTATCTGAACTGGGTGCACCAAAAAGAACCATCCACTCCCGACAGCCAGAAGCGTCGTGGCCGGGGGGGGCAGGGGGGGCACGTGCCCCCCCTAGCGTCTGAAATTCGGATATTTGTCGGAAATTCGGATTTTTGTCGGAAATTCGGAAATTTTTCCGAAATTTCTCATCTGTGTGAATTGAAGCCTAGCTACTATCACGACCCTATTTACTGATGAATTTTTAACAAGAAGGACATTTTCCGACAGTCTGAGGGAGGTCATTTAAAAAAATGTCCTTGGTGCCAGAGCCTTTGTTTGTCGAAATATGGTCATCGGGATTCCTTTAAAACCGAAGAGAAAATAGCTGGGTTTGGGTAAGAATTTTCCGAGAAAGGTCAAATTTTCTATTTTAGCACTGGTAAATATGGAATCAAGGGATGTGTATTTTAAGCCAAAGGAAAGGATGTTTCTTCAAAAGTGTTCCTCGTGCTCCGATTTATAGGAGAACTGTCACGAAGCTCTCAAGGTTTGCCTTGTCGCTAATGGCAGGCATGATATTGGGAGATGCATTCTAAGCCACAGAAAAGGATCTTTCTTCAAAAATTTTCCTCGCGCTCCGATTTATAGGAGAACTGTCACGAAGCTCTCATGGTTTCCTTGTCGTTAATGGCAGGCATGATATTGGGAGATGCATTCCAAGCCAAAGTAAAGGATCTTTTTTCAAAAATTTTCCTCGCGCTCCGATTGATAGGAGAACTGTCACGAAGCTCTCAAGGTTTCCCTTGTCGCTAATGGCAGGCATGATATTGGGAGATGCATTCTAAGCCACAGAAAAGGATCTTTCTTCAAAAATTTTCCTCGCGCTCCGATTTATAGGAGAACTGTCACGAAGCTCTCATGGTTTCCTTGTCGCTAATGGCAGGCATGATATTGGGAGATGCATTCTAAGCCAAAGTAAAGGGCCAGGCCTCAAACATTTTTATCATTTCAATGCTTCAACTTTGTGGCACGCTCTATTCCCATACAGTTATAACGAACTAATCTGTATTGTTGCTTCGATTGAATACCAGATCAGGGTCTTGCTATCTCTGTCTGAAAATCATTTGGTAACCAAACTGCGCATGCGCATGATGACGTCATTGGTTTCACGTCATCATTCGTCGGAAAATCAGCAAGTTGTGCCCCCCCCTGTCAATCGGTACCCACGACGCCCCTGCCGACAGCCCACGACAAATCGCGCACCAGACCAGCCCCGAAGGCCCACAACCCAATCTCCAGCCAAGATCCCGAATCAGATACCACCAACTGGCATCCAACTCAGGACCCCTGCCAAAGACCAAGCAACAGACCCCGAAACCGCCCAGGAGCACGACCCCCACGGCCCGCCAAAAGCGGACAGCTCCTTCTGACACACCCAGTCATATTTAAAGAGTCCTTTAAAGTCATATATACAACTAATTACAGTCTACAGTCCAAAAGAGTTTCCATGTCCATTCTTCTTATACTTCTTTTGAACTGGTTAATTGTTGGCACTTCCTTAATTGGTCTCTCTAGCTTACTCCACAAATATGGGCCAAAGTACCTTATTGAATGTTTTCCTTCTTTTACTGTGCGAAATTTCGGAATAATGAAGTTTTGCTGTTTCTTAATTCGTAAGGAGTTTCATTTACTGTAAACATTTCTTTTATATAATGTGGAGCAAAACCATTTTTAACTTTGTACATTAGTATGGCGATGTCCTGCATTCACATCATGTTTTATGAAAAGCAAATGGTAGCTAGTTTCCAGCAGTTTTTTCAGATTAAGCTAGTTCGTTGTCATTATGAATAAATTCTCGAATTCAAGTTCAACCCACAGTGAGGAAACAGACTTAGTGATTTTTCAAATCGTTGTTACAGTTTCTACAGTACGATTTTCAAAAAAGGAATACATTTTTCGACTTACACAGTATATCGATACATATGGTGGAGACTGTGTGCTTTCTTAAAACATTACACTAAAATTCGACGAAAATATAATCGGCGATTCTTCAAATCGGAAAATGTTCTTAATTTATATCCTTTTATGATGAATTGAGATTCATTTTGTGAAATATAAGCCAAAGTCTTTAAGAAACAATAAACGACCTGACATTCATAATTTGTTTAATACTTCATTTCTCTTTCGATAATCTTTTAATACTATTTCTCTACTTGAGGCATTTAGTCCATGGATTTATACACTATAATTAATTGTTTCGCATCATTATCAAAGTTTTTACATCAAACGAAAAGCCGGCAGTTGAAATTCTGTGACCTATGGGCTCATCTCTGCCGATCTAGCATAGGCCTAATTGAATCATGTCTTCTGGTACATCATCAAATGGCTAAAAATGATTATTGGTATCTTCACAAACCCACAGCTACCGACAGTTCCACCGCCTATCATTATTTCAGACAGAGTGTCCCAAAAGGTTGCCCCGTTTTTCGGATTGTTGTGGTGGAGTTTACCTTAAATTGGATCAATTTTCACATAGTCGCATAGAGTTTGAGGTCTTCTTTGAGTCAATCTGACAAGGGGTTGATGATTTATGAAACAGGAAAGGTAAACTATGTCTTTACTCAAAAAACAGCACTTCTGTACTTCTCCATGAATATGAACATTAATGCAAATATTAGAAGGAAGGCTCTTAGCATTGTGTTTGAATATTTCTTACATTTATAAAAGTGGTTCATGGTTTTGCTTATTTACCATCTCCCCATCATCTCATTTCCAAATGTAAAAACAAATTCATATGCAACGCTGGAACCCTTCTTCGAACAGTTCCTTTATTCTGACATTGCTGGAGAACAATAGAAGTGTTGTTATTGAAGCAACCACTTATCTTGCCTTTCCTCTGCCATAAATCAGCAAGCACTTGTCAGATTGGTTCAAACAAGGTCTCTAAATTGAAGCCTATCTTATCGTCCTCTGCAACCGCATCCAAAACGGGGCAATAGAATTCATAGCTCCTGCACAGCGGCCATACAAATGAGGCACAATGCTTGGCACACACAGTATGCACCTATTTTAACGTATTTTGTATTTGCCATATTCCTGCCGATGGAAATTCAAAAATAAATTCTGACTTCCGAAGAACCTCAAAAGAAGCCGAAATGTGCTTATATGTTTATGAAACGCATCACTTTTCTAGAGTTGTTGTTGCTGTTGCTTTTTTCACATGAAAAATCCCACAATACCTTTCAATATACTTCAAGCACGCGAAATAAACAATAAATGAAAATCCAAAAGAACTGTCGAAAGAATCTTTCCACTGTGCATGTTAACCTTTCTTGCGTTCTTTTTGTTTGCACAAGAAGATATTCAGATAATGCAAAAAGAAGCAGAGTATTCATAAAACCCGCTACACCAATTTAAAAATCTGTCATGTTTCTAATTATTTTTGCAGACAATGTGTCATGTTGTTGCCATTTGCTTAAATACCGGGTGTCCCAAAAAAAGTACTCCTGTTTAAAAAATCACCAAAAATTGATTATCAAAGCTTTGATAAAATTTTCATTTTGAGTTGTTTTGTCAAAGATCCAAAAATATTCATAGCTGATAAAATGTTTGATTTTGATGCAGCAAGGTAGAAAAACTACACGTTGAAAACCTTTATTTTGAGCCATACTTTTAAGCAAAATACTCAATCTTACCTTCAAGTCAAAATGTTCAGATTTTTTATCATCATGGAAGTCTCCAATGATAATGCGCATTTCTTTCTGTCATTTATGACCAAACTAGAAGCTTTACATGCACAAAGAAATTGATCTGGCAATCATCAGTGCTTTTTTGCAGTATGATTCCAAACCAGGTAGCCCCAAAAAGAGCCACATTTGCCAATTTTGAAAGCAATTACAAAATCAGCTATGTCTGGGAAAATGATTTGGCCCTTGATCTACTTGACAAAAAAGGAAAGTTGAAGATCGGTCGTGTAATAAAATTTTTGCGATTTTTCAAACGGGAGTACTTTGGTTTTGGGACACCCGGTAGTAAAACAGAAACTGCTTATGAAGAGAATCTCAACTGAATCATTCATGCTCTACAATGCTTCTTGATGAAACTCTAAACAAAGAAAATGATTTGCATCAATCAAAGATGCTCATCGATAAACACTTTATAGAAAGGGTTGTCATCTATAATTTTGTATTTAAATGTGGAACACAAAAGTAACGAAAAGTGGTTGCCTCAAAAAGAGCATTTTCTTCGTTCTCAAAAAATACCAAAATCAAGTACATACTGCAAAAAAGGGTTCTTTATGCTGTGTTGAAGTTCTCTCTACTTTTGAAAAATGGTTGATTGTATTGTTTACTGATATTGAGATTAAGCAATTTTTAAACGTACACAAAAATGTAAATACATTGCTAGAACCCTTTAGTAATTAAATAAGTATAGTAGAATGTAAGATTTATTGTAAATATTTTATATGAATAAAAAAAGAACCCTTTCTATCAAAGTTTACTTGATTGTGAGGTTTTTGGGAAACAAAGAAAGTGCTGTTTTTGAAACAATCATTGTTTTTACTTTCGTGTGCCATAAATCAGCACTGGTCAGATTGGCAAAGAAATACAGTACATCAAACTCTTAAGCCAATGCTGTGCAATTCTATCATGAACAAGACAATAGAATGAAAGACAATATACAATAGAACGTACAGTTCCTTTGCAGCAGCCACAAAATGACGCGCAAAATAATTTGCGACAACCTGTATAAAATGAACAGCAAAATTGGGAAGGCAAAATTAGTAAAAATGGAAATATACGATTCCTTTCTTACATGTGAAATAACTCTTATTAGTAAGCTAGGACTGTTTAATTAATTTCTTTTACATATGACATGTAGTTCACTGTCAACGACCTGATTTTAAACAATGACGATTTCAAGTCGGATATTCTTGCTAATACAAGGACTTAATAATGTGATCCCACCAGTGGTTTAATTGTTTCACTCTCCTATGCCTAAACCTCTTTCTTTATAACCTCCCTCGTTTTTTCTAATCTTGTATGCCTACAACTCCTTCATATATCTGTATCAAATATTTGACTGTATAAAGGCAAGACAATATGATGTTACAGGGTGTCAAAAAGATTGTGCCCCGTTTGTGTTGCTGCTGTGGTTGTAACTTCAATCGTCCTGTTTTTTACCTAGGCCACTTATTTTGCCTTTTCTCTGCCATAAATCAGCAACAACTTGTCAAATTGACTCAAACAAGGTCTCAGACGTTAAGTTAAAACCAGACCTATGCAACTGTGTAAAAACCGAGACAATTAAAGCTCTAGCTCCTCCACAGCAGCCATACAAACATGGCACAATTTTTTGGTAAACTCTGTATAGATCAATGCAAATATTATTGAAATTTTTGGCCTCAATTTCGCGCAGCGTTAATTTCCTACAGTAAGGTATAGTCAGTCAGCCGTTGGCTTGATGTTTCTCGCGGAGATTTCCTATGATTATGCAAAATATTTGAGGAGGCGTAAAACGTTAAGATTATTAAAAGAAGCAGCGGTGAACTGTGCATTCTTTTTAGCCTGGAAAATCCTCGCAAAAGCTCTTCAGTCAAATGAAGTCTTTCATTTCTCAATCCTATTTGATTCAGTAGAGTTTCTATCAAAATGATTTGCAATTCAAGTATATTTTTCTTGATAATTACCGTAAGCTCCACTTAGCCCCCCTCTCTATCAAGCCCTTTTCTCTAATACGTTCCTCCTTTCTAAGCCAACATGTCAAATAAGCACATCTCTCTATCAAGCCTCTCCCCCCTTACACCAAATATCAGAAGTTACTAATTACTTTCCATTTATGTGGCTAAACAAGTTTGCATGTCAATTTTTATATGGTTTGGGATAAAAACTGTGCTGAATTATTGAGGTGGCTCGTCAAATTATATGTTGATTCCCAAAATTATGGGGCAAAAGAACTAAGAAGCTATCATCTATATCCTTGCTATTAGACTTTGTGAATAAACCCCCCTCTCTCTCTAATAGCTCCCTCTCTCTAATAACTCTCGCTCTCTAATAACTCCCTCTCTCTAATAACTCCCTCTCTTTTAAGCCCCCTCTAGAGTTTCTGGAAGTGATTAAGCCCCCGGAGGCTTAATAGACCTTTAACGGTAATTACATCAGCTTCCAGGATGTCCATAAGAAGTTCGTTTTTCCGCGATTTTCTTTGCACGATTTGTTCGAAGGTCTTATGCATCGTATCTCATGCATGTATGCATCACTGCTATCATAATTTATGAGATTAAGACCTTCATTTTCATGTTTATATTCATTTTGCGGTTTTCTAATCAAATGCTTGTTTATCTTTTAAACATAATTTGTTATTTCAATTTATTACACTCATATGAACTCCCCTTGGATTCACGTGTTGCTATGCGCAACGGACGAGCAAGCTGTATTCCACGATCGTTCGGTGGCAGCGTATGTTTGTGTGTAATTACCGCTATTTATGGGAACAGCAGCTCCTTTATTTTGGTATCTGCCATGACAATGTAAGAGGGATACATATCAACAGTAGATCATATTATGATGTCATTGGCACTAAAGATTGTTGCTAACATTGTTTAATTCTTTTTCAATTTTTGTTCGTCTGTGGAATAAAAAGTACGCGGCCGATATTCAAAACTGAAATGATAATCTATCAGTCAAAGGCTAACTTCGATGGGGAACATTTGTTTGCTAAAATCATCTATTTTTCAGACCCATAAATTAGGAAAATTCTGGCAGGGGGTTTTTATGCCAACGAGAATTCTGCTTTTGATTCTAGTCCATGACTTACTTGCAATTGTAACTTAAATTCAATACAGTTGTCAATTTCAGAAATAGAAATTCAATTTCAATGCCTAGTAAATCATGGATTTCCGTACAAACCCCTTGCCAGCATTTTCCTAACTTCTGGGTCTAAAAGATATCTAGATCTGGTACCTAGATTTTACCAAACCAAATCTTCACATCTCAATTAGCCATTGACAGATAGATTAAAATTTAATTTTTGAATATCGACCGCATACTTTTTATTCCACAGCCGGCCAAACGTGTTAAACTATTTTCGACTCACCCGGTATAAAATTGTTCTTTCTCTCAGGGTACATGGATTATCGACTCCTCTACCATAATGACAAGAAGGATTCCTTGCTTTTGATTAACACACCAGTACAAACAAAGCAATTCATATGGCCCGATTAGCCTAGCTGTAGATGTAGAGAAAGCAGATAACAAAGCATAGCGTGGAAGGGAGGCCAGATGACCATCTCACTTGTTGTGCATGTGAAAGAGGCTGTTAATTGGGGAAAATTAGCATGTATCGAAAGAAGAAGGATATAGCTAAATATGTGAAGCCTAATTTCATTTACCAACTGGTGTAAATAACAATGCTTCTGACGATTCTGCACAATTCTTTGAAAAAAATTAAGTCATTTTGTCGGCATTATTGATAAGAGAGTGGGTTTGTCTTCGTGTAAATTTTGAATTTTAAATCTTGATATTTGCACGCTGGAGTCACGCATAGGAGAAGAAAATATATCGAAATTTTAGTTAGTTATCGAGCATTGAAATAAACCTAATTGTTGAGTTATTTGGGCAAAGATTTTGTCAACTGAAATAATCAAAGTTGGTTCAAACATTGAGTCGTCGACGTCGCAGTTTTAGGAGCATGAATCAAAATGCGTAACTTTAACGACGATGAAAGCCGATTTTAGAAAGTCAAATTTTTTTAATGAATATTGACACATTCGGAGGAACGCAGGCCCAAAGAAAAAATTAAAATGGTTTTGATAGGCCTATGAATATAATGCATGTAGTTAGGATGCAAAACCTGACTTTAAATGCGCAAAATTTATGTTGAAAGTAATTGTTGACAGATGGGCATGAACGTAGGCCTAAAGGAGAAATGAAAAAGGATTTCGCAGCTTTTTCAATATGATGCACATAATTAGGACAGTCAAACTGACTTGAAATGAGCTGACTTGAAATGAGCAAAATTATGTTCAAAGCAGTTGCTAACACATGGGTAAGAACAAAGGCCCAAGAGTTTAAGGAATAAATAGATTATATTTCGCAGTTTTCTTCATATGATACATATATTTAGGACGCTGAATTTTACTTTATTTGCACAAAATTATGTTCAAAGTGATTTTATTAACACATGGACACGAACATAGGCCTAAACAGCACAAGACAAAAGATTTTAAAGTTTCACTGCATTGTAAGTGATTTTACCGCGCAAATGATCGCGCACACGTGCGGATATGCGGGCGGGTGAAACGTGCTGGAGCATAAATTCATTGTTGTGCGCGCGGTCATAGCCCTGCTCGACCTGTATGAAAAAACTGAAAATGACGCGAACGGTCACACGCAGCGGGAAGCCGGGCGAGCTCATCCAACGCGAATCATCTCCTCTCGAGCGTCATTCAATTCGGCAAAAGACATAGAGAACAAGCAAACCTTTGTAACTGCGTTATGCCCGCCTTTACCCTAATCTACCCAAAGTCTCATTTAGCGTAGGAGAACCTGTGTTTAAAATGTCTGATTGAGTGACGGAGTAGAGTCTGGAGAGCGACGACGAGGCTTGGCTGAAAACACACAACGCCTTTAACTCCTTCATATTAAATCGCTAAGGCGCTTTAACTCATTAGTCAACGGAGAGGGAAAGGATCGGTCACTCGCTCGGTTACCCTTCAACACTTTCAACAAAGATAACGCTTCTTTCTTCAAAAGATATGAGTGCGTTTACTATGGTAAGTAAAATGTTTTTCAATCATTGCTACTTTTCCATATGTAATAGTTTATAAAACGCATGGGTTTTAAACATGTTTTTATGAAAAGATCATTATTATTCTCTCGATGATGTGAATTTTAATTGATCGCTCAATTCACAGCAATTTATTTGAATAGACTTTAACTTATGATTAAAGTCAATTGAACGGGCCATCATTTTCCACATTTTGAATGACATAAAAGCGGGAAAACTAGAACATTTGCGCCTGACAGGGAATTTGCGAGTTCAGAATTGCGGGGAAATTTGTAACGGAGAATGAGATTTCCGCCAAATTTTAAAGAGATGTTCTCTTAAGAAGGGATTTGATTCGAAGGGAAGCAAATGGACAACTGATTGGCGCTTCTTTTCTTGATCGCAACATCAGATTCAATTTGATGGACATAGTTTAATTTCAGTCATTTTCCATCTACATTTTGACAAATTTGATTTATCTAACCATGATTTTTCTTAAGGAAAGATCTTTTCACAGATGACATTTTTCGGAACTAACTTTGTCATTTTTCGCCATCAGTGACAAGAAATGAAACAAAGAAATCATTTTATTTCTTTCAGGAATTTCATCTGGCTTCTGACAGTTTTATTCTAAAATGATTCTCTCACATGATTTGTGTCAACAATATTCATAGGATAATCTTCCTTCAATTAAATTGCGCCAAGCGTATCGGCAAAAGAAAAACTAAATCTACCACTGGCTATGAACGCAAACTGGCATATTTTTCCATCTTTCATTTGTAACTCTACTCTTTGTCTCATTTTTTGTGTCAACGGTTTGTGCAGCAAATGCCCCCTTCATCAATAAGTGCCATAAAGATGAACAGTATTAGGTACAAAATTGATTGTCAAATTATTTTGTTATCAATGGCATATTTTTCCATCTTTCATTTGTAACTCTACCCTTTGTCTCATTTTTTGTGTCAACGGTTTGTGCAGCAAATGCCCCCTTCATCAATAAGTGCCATAAAGATGAACAATATTAGGTACAAAATAGATTGTCAAATTATTTCGTTCAATGGCACATTTTTCCATGCTTGATCTTTTACCCTATCTTTTAATTAATTTCCTCTTTCCCACCTCATACTAGTGCGTTCTTAAAGCATTACGATGAGTAAAACTTACAATCGCTTAAATACCGGCACCTTGGATAATAAGATATTTTGATGACTTCCTACCAAAAATATGAAGTGCCGAATGTTTTGAAATTATCCACAAAAAATTGGTCAAATAGCAGTTTAATTTGACTGTGTTACTTTTCCCTGAGATGATGCTCTTTTGCGGTGATAAATTTTTGACGTTTGCCAGAAACAGCCAATCCTAAAATCGGTAGTGCAACCACAAAAATGAACCTGGATCTTTCTTGCCGATATTCAATTGTTTCTCGCTGAACAGCCAAATTTGCTTGCAAGTAACTGATTTTCAAATTGCTAAAGGTTGAATCAGCAAAAACAAACGCTGTTTGAAAGGTGACTTCTCAATAAATATGGAAGCAATAACGTTTGCAATGTTTGATTAAATAGCCAACATGTTAAATGATCCTTAAAAATGTTCATTGCTGAAATCGGTCACCCCGTTCAGATTTTACGAGCGATTTTCTTCGAGAAACTTTTAAAATGTGCTTGAATCACGAAAAAATGTCCTTAATGTGTTTACCTTATAGCAATGACTTGAATACGCTTTAGCATGTGCTAGCCTCTTGGGAGGATGACAAATTCCCTTGTAATAATAACGTACTCAGGGGGATTCCATTCTCCTAAGAAGTCAAAATATATGTTAATACAAATACACGCAAGTGTCATTATTGTAAGGAAGGAAAACCAAGAAAATTTTGTTCGTCACTTTCATTCGTTTTTGCAGGTTTTCGAAAGAGGCTTTCCGAAGGAAATCTCCCATATCAACGGGAAGGAATGAACGATCAAAGCTGGGCAAATTTCTCAATCTAATTACACAAATGGGCAATGAAACAAAACAGTTTTCAAAGTCACTGCCCGGAATACTTGAGTGCTAAATTTCATATGAAATTGATTTTCGGCATGAAGAAGATAGAGGGTCAATACCTCTTTGGAACTCACGAGGATACTATTGATAAGGACATTAAAATGGTATGGAATTATAATAATTAAATTGAAAGAAAGCAACGTCGTGTTGACTAACAAGTTACCTAAATAATGTCCGCAAAATCAACGCCAAACAAAATATACGCCGCATAAAAAAGATCCTTGCTAACTTCATGCATCGCTAATTTCCTACGGAGTGATTCAGAAGGAAACGCACGCACTTTAAAAGCTTACTGTTTCTTGAATATTTAAGCAATGGTAGATAGTAATGCCTTACCCAATAGCCGATATGTAAAATTAATTCTAGGCTGTTCTGTGGCTAAAATCGGTCAGTCTGTTCTAATTTGATGAGAGATTTTCTCGAGAACGTCCCTACGAAAAACCTAAAGAAACGGTCCATCGCGATATCATTTTTCTAATATTTTCCGCTTTACAACAATGACTTGAACCTGTTTTACGTTTTATCCCTTTGAGAGAAAGAAAGTGTCATCCCCACTAACAACGTAACAAATCATTCAAGAGAATTCCATCCTCCCAAGAGCATAACACGTGCTGAAATATGTTCAAGTCACGGAATGGCCTTTTTCAGCCAAGTGAATTTAAGAATATACTGAACATATCCCCTATTACACATGATACATGCCAATGGGACCCAATGGTATTGCGTTGATGTATACGGACCAGTAATCTTTTAAACGTCATGCCTTTTATATAGCTCATTTATTCGGTACAATACTTACGCATGCAAATGAAAAGACGTTTTTACCAAATAGAAAACGAGATTCGAATGATCGGTTATTTCCGACTAATCATGGAACATCAATTTCCATCTCAATTGTTCAGATTTCGAATGATGACGAGTTACGACATGGAACCGCTCGTTACAGACTTCCAATGATAAGGCAAAAGGTCTATCATTTTGACCCTACTTGTGTCTAAGTCAAGCGTTTCTCCTTAGCCTGGCTACAAATGATTCTCAGTGTGCCTATTTTCATGCGCGTGTGAAATCATTCAAGTTTCAATCACAAATCTTGTCTTGAAATATCATTGGAGTTATCTTCATAGAGCACGGGTTCCAAATCTTTAAAATGGTTGGTGTAAAATTCAATGACCTATTTCTTTGAACTGAATGACTTGGAAGAAAACTGTGCTATTTTTTTATAATTTTACCGTTGGACTTTTCTGAAATTTTCAATAGTTTCAGAACTAGAGGATCCTTCTTCTTTTTTAAGAGTTCAACAAAATTTTGAAAAATGAAAACTATCGTCATTTCTAAACTTCTTGTGAAAAACTAGAATAATTTCCAAGAAAACCATAGTTAATTAATGTCTACAATATGGTATCAAGAGTCTTTTACTTTTCTGGTTTACGATTTAGAAACTTCATGACGTCACATCCTCAAATGAATTGAAGAATGAACTTCGAATTATGCTGTAGTTTCAAAAAATATTTAAGGTTTCTGAAAAGTTCAAAGGTAGAATTATAGCAAAGTAGCTACAATTTTCATCCAGTCATTCGGTTGAAGGATTTCGGTCGTAGAATTCTACAACGACATTTTCAAAGATTTGGAATCAATGCTCTGCGTGGTGTGATATGTGTATGTGAGAGGGGGAGAAGAGAAGGGGGAAGGCACCAGAGACAGAGAGTGAAATTCATTATTAGTTACAAATGCCAGACGTAATTGCATTTACAGACATCTGTTACTTAAGGCAGCTGGTTTTCGCGACTCTTGCAAAATAAATGGCAACAAGTTTGAGTTTTGAGAGTTGTTTATCATGAAATCTAAATGCGCAATCACGAGTAAATCGTCTTCAATAAACGAGGTTTGATCATTCTTACTTCTGTATGTCATTATCTTGTTACTAAAGGTTTTTGCAATTGTTCTCCTACGAGCTTTATAAGTGGTGAGGAATTTATAATGGAATCAGCAATGACTATTCAACTCCATTAACAACATGAATCAATAATTCCATTATTTCAATCGCGAATATGCAGGTTACTTTGTAGGCGTAATAAGAATGAAAATATCATTATATTTCAACGTTAGTTATCATAAATCCAGCACATTATGACAGTAAGGTAGTTGATCAGAGAGCTTTTCATTTCGCCATTCGCAAAACATAGCAATCATGCGATAAATTTGGGACTACTGCTCATTTGGAATTGTTTACCGGTCATTTAATCACTTTTAAATAGAGTGTCAATCAAAGCAACTGATAGCATTTTTACAAAATATGTTTTTGGGTATGTGTGATTCGTACCAATCTTGAAAACGGTTGATAAACTCGGAATTTGTGTTTGATTGACTCCGAACTAAATTCTCAAAACGGTAAATTTGGCAGGATTGCAAGGCCCTCTGCTCAAAATGGCAGAGAGATTCTCACTTTCATTAGCGAATTGCAACGATGAATCTAAAGCCTGTTTCAAGATTTTTGCCTTTGATTGGGAAGTCTATTTCTGTATCAAAGTATATTTCCGCGTTCAGAATTTGCCAAGTTTGAACTTACTGGTCAACTACATCCTTTGTTTAATAGATGATATTATTTCTTTTAATAGGACCTTAAAACAAAAATGCAGTACGGTCTTCAATCTACAAGTCCTTACAATTCCTACAGATCTTTCTTCAACCACCACGACACAACAAACCATTTACAAAATTACCCATCATATATCAGTCAGCCGACATCATATTATCATTCAGGATACCAAACAATGGTCTCAGATGCACGTAATCCTCATGCCTCGCTTCCAACCAGTGTCTCCCTTAATCAGCAACTACAAAACACACATCTAGAGAGTGCTCAAAAAGACCCAACACATCTCGTCGTGTCAAAGGAACTTCAAGAATTAGAGCGATTTGCGACTGGTTTCAAAATGAGAAGGATAAAGTTGGGATACACGCAAACAAATGTGGGAGCGGCGTTAGCTAAGTTGAGCGATGGCACAGACTTTAGTCAAACGACAATTTGTAGATTTGAGAATCTCCAACTTAGTTACAAGAACGCCTGCAAATTAAAACCACTTTTGGAGGCGTGGTTAGAGAAGGCTGAGGCCATGGGTGTTGTTAATAATGATAAGCCAGTCTCAGAAAGAAAGCGAAAGAGAAGAACAACAATAGGCCTACATGCAAAAGAAATGCTGGAACGATATTTTCAAAGGCAACCGAAGCCATCATCACTCGAAGTGTTTGGCATTGCAGAAGGTTTGAAGTTAGATAAAGAAGTTGTACGCGTTTGGTTTTGCAACAGAAGGCAAAGAGAAAAACGTATTAAGACATCGTTGCTTAGTTTTCAATTTATGCCTGTCCGATCTTGATCCTAGAAACTTAAAATACACCAGGTGTCCCAAATTGATGAACTGTTTTTGCCGAATCGTGCAGTCAAGAATTATTTACTGATTGTCATTAGCTGGCACTCATTTTGAAGCAGAAAAACTAACTTAGATGCAGACATTCATTTCACTAAAATCGGTCTTGCCTTTCAAGAGTTATAGGTTGATTTGGCTTAGAGACGAGCCTTGTCATCCGCTGGGGAGGAACAACATATGCCAACTATGTAAAAGTATACAAGTTGTTCATTGAAGCTCCTTAAAAGCTCATTGATGCCATATTCGCTATCCCAAAGCTGAAAAATCAACGAAAGCTAATCACAATTTCTGGTTTGTTTCACGACTTTTCAACAACAAAACTCAAAGCAAAATTGTTTAAACTTTAGAGAGTTATGACCGACTTTAGTTACACTAACTTCCATGTCCACAGGGTGTCCCAAATAAACGGTGGCCCTTTTCTGTGGCTGCTGCAGAGGAACTAGTCGTTCTATTGTCCCATTTTATTGTCCCATTTTGTTGTCCCATTTTTGATAAAGTTCCATAGGAAAGACTAGTGTAAAGTTGGAGACCTTACTTGAGCCAATCGGACAAGTAGTAGCTGATTTATGGTACATAAAAGTCGAGAAGTGATTCCTTCAAAAGCAGCGCTTTCTTTGTTCTCCAAAAAGCTAAAATCACGCAAATACTGCATGAAAGAGTTATATTGCTGCGTTGGAATTTTTCTCATGTTACATCTAAATATCAGTTGCATGCACACTCGTTAAAACTGCTGACAACATGCTGACATGCATACAGCTTTTGGATGATTTGATTGGTTTAGACCGAGTCTGTTTCAAATTGATCACATGAAAAACATTGGACTTTAGACTGCGTGGGACGTCATCCAATACTCAACCTCGTATTCGCACAAAAGCTGATCACATGAGTCACGTGAATACGTAGGAAAATATCACGGCATGCTACTTGTATTTTTGCTCAGAACACAGGTAACGGGGAAAAATTTGTGTAAAAGTAACAAGTACCGCCATCTTTACTTCAGTGTTTACCAAATTTGCTAATTTTGTCTAGATTCGTTTAGGCCAACCACGACAAGTGGAAACCGGAACTGTTTGTATCACAAACATTGTCGTGGTTGGCCTAAACGAATCTAGACAAAATTAGCAAATTTGGTAAACACTGAAGTAAAGATGGACGTACTTGTTACTTTTATACAATTTTTTCCCCGTTACCTGTGCTCAGAACACAATAACGCTCGGCCATTTCCAAATGTAAAAAAAAAATTAATACAATGCCAGAGACTTTTCTTTCTAGACTTACGTGACTTTGACATCTCCGAAGAACAAAGAAAATCAAATTTTCTCAAACAATCACTTTTCGACTTTCTTGTGCCATAAATCCGCAACCAGTTGTCTGATTGGCTAAAACATGTTTTCAAATTTTAAATTGAAGCGTATCCTAGGCAACTGTATCAAGAATGAAACAATATAGCGTCCAGCTCCTCCACAGTAGTCACATAAATTTGGCAAAATTTCTGGGACATCCTGTAAGTTGGCCAAATTGATTGGTAGTTCATTGCAATCAATTCACAACTCTTCAGTGCAAAAATCGGTAAACTCTGAGAAATCATTTTGGGAAACCTGGTAGATTTCAGTTTTAGTCTGGTAGGCATTAGTGCTAGAAAATAGAAAACAGTTAAACTGCAGCAGACGTAATATGTATCCTAAATATTGGTGTAGCTAATTATGTTGGTAAAAAGAGAAATAGGATAGCTTAAAGTTATAGTAAATTGGGTCAAACCATCTAGTCTGCTATCATAGTTTGCACTGTAGGGACAGAGCAGAGCCTGCGCACAAAAGGCGTGAAAAGACATA
Organism: Aurelia coerulea; assembly: GCA_039566865.1. NCBI lineage: Eukaryota > Metazoa > Cnidaria > Scyphozoa > Semaeostomeae > Ulmaridae > Aurelia > Aurelia coerulea. The sequence goes on along the minus strand of CM076953.1, from coordinate 23,530,631 downwards.
ACTTGAAGCCCCCGTAGTTCCCTGCAACGGATCTCGAAATTAGTCAACATTTAACATTTTCTTCCTTAGGCTTCAAGCTCTTGATTTGTCATACAAACAGCTTACGTTGCCAAACACTTTCTTGAGTCAGAAAGCACGATGACGCTATTTTACGCAGTTTCGGCTCTGTCCGTCGTAGGTAGGACTATGAGAGAGACTGTAATGTAAATAGTCAAATGGTATTTAAGTTGATTGTATACTACAGTTAATGATATCGTTAAGGTAAACACAATGACTTCAACAAGGCCATGAGATGATATCAAAGCTAGTAAGTGAATATTCTGAAAAGGTTATTATGTGGGATAGTGTCCATCACATGTGACTTAGAAGTAAAAGCAGTCGCTTTGCTTACGAGTTAACATTATTGCTAGTTGCTGTGGAGGGCTTATAGTTGGTGATGTCATTAAGGGAGATACACAAATGCAATGACTTACGCTAGACTGTGAGACTATGTCAAAGCTAGCAAGTGAACATTCTAAAAAGGTAATAATGTGAGATAGTGTCAATCTTTTCCAACTAGGAAGTAAAAGTGCTCGTTTGGCTCGCACGTTAATATTCTCAGATACTGCGAAGAGCTTAGAGTTAGTGATGTCGTTGAAGAAAACATAATGACTTGAGCTGGAAAGTGAGACTATGTCAAAGCTAGCAAGTGAACATTCTAAAAAGGTAATAATGTGAGATAGTGTCAATCTTTTCCAACTAGGAAGTAAAAGTGCTCGTTTGGCTCGCACGTTAATATTCTCAGATACTGCGAAGAGCTTAGAGTTAGTGATGTCGTTGAAGAAAACATGACTTGAGCTGGAAAGTGAGACTATGTCAAAGCTTGCAAGTGAACATTCTAAAAAGGAAATGATGCGGAATAATGTCCATCTTATCCAGCTAGGAAGTAAAGTACTCGTTTTGCTTGCACCCTAACATTCCTAGCTCTGCACTGAAGGCATTTAAAGTTCACAAGAAAGCTGAGAAAAAAAGGACTAAATTATGGCTGGCAAGCAAATATTCGAAAAAGCGAAGGTTGTGGAATGGTGCCAGTTATAACTTTATATCTTTAAAACAAAGAAGTAGAAGCACTCGCTTTGGTCATGGGTTAACATTCCTAGCTCTTGTGGAAGGCCTACAGTTGATGTTGTCAAAGGAAACACAATGAGTTCAGCTAGAAAACGTGAGACTATATTTAAGTTGCAAATGAATATTCTAAAAGGATAAGGTTGTGGGATGGTCATGATGATAACTTTCTATCTTTTCAAACAAGGAAATAGAAGCACTTGTTTGCTCTTGAGTTAACAGTCTTAGCGCCTGCGGAGGGCTAATAGTTTGTTACGTGTTGAAAATGACTAACGCCAAAAAGTGAAAATATATCAAAATTAGTAAGTGAATATTCTAAAATGGTAAGATTATGGGATGGTAGAACTTTATGTCTTATCGAACAAGTAAAAGTACTCGCTTTGCTCGCAGATTAACATTTCTAGCTCCTGCGGAGGGCTTAAATGGTGGCTAACTTGATTGAGCCGAAACAAAACGAAAAGCCATTTTCTTTTAGATTTTGGCTCTGTTACCCTCCTGTATTTTCTGTATATAGAAATACCTGGCATGTGCCAAGGGAAAAGACAAGGGCCAAGACAACAGAGAAGTGACCAAATAATCCTTAGATATGGGTGCACGTTAGGCAATGCAGAGTCTTTAAACTGTCAATTTTTGAAGTTTGCATCTGCACGACCAAAACCCAGTTGGAATTCAAGGATAATTTGTGCTTGTAGGAAGATCGACAATGGTCTCATGTTGTTAATTTGGTTGCACAGGTGAAAACAGGGATTCGAGGGTGAACAAAATGATTTTCCATCTGTTAGGAGTTGATTTTTAGCCGACTCAGCTCTGCCCACAGAGATCTAAAGTATTATCAAGGGGATCCGAGACTGAAATGAAACTGGGTGAGGTACCCCCTGGTAAATACCTGATGTGATTCACTTGTAATTCAAGCGAAATCTAAATTAAAATAATTTTGTGGAAAATGCGTTGATATCAAACAAGGATTGTTTCATTTTTGAAAAATAGACAAGGTTATGTTTCAGGATAATCCATAAAAATTTGATTAATCTGCAAATCTGTTTTCATCTTCAAGACTTAATCATGGGGTATGAAAGAAAACATCCATGGGGATCACATAAATTAGAGAATAAAGCGTCACAAGGAATTATCTCCCCTTCGCTTTGCTCAATTTTGAGGATGTTCACTATCATCCCCGCAAATATGGAATAACTAGCAGATTTACGAGCATACATAGGCAGAGAAGCATGCAGATTGTGTTCCTGAGCACTGGTGGGAGAGAATGATTTCTCTTTCTCTCGTTTGAATGGTCTTAAATACACTATGCACCAGAACCATTCTTTAGAAATGACAACATAAATCAGCGACAAGAACGTTCATCAAATTTGTTTTCTCCATTCATCCCAATGTTTTCATTCCATTTTTACTCTACGATCACTGCAGCGGAAATGGGTTGCTGCGCAGGAGCATAAAATGTCAGTTCGTTCAAACAATAACAATTCAGTTCAATTATAAAACATGTTGTTGTCGTTGCGATATAACTAGGACTTTGTATCGAGTCTACAGTCTCTAATGACATCATAACAACAAGGACAGATAATGTTACAATACAACTCGCTACATTTCATTGACACCTAGATACAAAGCAATTTGTGATTGCAGACAAAGGGAATTCCATGATCGGTTGGTCAAGACATAAACAAAAACAAAGCAAGCCGCAAAAATTGCCCTGAAACCCGGGTCGCTAGCTCGGTCGTTGTGCATTTCAGAAATGGTTTTAAAGAGCAAATATTAGAACATATCGAAAGAAGAAGGATATATCTAAACTTCTGCCTCGGGCATTTTATTTTTTTCGTACAGAAGCTGAGCAGTAAGTGTTTTAATTACATCTAAAAAGTACGAGAATTGAATCACCTCTCAATTGGCTTCTGCACAAAACAAATAAAATGCCCGAGGCAGAAGTTTAGATATATCCTTCTTCTTTCGATATGTGCTAATATTTGCTCTTGAAAACCATTTCTGAAATGCACAACGAGCGCGCTAGCGACCCGAGTTTCAGGGCAATTTTTGCGGCTTGCTTTGTTTTTGTTTATGTCTTAACCAACCGAGCATGGAATTCCCTTTGTCTGCAATCACAAATTGCTTTGTATCTAGGTGTCAATGAAAAGTAGCGAGTTCTATTGTAACATTATCTGTCCTTGTTCATCATAACTAACTTATCCTACTCACTGTAACTTGTAAGTGTTTGATGACTATTGGTAAAACTTATTTAATGTAAATTATCAACCATGTAAATAGATATATGTACTGTAATAAAACACAGATCAGTAAACATTGTGTCGATTTCTTAGTTCGTAACTGATTTCTTTCGATGAAAACCTTCCTGGGTAAAAGTTTAGAATGAAATTCTTTCATAGCCGTGGTTCCAAATATTTAAAATGGCTGGTGTGAAATTCCATGACCTATTCCTTTCGACTCAATGGCTTGAAAGAAACTTTAGCGACTTACAATTCCAGCGTTGAGCTTTTCAGGCAAACGCAAAATTAAACAGCCCATGTTTGAATAATAGTTTAAAACTCCATATTTAAAAACACCTATAGTGGAATTACATTCATCCAAGAAATCAATTTGATCATTTTCATGGCGACCATTTTGATAATCATAAGGAGAATAATACAAAATTGAATAGCCCATGTTTGAATAATAGTATGAACGATATCAAATGCCATATTTAAAAGCACCTATAGTTGCCAACTATAGGTTGCCCTGGAATGACATCCATCCAAGAAATTAATTTGATCATTTTCATGGCGACCATTTTGATAATCATAAGGAGAATAATACAAAATTGAACAGCCCATGTTTGAATAATAGTATGAACGATATCAAATGCCATATTTAAAAGCACCTATAGTTGCCCTGGAATGACATCCATCCTAGAAATTAATTTGATCATTTTCATGGCGACCTGATTTTGATAATCATAAGGAGAATAATACAAAATTGAACAGCCCATGTTTGAATAATAGTATGAACGATATCAAATGCCATATTTAAAAGCACCTATAGTTGCCCTGGAATGACATCCATCCAAGAAATTAATTTGATCATTTTCATGGCGACCATTTTGATAATCATAAGGAGAATAATACAAAATTGAACAGCCCATGTTTGAATAATAGTATGAACGATATCAAATGCCATATTTAAAAGCACCTATAGTTGCCCTGGAATGACATCCATCCAAGAAATTAATTTGATCATTTTCATGGCGACCATTTTGATAATCGTTAGGAGAATAACACAAAATTGAAACAGGCTATCCTTGAATAATTCAACGACTCGTGAGAAAAATTCCAGCGGAAAAGCGATTTCTCATTGAGCCCCATGACATCTACTGTTTGCTACATATGATCTGCTTCAAAACGGATAGCGACTGCTGAATTATGCAGTGTTAAACTAAAGAGATGTCATATCCTGCTAAACTAGACTGTAATGGTTCCCAAGTCGATGGGTTTCTGAAGATCAATAGCCACAGGGAATGATGAATTGGGAAGATCTTTCTCCCTTCAAAGACAAACCGAATGGTAAATGGTCAATGAATACACTCATCGATGAAAGAAAGGACGGTCGAGAAAGTTATGAATAATGCTAGAACGTAAATGGGCCTAAGTGAATATGATGTGAAATCGAGACTGAATAACAGCTAGGGTGTCTAATCGTCGGATTTAAATAGTCACAGGGCTATAAGCTTTGCGTATGTGTCGATGTGATTAGAAACATAAAGAAAGTAATATTTAGAACATGTATTCAGTTAGACATTTTACACATTTATGATTTCATTATTTTTTCAACTAAATTTGATGAATATTATGTTTCACGCTTTGAATCATTTACATAGTGAGAGAGCTCTGAGCATTGTTTCTATGTAGATATGATTAGAGACAAGTAGTAGTTATTTATTCATACATCAGTTTATTTATTCATACATAATCTACCTCAAATATTATTGTGCATAAAAGATGAACACTCGTTTTTCAAATACAAAGCTTGGGTCAGGCCATAATACCAAAAGTTTCTTCATTTTCACATGAAAATTTCTGCTTTTTAGAACCAAAGTTTCTTAACATGTTTTATAGTTTATGGGCCCATCAGTTATGATGAAGTCTCCACTACTATCTACTACATATTCATTTCTTGGAAAACAGTACAATGCTTAGCAAGAAAAGAGTTCTGTTTGGCTCGGCTCGAAATATAAGATTATAATGAACTTCATTCATGAATAAAGGTTCAGTGACAATAACTTTGCAATTACGTTTTTTAGTTTAGCTTTCAAAAGTTTCTTGCAATTCTCAAACATAGTACTAAAGTATCTTAAATTTATGGCCATCCTTGTACAAGTCTCGTATAAACCAGTTTCTTATATAAAACATTTAACATTGTATCTCCTGGCCACTGCCCCTGACGCGCAGGTCCACACAAGCACTCAAATGCTGCGATTTAACCTGCATATCAAATAAATGTATTTACACAGACATCTCTGAGTTCTATAAACTGATCTCAATCATTTGAATATGTTATTTTGAGTGACCACAAATCAGATTTTGATAAAAATTCAGACAAATAACGATCAAATGCGAAAACCACTCCACTAACATTTTAGCGATCACATAATTTATTGATGAATTTCATCAACTCCTTCTGGGATAACTTTCTTTACTATAATAACAGAAAGATTTTTTGAACAGAAGTAAGGGTTATGGAAGAAGTAGAAACCACAAAACTGTGAACAAGAAGCTACTATATTTTGCCAGAAAACGGGGGTAAAATTGCAGGAAATCTAACCATATATGAGCTTTTGATAAAAATAGCCATGCAACGACAACAGGCCATGACACGTGCCACACCATATTTGGGTAACTGATCTACGTCAACGGAAAATACTGATATCTGATAGGCTAGAATTTGATCGCAAGTGGCTTGAACCCCTTTTATATGCTTATATTCCCTTTAAGGTTTGCTGTCCTTTACGACTACTCCACACTTATGGGCCTTAATTAGCTTTAAAGTGGCCATTCATCCTGCAGCCGAAGATGGATAAATACCTAATGCACCAAAGAAGTTCAGGCGTTTGAATTGAGGAGTCACAGTACAAGGCTATTAGACAGATTCTTTTTTATGGCAAATTCTAATCTAAAGAGTTAATTTTGAAAGGCCACAGGGTTGTTGTGAAAAGCGATGCTCCCTGTGGCATCGTTGTGTGGTTGTGTGTGATTGCGTGCAGGTTGTATTTGTAGTTTGGATACATTGTAAATAATATGAGCATATATAAAAAAAAGTCTGACTATCGGAACCCTGTTGTAAATCAATTAACCGACAGTTAGGATGTGCACCCCGACAATACTCAGTATCGTCAGGGATGGGAGTGACCCCCTTGGCTCATGAACTCGAACCATATTTAGTTTTTGTTACCATGGAGCTGTCCAAACAAATGCTAAGATCGTAGATGGTGATCATGGCAGTAACTAGAAAGACTAGAAAGCACAACTCAGCATCAGAAAAATTGATACGGAGCAGCATTCAAAATAAGAGATGAAAGTGGCAAAGGAAGGGCAAAATGAATCAAATTGAACCAATCACAATAGATCAACTAAAGGAGTTAAGGAAATTTCAAGAACTCAGCCAAAGATATCTGGTTTGTATATTCAAATATGTTCTTTAATTGGTCAACTAATAGAGACTCATTTTGAAAAAACGTTCAGGCTTGCTTCAATCTAGTGACAGAATCCATAAAACTGATTTTATCAAGATTGAGCCAAAGATATCCTTAGCAAACATTTGACAAGAAATAAAATCACTTCTTTGCAGCTTGAATCTATCTTCTTAAATGAAGTCCCATTTTGCTGCAACTTGTTTCCTTCATAAATTTGAAATTACTTTTTCAAATGAGAGCACAAATATCTGAAATATCTATCAAAGCAAATTCGCCAAAATGGTGAAGATTTCCCAACAATTATTAACTTTTGTGATTTGCTAAGGTGTTCACTGCTTGGCAAGAAATTAGTTGGCAAGCAAATGTCGTACATTTTATTGATCATGCACTGAACATCGGCTTGGCAAGCATTTTTGTTTGGTCACCAGTACCAAAGATTCTGGAACTTTTTGAAAAACATTAGCTAGCGAATTCTGCTTAATTCTCTTGGTGAAAGAACTGTTTATGACGTGGCCACGCAGGAAACCATTACTTCATAGCTTCTCATTGTGTACTCCCATTAACAAGACCTTGGAATCATCATCTTCTCTTTGTTTAGGCCCAAGATGAAGTTTTGAAACTGAAAGCTGAAGAGGAAGAATTCGAGAAAAGATCATTTCGATATTATTTCAGACATCCATATTTGAGATTGTTGACAGCCTGTACTGTTGTGATCCTTAACTTCTACATTTTTGCAGAAGATCCGATTTCACACAGTGTTACTGATTGCAAAGTTGATGTCATTGGAAATATTTATTCTTTCGTTTTCCTAAAGTAAGTTCTTCTGATATTGGCATGACAGGGATTAAAATTATAAAACTGTTTATTTCGCGGCGAGCTATCTTTTTCAAGCTAGGCACCTCTGCCAGCAGTCTTAACCCTATTCCACCTGGGCTCTTTTTATTCACTCCTCACCTGGAGGGGGGCCATTTTGGCCCCCCCTAATTATTTCCAAAACCAATAGAGTTATGAAGTTGTAACTTTGTACACAGTATCAACAATCTTTTGTGATTCTAATTAAGTAATGAACATTTAATTAGTCACGTGACTTGTTGCTAGGCAACTAGATATGTTGTGGCCAGTCTGCAATAAGCTTATGTATGGAAACTACAATAATGTCCTATATTTTAGAGAAAACGAAGTTTGTTCTGATAAACTGTTAAAAATCTTGTACAACATCATATTTTCTCGCAAAATAATGTATTAATTTTTAATTTTTTACACACCTTTTCGAACAATGACGTCATAAATATATGTGACGTCATATGTCTAAAAAACTCTAAACATAAATGAAAATTAACAAACTATATATCATATGAAAGCCCTCAATGAGAGAAATTGAATGAAACTAATTAAAACAAAATCGAACAAGGATTGACTAAAATATAAGCAATTTAGTGTTTTCTTTTGTGACTTCTCTCCAAATAAGGGCATTCAGTGGTCACATGACTCATATAATTAAAACAAAATTTTTAGAATCTTGTAGAGCATTAAATTTTAGGAAAAGTCAGTTGGTACCAGCATTCTGTCTCATATCGTCAAAGAGCTGTATATCAATGTTTGGTTGGGGGGGCCATAATGGCCCCCCCCAGGTGGAATAGGGTTAAAAGAGAACGTAGTAAATTTGAAGATTTTTCCGAAAAGTTGTGAATTTTTAAGCACTTCCTTCATTGAACTTCCCGAAGGCCAATATCAATTATTGCATTTTGAACCAACACCATTTAGTCAGTCAGTCAGTGAATCAATCAATCAATGAATCAATCAATCAATCAATCAATCAATCAATCAATCAATCAATCAATCATTCATTCATTCATTCAATAGTAACTTAAAGAGCCATTGTCACCCAGTGTCCTTTGCGGGCACGTTGAAATGTCAAACTGTCTGAAAATCCAATTTGGCCTAAGCTGAAACCATGTTTCCACACTGCAGTCGTTGAACCGATGCAAAAATTTCACTTCAGTTGAGCTGCTCTATCAGTTCAACATCTGCACTGTGGATCTATAGTTTCCGTTTAGGCCAAATTTGATTTTCAGACAGTCTGAAGTTGTAGCGTGCCCGCAACGAGCCCTGGGTGACAGCTGATTTTTTCTATCCATTTCAAATATTTACAATAAATCTTACTTTCTACTGTACTTATCTAATTACTATACTCAACCACAGGGACGATACCAAGGGGAGCGAAAGACAATGTCTACGCCATGGCCAAACATAAAGACACGCAACTTTAAACTACATACAACTAAACTACAAAAGATAAAAAAACTACTTACAAAGTTACTCTTACTAATCACTCTACTTACAAAATTACTCTACAATACATAAAAGCTAAAAAACGGGCTATGGTGGTTGTGGAACTCGTAGTGTCGCTTGAGATTTTCCAATCAAGTCGCCCAGAGGCAGCGGCTCTTTAAATCATGCCTTAATTTGTAATATATTCTATTCCTCTAGGATCATGTCGGACTATGTGCTTACTATCATGAGTATAACATTTAATGACAATTTTGACTCGTTGCAGGTATCCCAAAAATGGATTTGCAGCTCTCAAAGTAATCCTTTGGCTTGCAGCAATAAAGTTTGGCCTAATATTTGGCAAAATTGTTGTACACAAATGGCTTCTATGTTCCAAGTTAAAAGCAAAATTATTCACAAAAGAAGGCCAAGGTTCATGGATGACAATGTTCCTGACAACAATTTTGTCGTTATTCACCTTCAGTTTAATTTACGATGTTTGTCTCAATGCAGCCGGGAGTGACATGGCACACTACAAAAGTGACAATAATTTGCATGTGACAAATCAAAGTTTTATGAAAGTTGCAGCTATTTGTACTTGGCTCGGAGATTTCATCACGGCTTGGATGGTAACTGATATGATGTTACAGGTGACTAGGCCACATCTTTAACCCTGCAATGTATCCTTTGAACTTCAACCGTTCACCTTTGACTTGTAAACTATCATATTCCACCATCAATTTAACCTATCAACTTTGATCTGTTTCTTAATCAATTTGCATGACTGTAGCGGGGTCCAATATAAAAGCCCTCCAGTTTGAAAAATCACCAAAACTCAGTCATCAAACTTATCAAAACAGTTCTTTTTTTAATTTCATTTTCAATATTTCAAATATAAGTAAAGATGATGAAATGTTTGTTTTTATTACTAAAAGAGTATACAGTTACAAGTTAGAAAGGCACACTGCCATGGCTATGATTGGCTGGTTGGGATGTTGAAATCACTAACAAAGAACCTGGCCTCTGAATAATTACCAAGCTTTTATGCTCTTGGATCATACTTTGTTTCGAGACTAAAGGGGGTCAGATCGTTATCACCTTCATGAATTTCAGTGTACAGCGAAATTACTGAAGCCTGCCTAATTTTTATTCGTTTATATTGTCTTATTCATCCAATCAGTGCCACAACAGTGTGCCTTTAAGCAAACCCTGCATACGCGCCTTTTTGAGAGTTTTCATCATCCTTCAGGTCAACAAAGCATAGGTTCCAAATCTTTAACTCGGCGTAAAAAGGTGGGTGTAAAATTCAATGACCTGTTTCTTCTGATTGAATGGCTTGAGAGAAACTTTAGATACTTATCTATAATTCTACCATTGGACTTTTCAGAAATCTTGAATATTTTTCAAAATTACAGCGTATTCTACATCTCAGCTCATTTGAGGGTGTGACGTCATCAAATTTCTAAATCATAAACCAGATGAATGACAGACTTTTGCTTGATACCATATTGTAGGCATTCATAAACTATGGTTTTCTTCGAAATTACTTCATGTTGGGTCAAATGGTTTAGAAACTACGATGGTTTTAAGTTTTTTTGAAAATTTTTCTTGAATTCCTGAAAAAGAAAAAACACTCCAACTCTGAAAATATTTAAGATTTCAAAAAAGTCCAACGGTAGAATTATAGAGAAATAGCAACAGTTTCTTTGAAGTCATTCAGTACAAAGAAATAGGTCACTCAATTTTACACCAACCTTGTTAAAGATTTGGAACATATGCTGGTCAACAATGATAGTTTGCGTTTCTTTTTGACATTTGTGACCAAACTAGAAATGTAATATACGATGATCTAAGTAATCGTATGTGCTTTTGCAGTATGTGTCAAACCAGGCAGCCCCTCAAAAGAGCTAAATTTGTTCATTTTTTAAACTAATAATAAAATTTGCTATACACTGGGAAAATAATTTGGTCAATGGCCTACTTGCCAAAAAAAAGGAATTTACAGATCAGCCATGTGATCAAATTTTGATGGTTTTTAAAAAGGAATACTATTTTGGGACACCCGGTGGTACTTTAAAATTGTATGATTTCAGTCTCAAAAGATCAACTTCAAGATCACATACAAAACTGTTCACTTAACAGTCTTCACTTCCAATAGTTACATAAAGAGCCATTGTCACCCAGTGTCCTTTGCGGGCACGTTGAAATGTCAAACTGTCTGAAAATCAAATTTGGCCTAAACTGAAATTATGGATCCACACTGCAGTCGTTGAACCGATACACAAATTTCATTTTAGTTAACTGTTCTATCAGTTGAACTACTGCACGGTGGATCTATGGTTTCTGTTTACGCCAAATTTGATTTTCAGACAGTCTGAAATTGTAGCGTGCCCGCAACGAACCCTGGGTTTCAACGGCTCCTTAAATATGCCTTAATTTGAAATATATTCAAATTCCTCTAGGATCATGTCGGACTATGTGCTTACTATCATGAGCATAAAATTCTTCAGTTCTTGTCACTTAAAATTCTTCAAATCACTTCTTCAAGACTTCTTGTGTCATATTTTGCAGGAAAAGAAATATGTAAATTGGATGCAAAGATTGCGAAGATATTGGTGCAAAGGACAAAACAGAGTGATCGTATTTTGGATCACTGCCTTGGGAATGACTGTTGTCGTAATTACAGGAATAACAACAAATTTTCTCAATTGGGATGAACTGAATAAACATTTTTTTGCAACAAATGAATTCTCAAGAGCTTGTCTTGCATCATCAATTCTTTGTTTTGATCTTTTCATCGTGATGCAGGTAAATGATTCTTGACCTCTATAATTTGAGCTCTAACCTTCGGACTCTGCTCTATGGCCCTTAACTTTGCACTAAGCATCATTTGACGTGGAAGTAAATTTGAACTTTCAAGATTAATATTTCAGCTTTCAAAACACAAATATAAAAGAATGAGGTATCTATGTTCAAGTTAACTATCAAGAAATACTTTAAAAGTGATTAACCATTGATTGAAGCTAAATTTTCATTGCTAGACTAAAGCAAATTTGTATACTTTTTCTGGGATACCAGGTTCATTTTCTGATTGCTTCGTGATAGGATTGGGAATTTCCTCATTTCGCTGGTGGCATGGAAATCAAGCTTCCAGGAGTTGGTGCAGGTGATATTGGATTTACTCTTCCAAGTTGTTGTGGAAAATCAAAAGAAGGAATGGAAATAAATATTTCAGGAAAATGGTTCAATTATGGAATCTTATTCATTGTTATGATTCTGGATTTGAATATGTGGAAAAGTCAAATTTATTATTCGCCATATGCTTTTGGACAATATACTGATTCAGAAGGTGAGTTAATTCTAACTGATTATCAAATTGATGTTTTTTCTATTCAAATTAAAAATGTTTGTAATAAACACACTACTTAAGACACTACATAAGAACCAGCGACATATGAACCACTATACAACACCACAAGGACGAGAAAAAACCAAGGGGAGCAAAAGGCAATGACAATCCCATAGCCATTAACATACAGAACTTGACACTAGAATTAAACTAAATATACAACTACAAAAGGATACATATAAACGAACAAATACTTATAAATACTAGAACCTGCTTCACATTGGAAGTCAGGCCAGCATAGGCAATGATGCTGAGCAACAGAAAACCCGGCTAAGAGAACAACAACGACAACAACTGCTGCAGCCGATTAACTCTTATTTTGTCGTGAGGCTATTTTGAGAATCTGGAACCCAGGGTATGTGAGAACTACTTGCAACCCCTAAAGTAAAGTTCTCTGCCATCATCAAGGCATAGATTTGGTATTACTGCATTGGCATTCGCTTACAAGAATATAGGAGATACAATAGTGCCGACTACATTCTTTATTGTTACCCAGAGTTCACGCCATAGAGCGATCTTCAGACAACTCACTTTTATCTATTTAGGCCACATTTACACAGTAACAGATAAAGCTTTCATTAAGAATGCAAACGAAACAACATTGTCCTATGATTGGCGTTGGTCACATGTCATACCAGGAACCAATGGCACACTTTATGGATCACGTGACCAAGTAACGACTGCAAAATTCAAAGGTTATTCAATGAGACTTAAAGGTACGTTTTAATTTTGAATGATACCGCTAACTATTTGGCCGTATTTAAGCTATCTTTCTTGTCATTGGCAAATTAATCACACAAATAATTTTCATATGAAATAACCAATCCGTCATGTCAGTTCATTTCTTCATACATGATCACAATTTTCGCTGACACTGCATTCAGTTATTTGCTCATCCTTTTCCTCGTTTAGTCTTCATTTATTCCTAAGTCAACCATTTGATTATTTACAAAGTTGTATAAAGTAAGTAAAGGGTGTCCAAAAAATGCACTTTCTTAGTTCCTCAAATATGTCAAAATCAAGTACATTTTGAAAGAAACGGTTTTAGAGTCGTATTTGCATTTTTTCTAATTCCTAAATCTAAAAATGGCTCAGTGTCATTGTGTTATCCGTAAATACTACCTATAATAAACCCCTCCAATTCTTTATGAACAATTCCAACGCAGCAATCGAGCCCTTTCTTGTAGTATTTACTACTTGATTCTGGAATTTTTGGAGACCAATGGAAGTGCTATTTTTGAAGGAATCACTTTTTCTATTTTCATGTGCCACAAATCAGCAACCACTTGTAAGATTGGCTCAAACAACGGCTCAAACTGTCCAATAATGCCAAAAGAACGTACAGTCCCTCCGCAGCAGCTAAAACGAGTGGGCAAAATTTGTTGGGACACCCTGTGGACCACAGTTCAGATTCATATGATTCACAAGCTTTCTGCATGACAATCCTCAGGGTTAGGCCAGCCCTGGATGTTCGAGTAGTTGATCATACAAACGTAATGCTAAATCTAAAATCATGTACAAATCCCAAATAATAATTCCTGAATTAATCCATTTTTTCTAGCATTGGCCTTCGTTCCCTCGATGTTTGCATTCTGTCTCTTTTTCTACTTCATTTATCAATATGGAAAAGAAGAAAACCCTGAGCAGAAGATGGTCAGGAAGTGGAAAGAAGGAAGATTTAAAATTAGGAAAAAAAGAATCGCACCAAAAGAGATGCCAACTGAGACTGAATTGAAGCAAACTGTTCCATTAACAGATGGAGGGATGGTACAGTTCATTTTTGTACCAAATTTCTAATAAATCTTTTCGCAAATATTCCCAACAAAGTTCATACGATATCTTACAATCAACTGGGTGTGCAAAGAACTCTATCCATTTTGACAGGCCACAATTTATCATACACTGGTCACAGGACCGATTTTAACAATCTACTATCTATTCTTTGGCGAAAATCCTGAATTAGATTCTAGGATTGTTTGCAAATTTTTATAGTGTTCTGTTTCTTGAGGTACAAGCGAGTTTCTCAAAATTTTCCGTCTCAAAAACACTGAAAACGCTCAAAAAACCTCGATCAAAATTTCTAAAGACTAGAATTGGATGGACAAAGAATAAAATTTCTCCTGGCGCTTTGGGGATTTATAAATCGATTAGTTACAATCCGCTGCACGAGAGTTAACAGATAATCGAAGTCCTTAAAACAACCAAAGGTTCTAAACAAGTCATTTTACTTGGTATAGTGTTCATAATATGTTTTTCTTCATTCCTGGCACCAGGTTAGAGGGACTAAATATTCAATTAAATCTTCATTTCTCCATGCACTCCGCTGCACGAGCGTTAGCAGATTATCGAAGTCCTTAAAACAACCAAAAGATCTAGGCAAGTCCTCTTACTTGGTAGTGTTCATAATATGTTTTTCTTCATTCCTGGCACCAGGTTAGAGGGACTAAATATTCAATTAAATCTTCATTTCTCCATTTTGCAGTATTCTATAGCAATAACTGACACTGATCTGGACAATAAGGTAAGTCAGATATTCTTGATAATTTTCTGTTTGTTCGAGCAGTAAGGATGTGATCTTCATGGTAACATACAGTTGTTCATGGTAAAACAGTGTTTAAAAAACATTGCATGAATGGCTGGCAGATCCGTCTTTCGTTTGATTTCTTGGCTTGAAAGGATTTTAAGGTAGTTCGTTATAAATGTTTACTTGCAATTTTTGATATCTTCATTGTATTCGCAATTATTGCATTTTTCGTTCACTGAAGGAATTCAAGAAAATTTTGAAAAAAAGTTAAAATCGTTGTGAATCGTAAATTAATGGGGGAAAACGGTAAGATCTTCCAGAAAACCACAGTTTATGAAGGTCTATCATATGGCAGTGAGCAGAAATCTGTAGCTGTTTCAAACAGTTTGAGACCTTGAAGACGCTGTAATTCTCAAAATAATCAATACATCAAAGATTGCCAATGCAGGCTTATAACCAAGTACCTGCAGTTCTTTTCAAGCCATTTAAAACAAACGAAAGATGCATTAACTAATCGTGCAATGTACTTTTAAGATCTGCCACCTTTGCTCAAAATCGTTGATATCTTATAACTAAGTAAGCACGCTGACTCACAGAGCTTGTCTCGGCTGTCCAGCATAACCAACTGCCACAATATTCATGAATTAAACAAACAGAACTCAACAAGACTCTTGAGACGGACCTCGTATAATCTATTTCTTCATTCTAGGCCACAGACGACACCATAACTCCCCGAGAGGCTATCAATATGAATGGATTTTCAGGTAAAACTACTACAACAGCAACAACAACACCAAGAGCAACCCCAACGCCTACACCAACAGACATGCGCAGACTCAACCCAAGCCACGTGCAACCTAAGAATGATTTCCAGTATTATTTCAAGCATCCGAACAGTCGTTTGTTCATTGCATATTTCTCCGTTTTCCTCAGCTGGCTAATGTTTGCTCAAGATCCAATTGCTTATAGCTCTGCAGATTGTAAAGTTGATGTTCTCGGGCATGCGTACTCGTTCATATTTACAAAATATCCAAATAATGGTTTTGCAGCGTTGAAAGTTGTTTTCTGGATCAGTGCCATAACATCTGGAATGATTCTCGGCAAGATCTTTATTCATAAAATTCTTTTATGCAAAATATTAAGATTCAAAATATTTACATTGGATGGTGAAGGATCATGGGTTATAATGTTCTTGACTTCGATTGTGTTCATATTTTTGTGGACATTTGTGTTTAATGAGACCCTCAAAGCCACAGGGAACCAAGAGTATGTTGTGTCAAGTAATATGCAAATGAAGTATGAGACATTCATGAAAGGAGCCATGGCAACGGTGTGGTTTGGTCACTTCTTGACAGCTTGGATGGTGACAGATGTCATGTTACAGGTACGTCATGTTACAGGTACGTCATGTTACAGGTACGTCATTCATGGATACAAAATCAATGACGTTTGATCGTTCGATTGCTCAAAAAATTTCCCTTCTCTAATATAGGCTAAAGTCACAAACAATTTTTCTTGATCATCTCCAAATATGGTTCGTATTTAATGTCAAATTAGCCCGATTTGGGTTCACGCGAGTTCTTTCAGGAACGGCAATAAGCTTACATACCCTATAAATTATGCTCAATACATAATAATAGCCACTGGTTCAAAAATATTGGACAGGGGGAGCGTGTGGGGTTAAATTCAGAGAGAAACAGCATTGAAATAATTCTGCACCAATTAGACAACCTCCACTGTCCAAAACGTTGGGCTCATTTTGCTTCGAGTGTTGGCAAGTGTAACGATAGTGCGCCTGAAGCTGCGATCACTTCAAGTGTTGTTCTTAACGCATTCTGGTATCAATGAAGCATGGCAAACGCATTGGCACTTCGAAAAAGATGAATTTATTGAGCTGCTGACATTTTGAAAGTGAAGTCCAATCAAATGGCCTATGATCTATTCTATTTTAACCATGTGTAATAATGCACCGTTGATGTGGCCTATATTCTGATCAAAATCGTATTCTTACTCAATGTGCGTTCTTTCTACTCCATGGGATTGAGAGTAAATAACGTTGCTTTTCCTTTGTTCTTCTCTCTTTACAACAAGGATCCAATGCCGTAATTATTCAAATACAATTGAGCTAAAATTATGTGTCTTAAGGAAGCTTGCAACCAAATAATAGATTTTACATTGCCTTTCTTGGTTGTAAACCTTGCAAATCTTCACTCGAAATTGTTTGGTTGCAAGATGCCTTAGCTTGTAGCTCTGTTTGTCTGGTTTATATAAATGTACTTTTTCAATGCTTTTCTTCTTTTTAAGGCCTCGGGGTTGACATAGTATTTTGCTCCTCTTGGTATCATAGTCGTATTGTTTAAAGTAGATTAAGTAGTGTAGGTAGTAATCTGTCATGTAAATTTTTTAGATTGAATATATATATATATATAAAAAAAAGAAGATAAAATCGTTGGAGCTAACGAGACGTATCGTAGCGTAGGAGCTCCAACGGTTTTATAATATATGCCACATCAACGGTGCTTTATTGCCCATGTTTTAACTCGCGTATCTTAACAGTGTCGATTTCCTTCAAGCAAACATATCGATAAGATTATGATAAGATCAAGCGATTTTTAGGCTACATAAGCAAGAAGAATGGGCTGATATAAAAAAGTGGGTTTCTTTAAGGCAGGACTTTATTGTAATAGATTTTGCTCAATACTAATCCGCATCTTCTAGGAACTTCTAATAAGTTCCATCTCATTGTCACGCACCAAAAGTTCTCTCCTTTCTCGTTACATATAGAATGAAAACACGCGAAACTTTTGTGAAAATACAGTGATTAGATGTCTGAAAAACAACAGTAACAAATGTCAAATGCAGACAGTCGAACAACAAAAATCATGAATATGCTAAATTGTTAAAATGGTATTTGATGGAAAGCACTGTTAGAAACAAATAAGCACTTTAAAGATCTGTGAATGACCATCTGCGACCTCAGTCGTGAAACAGGATTTCCAGACGTGATATCATCATTTCATTGTGATTCTACTCTCTTTAAATCGCCTCTTTTCCTTAAATTTCGAGTCCTTGATCTTGTTCTCTCTCACCAGCAAAGAAGATATCGCTGTTGGGTTAAAGATTTACGATATTTCTGGCGCAATGGCAAACTTCGAATCATCGCTTTCTGGTTCATTACAACGACAACTGCAGTCGTTTCCGTGATTGCTGTCAGCCTGGATTTCTTAAAATGGGATTCTATGAACAAAAATCTCCCATCTTCAAACGAGGTCTCAAGATCATTCCTAGCCTCCTTTATCATTGTCTGTGATTTAGTCATTATTATGCAGGTAAGACCCCATTTTCTTGGTACATTCAGGGGTAGATAGACACCGAAGCTATGCTTCTCGGTTGTATGCTTCTGTGGAGGAACGCTTCATACAGCTCTTTTGTAACCTCCTCCGTAGAAACAAGCAAAAGTGCAGCGTCCAACTACCCATGGTTCATTGCGACGACAGCAATGGTAATTTCTCTGTTTAGATTTCTTAAAATAAAATTCCATTAACAAAAACCTCCCATCTTCAAATGACGTTTCCAGGTCATTCCTAGCCCAGGCCCGTAGGAAGTGGGGGGGCAGGTGGGGCTCAAGCCCCCCCAATAATTTTGAAAACAATGGTGCTACGTCACACGAATTAATTAGATGTATTGTTCTCTATTGTTTTAAGAACAATTGCCCCCCCAATCCGAAGCTTCTTCCTACGGCCCTGTCCTAGCCTCGTTCATAATTGACAGCAATAATTTTAAACATGATTTGAAATTTCTCGACGCTTTGCAGCCTTGATAGACAGTAGCGCCTTCCCAGCGCCGTAGAGCCTTCACTATTTCACACAAGTTTTGCTTACTTCATAGGACTGGCAATTCCCAAACTTTTCAGCAACCACTAAGTTCAAATTACCCGGTACAAATAAACGGAATCTGAATTTCAAGCTGATTTGCAGGAAAGTAAAAATTACAGGCAACTGGATCTGTTATGGCCTAATCGTCATTGTTATGGTGATTGACGTATGGAATTGGAAGAACCAATTATTTTACAGCCCATTTAAATATGGTCAATATGTTGTCATGGAAACCATGAGGATTCATAGTGTTACTGATCGCAGCTTCATTCAAACTGCAAACGAGACTATGATGTCATACCAGTACAGGATCAACCATTTTGGACCGGATTCTCGAAGCCTTTTTGAGTCTGATTTCCAGACAAATACGAAATATTTTGGTGACAGTTTGGCAGAGAAATCCTCGGCATTCATTCCAGCTTTGATTGCGTTCACATGGTTTGTCATTTCTGCCATCAAGGCGAAGAAAATTCAACCAAATGATTCGTGAACGACTTTGACTGCAAGCTATTTTGCAGTCTGTCTGTCACGCATCTGATTGGCTGATTTATAGTCAGAACTTAACGGAACGGATGTCTTTCTGAATGATTGCAACTGCAACAACAGAGGGCTGATTGTTTTCACTTTCTACAACCCTAGAAAATCCGACAGTGATTAGGATCAGCAGGCCATCAGTTCTTCTATTCTTTGTTTTGTCTATATCAACTAATCTGATGCGTGACAGACTGCCTGTTCTGGGTTTTACTGTTAAGTAGAGTTTCTGTGCGAGAGCCAACAAATGTAAGATCCATTGATCCAACAAACACTTAAAGGCAGTCTGTCATGCATCTGATTGGGTGATAAGGACAATACAAAGAATAGGAGAATTGGATGGCTACTGAAGCTAATGACTGACTGTAGAAAGTGATAACGATCAGCCGTCCTTTATTCTAAATGCAGAGACCCAAAAAGAATCTGTTGTGTTAAAGAGCATATGTCATGAAGCTGATTGGTTAATGCAATATCTACAATTAGCTCTATTGTTTATTACAAAGCACAGGATCGAGGCTGAATTTTCATTGCAATAAAAATTCATGAAACAGAAATAAAAAGTCTCGAAACAATGGAATTCCACTCCAAACTCGTTTGTTGTATTAACCAATTGCTAATGTGACATATGTGCTTTAAGCTCTGACTTTGTTACAGCCAATCAGATATGTGACAGACTGCTTTTATCATTGGAATAGATTTTTCAGTTTCACTATATTTCGAGGTTTGGATTGAGCGATTCAGTTTGGTCGAAATTGATTTTTCATTAGAGTTATGAATTCAAATCTCGCTTCCTTCTTTGTAAATTGTCTATTGCAATGCAGATTTGTTCCATGCTATGCACAATTCTTACGTACAAGCAGTAGCTGCCGTGCTTAATAATATTGATTAGCTGCCAGTTACTGGCATCATAGCTGCCATTATAAATGAACTGAACTCAATTGAACTCATCTTTTTGCTTAGCCTGCAAATCAACAAGGACAGATAATGTTACAATAGAACTTGCTACTTTTCATTGACACCTAGATACAAAGCAATTTGTGATTGCAGACAAAGGGAATTCCATGCTCGGTTGGTCAAGACATAAACAAAAAAAAAGCAAGCCGCAACATTGCCCTGCAACTCGGGTCGCTAGCGCGCTCGTTGTGCATTCTAAAAATGGTTTTTAAAAGCAAGTATTAGAACATATCGAAAGAAGAAGGATGTATCTAAACTTCTGCCTCGGGCATTTTATTTATTTTGTGCAGAAGCCAATTGAGAGGATCTTCAAATTCTCTTACTTTTTAGGTGTAATTAAAACACTTACTGCTCAGCTTCTGTACGAAAAGAATAAAATGCCCGAGGCAGAAGTATAGATATATCTTTCTTCTTTTGATATGTGCTAATATTTGCTTTTAAAAACCATTTTTGGAATGCACAACGAGCGCGCTAGCGACCCGAGTTTCAGGGCAATTTTGGCGGCTTGCTTTGTTTTTGTTTATGTCTTGACAAACCAAGCATGGAATTCCCTTTGTCTGCAATCACAAATTGCTTTGTATCTAGGTGTCAATGAAAAGTAGCGAGTTCTATTGTAACATTATCTGTCCTTGTTCTGCAAATCATGATCAAAATATCGATAGACTTTATTTATTTTCATACTCTTTTCATATAGGAGGGTCACCTTTCAGAAGCTGGTTTTCAAGGGGCCCTCCGATAAAAACATCAATTTCAAGGGGCCCTCTGATTTAAAAGAAGAACAATTTCAAAATGCTGGCTCTTGGGCAAGATATATTATGTCGCTGAAAGAGTATTATAGCTCAAAAAAAAGTTTCACCATGTCATTTTATAGCCACATATCATTGCATGCGGCAATGAGCCCTGAGCGCAATATAAATGCTGTTATATATCTATATATTAATTATACAGTATCTATATATTAATTATATATCAAGACTCAAATGACTGATTTCTCATTTCTAACAAGACAATTCTTGCAAGAAACTTCGTGACTGCCAAGACTAAATCTAACAAGACAATTCTCGTAAGGAATTTCGAGACTGCCAAGACTAAACACTGGATATAAAATTATTCTGATTCTTCGGGCAAGAAAGAAAGCAAAGACAACCCACATCTTTCAAATACAGAGCATTTTTAATATCTTTTATTCATTTCTACTGAATTGTTCAGCCGGACTTAGCTTTTTCAGCCAAACGGCGATCCCTTTCTTCTGCAATGGTAAGCCTGATGCCCTTTCCACGTGGCAGAGAGACCATGGATTTCGTTCCACGACCAATAATGAAAATATTGGACAAGCGAGTGGCAAATGAATGACCAGTGGCGTCCTTAACATGAACGATATCATGAGAGCCTGAAATAAAATGAAGTGTGACTTTAACTCAACCTATGAAAACCTACTTCACCATAAAACTTGATGCATACTGATGCTACAAATGTCAATATAAGATGGTTGTGTTCTTTACATGTACAATATCATAAAGGCCTGAAACAAAATGAAACATCACTCACTGACCTAGCTATATTTATCCTGCTAAATGATGCTTGACTAACACATTTTATTGCTACTGTATAAGGCAATGTGATTTCATCCAAGCAGTCCAAGCACAGTCAAAATCTATAGATGATCTATTCACCACAAAACTTACTAATGTATGCTACAGATGGAAGACTGTGCAGAGAATACGTGAGTTATTATGAGTTTGGACATTCATAAGATTGATAGTCCATAACAGAATGAAAGAGTGTGAACGAGATCACAAATATATAAGTGTATGGGAAATTAAAATCTACGGGGTTGTCCGAAACCAAGGCAAATGATTACAAACAATTTGTCCAACCTTTGGCGGATCTACTATAGTGGCTGAATAGGAGTGATTTTTGCACCTTTGGTTTGAACACTTATGAGCACAAAGGTAACTGAGAGAAGTTCCTGGATGGAACAACAAACACAGATGGAAATAGGATGTCTGGAGGAAGTTTGAAATGAGAACCATTCAAGCCATTACCGAAAAAAGGCTGGATAGAGGCAACTGAAAACTGGCAACTAACTTCAACCACTCTACTCAGAATATGAATATGAAAATTAAACAAAACTCAGAGCTAAGCTTTACGAGCAATGATTTCTTGGTGCATTGCTTTCTTGCGGGACAATGATAGGGCTATCATACAGCCATTGACTGTTTTATCTTCAAAGTTTGATTAAGGTTGTTTATAAAGGTACATACAGTATATTCAAAGAAATTTATGATCATTCAGCATTAGCTGACACTATGAACATCTATTGATAGTGGGCTACCACAATAGACGATTGCACTAAAGATGGTGGTGAGGAATTCTTTACCAAGATGCATTGTGTTCTAATCAAGATTCTTTAACGATTCTATAAGAATTCGATCAAAGAACGCAATGCATCTTGGTAAAAAACTCCTTGCCGCCATCTTTACCGCAATTGTCTATTGGAAATCAAATGTGCCCCTGCCTGGTATCGAATCCAGGGTTTTCATGCCAAAAGCTTCTCCAACAATCCATTGCACCACTCAAGTACAATGAAAGGTTGGAGAAATCTGAACTTACGCCACAACAGAAGCTATTTTTTTGTTTTTTCATGTTTCAGCATGAAGCCTCCATCAGAGCCATGCACTTATCTATTCATTTGACAATTAAATTTAGGTATCTGCTATCAATTATTTTAGATTTTCAAGAACCAATGTTCATCGCTTTTCATCCCCAATCCATACCTGCACTCCTGATTCATGCCATGTTGGAGACAAAGTCATAGCAAATCATAGCAAATTTTTTTCTAAATATGTCAAAGCTTTGTAAAAAAAACTTACTGGCATGTCGTTCTCTATGGGTGATGGTTCCAATTCTGCCTGTGTTACGTCCACCAATAACCATGACAGTATTTCCAGTGTCAAATTTAATAGAATCTGTGATCTTGCCAGTTTTCAAATCAACCACAACGGAATCATTGGCTTGGATGGCTGGGTCTGGATAACGGATGGTCCTTGCATCATGTGTCACACAATATGGGATAGAGTGTTGTCCCACTGCAATTTTGCGGACTTTAGCAAGTTTGTATGTTGCCTCATCTGGTGAAATTGGGTGGCAGATGAATCTACCTTTCACATCATACAACAATCGGAAGTGCTCCCCAGTCCTCTCAATGGTTACAACATCTGAAACAAATTATTGTCACTTTTAGCGAATCTGAAAAAATCTGACTATCAAGGCAAAAAGAACACTTAGTGCAATTTGAGCAGGAAAATCAAATTTTGGCATGAAAAATTGCTATAAAATTTATCACTCATTCAGCTCGCATAGCAAGAATGAAACACAGGTATTATTTTCTATAAGAAACTGCTTATAACAAATTCACAACTCTCAGACAACTGTGTAAAAACAGGACTATTGAAGTTACAGCTCCTCCACAGCAGCCCCACAAATGGGACACACTTTTTTTGGAAACATTGAACACAAACTTTTGCATAACACTTGCTAAACAGGAAAGCCACAAGCTGACAGAAAAGTATTTCAATTCTTTTCATTTCCAAGTCTCATATCCTCTTGCTTTTTCAAATTTAGCAGTGACAATTGTATAAATCTTTTCAGGCAAAAATACCAATGGATGCAATAAAAAGGGATAAAGGACTGGGCATTTTCAAAGTATTCTTTGATCAGATTCGTCTTTGGCAACTGTGTTTCCATGGCTTCCCCTTCTCATTCTTTTTCAATTATCAACAGTGGCAGACACTTGGGGGGGGGGCAGGGGTGTGATCACCCCCCAAGGTTGATTAGAGCAAAGATCTTTTGTTTGAAAACAATCAACAATGCTTTTTACCGAAACAATAGCTTCGTTGCCCCACCCCCAATATTTGACAAAGTGTCCACCACTGATTAGAAATTAAGAATTTACATCACAAAAAGAATCTCAAGTGCTCTTTGCGTCAAACAACACAGGAATGGTTGCCCTTATAAATTTATTTGAAGCGGACAAAAACTGCAATTTTGAAACAATCTCTTAAAATTTCCAAGGGGACAGTTTGGGGAACAGAATGAGGGAGTGATTTATTGTAAAGAATCTGGCACTTTGCTTTGATCTTACTTACCCATAAATCCAGCAGGATAAGTGACATCAGTGCGGACTTTTCCATCAACTTTGATCAATCTTTGCTTTAAGATCTTCTTCACCTCATCATAATTCAAAGCGTACTTTAATCTGTTTCTCAAGAAGATGATGAGAGGGAGGCATTCCCTGAGCTTGTGAGGGCCTGGTGATGGACGTGGAGCCTGAAAGAAAGATAAATGATCAAAAGACTTGTATTGCTGTCATGAGAAGTAAACAAGAAGAATGGAAAATGTGTATTTTTCGCGTGCAAGTTGAGATGGCCTCTGAGTAACACTTTTGTGGAAATTTTGCAGTTTCCACAGTTGAGAACAACAGGTCAAAACAATAGATCTTTTGTTTAATTCCAACTGCGTGGCCAAGACTGAAAACCAAGTAAGTTCCTGCGTATGCAAGCTATTCTGCACGCTAACAGTCCAGTCTGGGTTGTGTGTGACAAGTAAATGTCAAAGATATTTGCAATCCGCCCTAAACTTGTGGGTAAAATTGTATTTGATCATTATAATAAAATACATCAATTGATTTAATGCTTCTTTTTGCAGCGAGTTAGTATTGGAGTTCCGTCCCTAAAAATCCACACAGGTTCAATTAATCCAATCCACATCTTTTGATGCATTTTCCATCCAAAATCGGTACAAATTCAATCATGGATGGGCCCCTTTCTAGCTCAAAATATGAGCTCGTTTTTTACTTCGTACATAAAAAGGGTGAAAATTATGAAGAGAAGAAAACAATAATTTTCAAAATTAACTTGATAGAGACATTTCAAAGAACTGAGGTTTATCAAAGAAAACAAATCTTTTGAAAGACTTTCTGGGCATAGGCCCTACTTACGAAAGTTCCACTGAGTTTGTCCAACATCCAATGCTTAGGCGCATGGAGCCGCTTGAGATGTTTCTTTGGTCCTCGTGGCTAAAAATTCATTAAAAATATGTCAAGCTAAAGTTTACGTGAAAAATAAAGGAAAACAACGAAGGATGAGTGAGATATTCTTTGATTTATATGTGAAGGAAAATTAATTCGTTTTACTCACCATCTTGGTTTATTCGGAAAGAATGATCGCGAGGGTGATCTCGATTTCGTGTTCCACCCAAATTTCAAACAGA